>CM060846.1:347360511-347720511 GCA_030762175.1 Metallyticus violacea | reverse complement strand
TTCTATTCGCAGCTCCTGCATTTGGAGCTTGTTGCGTTGGCAGCCTTACTCGTGCTCACACCGTGTAGTTCCTAGGGATCATTTGGCAACTTGTCTTTTGGATAAGAAGGTAAGAACTTATTTAGTAGCCATGGTCATTAATACTAAAATGTTTTATATATATATACATACACACATACAGAGAGCCATACAAGTATTGACCACATTCAAGAACTTTTTATATGCGAAGAACTCGCTACTATTTGCTAATTCAAAGAAAAATTTATAAAATAAAATGATAAATCTATATAATTATTCACCCATTTTAGGAACGAAGATTCTGAATCTATCAACATATTTTGCTACATGTGTAATAAAGCACCCAATATCACTGTGGTTTCCCTTGAGAAATGATGCGACTTTTATGACTGGTATTAATATTTTGTTCTTTGAGGGTTTTTTAATTTACTTTTAAATTGAAAGCGTTGTTTAAAAGGTGTTGGAAATCTATGAGACGTTTATCTATATTGGGCGAGTCCTGCGGATTGGTAACTAGGCAAATCTGCATTTTACAGTTGATGGGAGCTGCAAGTGCTCTCAAGTGACCCGCCGAATTCACCAGGCCGTCCTATAAGGGAGTTTTGCCTTCATGTACTGTGTGCACATTGAACCAGAACCATTGCTATTTTTGTCTTTCTTTCATATTTAAGAGTATCAACAATGAGTAAATATCATTCAATGCATTATGTTTGTCATTCCATTTTCACGTAAAGTTATTCGCCTTTACTTTTTATGTTCAATAAAAGAGATTCGTTTAGTAATTTGTGATATCTTATTATTCGGTTTCTTTACGGACGCTCTTTAACATCTCAGGTCATCAGCTTCCCTTTCAATTCAGGACGTGAAACGGCCGATAAATTTTTTTCAAAGGCCTCTCTTTCAGGCTTAAGGTTCTTTTACGTGCCGTAAATGTACGACACGTAAGCTTACTTCCCTTCCGAAGGAAGCCATACCTCGGATTTTTACGCCCGAAAAAATCCATCGGTCTTGGCCCGGTTCGAACCCGGGTTCTTGGGGGTAGGAGGCAAGTATGGTAACCACTACACCACCAGGACCGACTACAAAATGGTAATTTATAAAAAAAATAACAATGGCAAATGTAGGCTTTCACGGTCGGTGTTATAATGAAAACAATTAAAATCTCCCGGGTTGTTTTGCCGTAGTTCATGGTTTAATATCATGGAGTCGGTCGTTGTTCATCGTCCAGTGATGTCAACCGCAGTCGTTCGTGAAAGCCCTTGTAGCGCATCAAACCATGAACCAGGACTAAACAGTCCGTAATGGTTTAACTGTTTTGAAAGGGCATATAGTACAACCGTAATATTGAGATTTACATTTCTGAAGCGCAACTAGCATTGTCACAGAACTGCAACTCAGTAGGCCGCAAAGACACAAAGCGTCCGAGAATTACTTGAACGAATTGTTTCTAAACCAAAACGAATGTGACTGGTGAGGTTGTGTGTAACAGAAACAAAAGAATCATTTATTTGCAACGCTGTGAGTCGAGAGCCAGCAGCTTATGTTCGGACAAGTATTTCTCCAAGTTTCTCTGGAATTCTCCCCACATCTTACAACGAAAGTATAAACATCTCATGTCGACAGTACCTTTCAAAATGTGCGTACGAAATGCATACGAATGAAAACGAATGCAAATTAGTTGCCAATACAGCTATAAGGTTTTCAAAACGTATTTGAATGTATGTAATGTTGGTTTTGAAAGCATGGCAGGTAGATAGAGGTCGTTATTAAAGAGCCTCCTGCTTTCCTCAGTCGTTGTTTTCCCCCGCATGCGCATGGTGTATATTTTAAAACAACCAGCATGGGTTACAAAACACAATGCTTGCACATACTGTTTGATTGTTTCATTGCATAATAAATAGTTAAATAAATAGCATTCCATTGTTTGTTAAAACATATATATGTTTACAACATGTCCACTGAACTAAGAATTCCCGTTGAATTCGTCGTACTTACGGATTTTATTGTCAATGTCCAGTGAACTGGTAGATATCAAATGTGCTGGTAGATTTTCGTTATGCTGGAAGATTCAAAAGTCCGGCGCCATAGGATAATTCCATTATTAGTACCCATAGTAGAACATTTAAAATGATAAAATGCCAACAAATGAAAAAGCTACAATTTATGATGTACACTTGGCGATGCTCCTGTTCAGTACCACACGGCTCGCGAATGAAACGAAGAAACATGACAGCTGCAATGGTAAATGTTTCAGTCTATTTCAAGTGTATTTGTGGGTGTTTTCAAGCATATCTTCTCTCCTTTCACATTTCGCTATCTTTGTTAATATTGGAATGGCGCAATATAACTTAGCCTTATGTTTTATTGAACCACAAAGGCAATAGTCGCAGGGAGGTAGATCGTAGGAGCAGGCGGGCTAAGTTTTCTTACTAATTCCTATCGTCAAACACGTCATTTTTCCCATTGAAACACTGACTATATAAGTCCTGTTTAAAAAAAAAATGCAAAATTGCATTTCTTCTCAGTTAATGCTCGAAAGAAGGTTACAAAGTTAATTGCACACATCTATCACTGGAGTATATTTAAAAAAGTGGGCCTATTATTTTTCCGCCAGTAACTGAATATCACACATTTACATTTTCGTCTTGAAGGGGTTCCTCGTGCAGCAAGTTAGGTTTTACGAATCTCCAGTGTCGGTAGTTTTATGTTATAGCACAATCTTGTAAGTGGAACTAATCTTCATTGGGAAATAGAATGAGACAGGAATCAATAACTCTGTCATCCATGTCATTAATAATCGATTTATAGAACGTAATTTTACATTGAGGATCACCAGATTTAAGTTCTCCTGCTCTACAGAAAAGTCCATGGTTTTAACTTGAGTAGCTTCGTGGCCGTTCTTACAAAGCCGTACAAAAATTCCGATTGCTAATGAAGGCTTCTGAGAGATTTCCTAGAGGAATTTTCTACTCGATGCCCAGTGTTATCGAAAATTTCTTTTATGGGCATTGGGTGTCAACTTCTTCGCTTCTTAGCTCGAACACTCCTCGTTTCCCGAAATATGTTAAGTAATTATGAATCACATTACAACTTGAAACTCTTATCATTAGGGAATTTTTCATCACATAACCTCTTGACAAAACGAGTCAATGCTTTGCGCATATACGAATTGTAAACAAACACTCGTTGCGGAATAAAACACTTAGGACTGTTATTAGGCATGACTTTCATAGCACACTACTGTACGCAAGCGGTTTCCATAGCCGTTCAGCTCAGCTTGATGACGCGTTCCCACGAAGCTCACGGTTCTCGGTCGTGGCCTTAACCGACATCGCAGTTAGACTGACTGACCCACATGCACATGAGAAATTAATAATCTGCTCACCCCATATAGAATAACTATTATAAAAATCGTGCCTAGGTTAACATTTGAAACTCAAAGACCCTGTAAACATCATCACAAATTACCTGAAGCATTTGGGAGTCCTAAAAGAAGTCAAGGAAAAACTTAAGGGGCATTAAAGCGCCGTAGTTTCGTTATACTAGATGAAGCAGATTCAACAGAAACCTATAAGCATCTCGCATTAGAGATTTTGATATAAAGTGATCTTAGAAGAATGGCTCCGAGAGTAGATTGGAAGGCAAAGATTTAAGATCAAGAAGGAGTTTAAAAAATTCTAATATTAACTGTAGTAACCCTCGTAGATCAAGATCGCGGGTTCAAGCCCGGCCAGGGTCGATGGATTTTTAGGGCGTAAAAATCGAAATGAAAGCCGTGGGTCAATTGTCGTAGATTTACGGCACGCAAAAGAAACTCAAGCGTGAAAGAAAAGGCCTCTGAGCAAAATGAATTGGTTGTTTTAAGATCTTAATTGAATGAGATGATGAAGAGCGCCTTTAAAGAATTATTTTGCTGTCTGAAGGAAAAATGTTTAATAACGTATTTGTTAAAAAACCAGCCATCTTGATGGATTCACAATCAGTAATTCAGGCAATTTATTCCAAAGTAAAACACGGAACACAAAATCTATTTCAAAAATAAAAACGCTGTTTCAAAATTATTAATTTTAAAACATGTAACAAGCCAATGATACCTTATGGAAATGTAGTTACGCATAAACTGTCTGAAAGGAACTATTCTGTATGAAAGAAGGCAAAACTCGCAAGAATGTGAAGGTAAAACAGGAATAAAGTACAAAGATTAAACCATTCTTAAAATGAAACTAAAGGACGTAAATTATGGTAAATATTGGCCATAAAATAGATGGCAATATTTTAGTTGAAAGCAGTACACAATTGCTGTAGAATACTGCACATTACACTGAGATTTCAGAAATGTAAGACCATTGGAACCATAAGACCCAAATAAGTTTCATTTTTTCTGCGTTATCATGTTATATTTCTTTCATAGGTTTTGAAGTTCTTTAGTAGTATAAAGCGATTCTAAAAATATGTGCAACTAAGTTAAATTAAGGAATCATATATGGCGATTATTTACGTAGATCATGTTTTTCATGTTTTTGAAAACACTTGTGTTCATGTGAAAGCAACTACATATAAAGCGTTATTAAACTTAACGCCAGACTACAGAAGACGAAAATTCTTGTTTGTCTTCCTGTGGCTGGTGTGAATAGGAGAAGCACACCATTTTCTCGAGCCAGACAAGAATCTTGGTTCAGCTTGGCTGTCTCCAGGTATAATTGCTCGACAAATATGTATTATTCCCCGAATATAACACCTCATGCAAATGAACCTGGGTAACGCCACTTGAAAAATGTATGCCACTAAACACAAACAAAGTCTGCTTTCCCTTTCTTTCACGAGATACAATCTTTTAAATATTCTTTGAATGCCTTTTGTTACTTTCTTTTAAGTACGTGTTAGCTATTTAACATATTTATTCATTGAGAAAGACATCACAAAATGACATGCAAGTTTAAAATGACAACTTATAATAATAACAAAATTACATTTGCAAATGAAAATCCCATTGCACAAAGATATGAAATATAATTCAAGAATATATATATAAACTTTTTTTGCAAGAGAATAAGATCTGAAAATGTCAAATAAATTCCTTAAGTCGTAGTTTTTAAAGAAATTAATTCAATCACGACGAAAAGCATAATTCATTCTTAAATTTGGCACATCTGGACTATTATATTGCAAGAGAATATAATGTAAAAATATAACATAAATACATGTCATAATTTTAAAGAAATTCATTCAATCAAAACAAAAATCATAAATAATAAAATTTACATATTTGGACTATTTTAGTGCATAATTAGATCAAAATATTTAATATTTAATGTATAGATTTAAATGTTACTTTGGAACAATGCAGTGATGGTCGAAATAACAATGCCAGGGTAGTACCATGACTGAAAATTGTAAAATGATGTAACAGTTATACTATATGCTGCTGGAATACATTCTGAATGCTCCGCAAAGTTATATGTATTCATAATCATTAAAGCTACCTAAGATTGACCAAATGCATCAGCAATAACGACTTTATAGTCTGCTTATTTATTTCTTACCTAATTTCATTGTAAATTTTGAACATATAAAACATTTATTTGACATATGCTCTAGACCTCTACCTAAAGGTAGCAAATTAAATGCATTACTACGGTTTGCCCCACTCTCTATCGAACCCAGCCTTTTTTTTATATATAATTTGAACAATAATGGATATATTGCAACGAAATTTAAAGCCGAGTAACTCATTATGTGAGAATTATGACGACATACATGTGCCGGAAGCGGCCACTATCTGTCTCCAGGCAGGAGTGCACCCAGTGCTTGCCAGTACGTCTGCTCTCACTGCTTGAATTTCTTCATTAATATTTGCTTTCAAGACAACCGGGTTCGTGGTTCCCCTTTCAAATGTCCCTCAAAAATAATCAGGTGACCGCGGTGGTCGAAGTCCCTGATTCCTGTGAAAGTCGGAGCAGTGACTTCTTGGGAAATGCCAGTAGGTGATCCTTCACATTCCGGGACATTTGTAAATTATCCCCTGCATGATCGTGCAATAAAGCTCCCTTCATTTCCAGTTTGGTTGGCAATTTCCAGGTATTGTTGTTGATATGACGTTATCGTTTCTGTTTTCAAATAATTACGAGCAATAAAACTCACTACTTCTCCAGAGTATACAGATACATTTTCCAACTGCTCTGTGTGAATTCACACGTTCACGAACTCTCACGAACGACAGCTGCATCTGTAGACACCTTCAATCGAATGACAGAACAAATAAGAGATGTCAGACAGGACACAGGCTGACGAGACGTGCTGGCTGGCGGACCGCTACTCCTTGTTGAACAATTTGGCACCACATTAATACATTTCATTTTCCACACAACGAAGGCACTGCCGTTCAAGTTCCATTGCAATATTTTCATTTATGTTAATATTGCCATGTTCGGTAGCGAGTGGGACACCCTGTACTTTGCTATAAGAAAGTACAAATGAACTTTAACCACAAGTCAATTAAAACGTATAAAAGCAACTGAAATGCGATTTCTGTATATTTATTTGTCATATGAGATAAAAATTCCTTTCTCCAAAAAATAAGCTTTCAGTTTTCGAACTTGTTCACGTATAAACACATATACCGTTGCCATTAGTTGAACAAAAAATTTCTCATACACCAAGTAACGGAATAAAATGCCGTGTATAAGTGGCGAGGTTGGTAACCATAGCGTTCATCCTACTTGTTGTTTTATTTGTGTTGGAATGTTCGACTGTCTTATCGATTTTGTTAAGTACCGCACAACTCTGTGCAAAAACTCTGTAAAATGAATTGCGAAATAACGAAGAGTTGGTGATTGCAACTGTGAACAATAATGTTCCTGGTGTTCAACAAGGTGATAATTTGAAGTACAGAATCCGTCACGGACCTATCATGGAGTGGTCGACCAGCAGCAATTAGAAGGGAAGAAAATGCATGTCTTTTGTTCAAAGTTGTATCACTATTGCACTTTTAAGTCCTCCGTAAACAGATAACTCAAATGGGTGTTTTCGCTCTTACATGACCTAAAACGGAGACCATATCGATCAGAAATTTTGCAAGCACAACACGAATATGATCCGTACCGTCGTGTGCAAGTACCTTGAACGGTTTCTCGTGAGACATGTAGTTGATTCTGACCTATAGAAAACCATTTTATGGATCGGTAAAGCCTCGTTTAAGCTGAACGGCCGTGTGTACATCCACAAGTGTGCATACTGAACCAGTGAAGACCCATAGTAAATTATCATGGAAGAATTCATCATTCCTGAAGGAGGTACCATGGGACCATTCTATTATTGAATAAACGGCTATTAGTAAACGTTATCTTGGAATGTTACAAGAGATAGTTGTTCCGGAACTTGGAAACAGCCCTCGTTTTGTCAAGATTTTTTTGATATGTCAACAAAATGGAGCACCGCCTCATTATGATTTAGGAGATAGAAACTTCTTAAACAAGGAATTGTCTGTCGTACTGTAATAGAAAGACCACCAGGTCCTGCGACCTCACACCATGTGATTTTTCGCTTTGGAGTATGCGAAAGAGAAATTTTCTCAGAACCACGGGATCTGGATCACTTGCAACAGTTGAGGGAACACTACTTGGATTCATCACGTACAAATTGATGATGCTTTCAATACTTTATCAAAATCCTAATATGCACAATAACGCAGAAAAACAGTAAATATATAAACTATAAATATTTTAATTAAATGCTATTTTCTAATAGCACAATGTACTATTTTCTTTGCAAGTTTTCGAGAGTTAAGTTCTTACGCTCAATTGTCAAAATTTCAGAAAATAACCTAAACACATTACAGGAAATGACCATACAAACATAAATGTATACATCTGATACAAAGTGAGGTTAAATACGCCTTCTTTAACTTTTCACCGCAAATTACTTTTTTAAATGAACACGTAAACCAAAATCAGGATTTCCATTAATGAATTTCCCCAGTGTGACTTTAACTACAAAACCAACATTTGCATATACCGATGCTAAAGCATTTTGTATGTCTTCAATGAACTCCAGGTAGTCAATCATTGGTACTCCCATAGCCTCCAACCTTGCAGGTGAGATCGGCAATTTTTGAAACTTTGTCTTAAATGAAATCTTGCTAGACATTTTTATTCATAAATGCAGCCTGAGCATTTTAATGCAACCTGCATCGTTAACTGCAAAACTGCCAACAACCTAAGCTAATGAATTAATACCTTGAAATTCTATTTTAATATAATTTAATAGTTCTTCTAAACTGTAATATTTGGCAAGGTATCATATCTCATTAGGACAGGCTGTGGTGGCAAATGTCAATGTTCCCTACAGGCAGCACCAGGGTATGGTACTTCAAAAAAAAAAAAAAAAAAATGTGAATAACATATTAAACTGAAAATAGGAAAAAGGAATTTTATGCATTTATTTGTCTTCTTTTTGGACTATATCAATGTACTTACACTGCCATACTTAAAGGGAACTTTTCCGCGATACGGTGCAGTGTGTGGGCAAGGTAATATGTGCTTTAAATTGAAATAAATTGTATTAATTGCTTTCCCAGCCTTCAGTATATAAGGGGCAACATCGGTTAATAACAAAAAACACTCCCCTTCTTTATTTCTCCGGCCTAATGGGGGTAGAAAAATGCTAATATAAATTTCTCCTAGGCTTGAAGCACTTTTTGTGAAATAGTAAATTGAATATTAAACTGCTTACTTAATCCACATCAAAGACAGTTGCTATTGTAGAGTGATTAGATTTTTCCAAATCTTGACCAGGCCCATCCTCACTTAAATTTCCAAAAAATTAAATTTGCACACATTAACTCAGGAAATCTCGTTTCTTAGGTTCTCTCGAGTTTTATCTAAAGTCTACAGTAACCACACTTTTATCAATTATAAATTTAACTATGTTCTAAAATAGTTTTTGTTACATAATAACATTATTTACTAGTTTTAAATAGCAATGGAAATTTAAAATAAAACAAAAATTTCTTCCCTAAATTTTCCATATCTTTGAGTGTGATCTCGGAAGATAATTTTTGCAATGTCGATGGGGCTGGTATATCATTTTATGTGTGTTTCTCTAGAAATACGTTTAATGTAGAATTTCATAACTTTTCTATTCTCATATTTGCTCCTACAATAGCATCACATAAATTTATATATATATATATATATATATATATATATATATATATATAAAAGAAACAGCATTTGGTGCTGGTTTAGGTGATGCATTAACAAATTTTTGATGCACCGGAGTTTGGCTAATTCCCTTTCATCTTTGCCACACGTGAAACTGGGGTAACGTGTTGCTCGATTTGACATTTTTGAACACTTTATCCTCAAAAATATTTTTATAGATAGCTTAGATGACAGCAATTTAATACATTTCCCTTGTTTTTAATTTTTATGAATAATTTTCTCGTCTACATGCAGATCTGGTGATTTTCAAAAAAAAAAAAAAAAAAAAAAAAAACTAAACACTATGCAATTAGCAGGCCGAGTTCGCATGCAATGTGTCCAAAACGAACGGAAATAATATCCTCTGAGCTATATCTTCTAGTAGTGCAAATAATATATTTGCAACTTTATTGCACCAAATATAATATTTCACTTCGCCATCAGTTCTAAGACATTCTTTTCCCTTGACTCACTGTGTCACAAGATCTCTTCTTGAATGTTTAATCTGAAGCATTGCAATTCTTTACACTACACAGTTCACCAGAGTAATTCGCTCACACAACTGAACTAGAAACCAAGCTATACATAAAATGTAATGATGCTTGTTGGCTTTCTTTATTTTTCTAAGAAATGTTTCCTCAGGTTTGTACAAAACAAAAAAGGGATTAGGAATTCCATCAACACTGCACTGAGTAGGTTTGTTAACTTTCCAGGAATTACTAGGTAGCAAGCAAGCAACCCCTTTAAAGCCCTTTTAATTACTTCCGGCTGCACCTTTTCCCCCTTCCACTGGTTTCCTGTTCTTATTGCTAATGAATACTTCAACATATCTCTTCATTAAGACGGTCAAAAACTACCGAATGGGGGTGGGGTATTTACCTGGATCTATGTAATTAGATTCTAATAAAAAAACAAAAAGGTTACATGTTAGACTAGGTACAGGTACACTGAAATATTGTGAGCTAAAATACCATTAAGTCAAAACATTTATAAAATGCAGTATCATGCAATTTATCATATAATATGCACAAGCTAGAAATATTAATGCTAATATGCAGGAATTTGATCTAGATATGCTTTAATAATCGAAAAATCTTAAAACATGCACTAAAAATTAAAAATATACAAAATTTGAGAAATGTAACGAGCTTATATAAAATATATTTTTGCATGGAAATCCTGCTCTATTTATCATTTAAGTTTGGCCATTCAGGTTCGGCGTTCAGAATATGTGAATAGTCTATCGAAAATTATGTTCTGAATTGTAAAGAAATAAACAACAAAATATACGTAAAGTTTTTAGCAAAGCGACTTTTCACATATTTCTGTAGAAGCAATAACTTTAGATAACATTGAACACACTATGTAGACATAACTGCAGGCTGATTTCGAGATGGAAGAAGGGTGATCTTGTAGAATGAACTTATAAAGTTTTATACAGAACTCGGCAATGTGCACCTTTATTACTTTAGAAGCAATAAGCTGCAAGCAATATACAATGTAATAGTCATGGCAAAGAATATTTTTGTTTCCGTAAATTGATCTGTGAGAAAGACATTATTAAAAATTAATGGAAATAATTTTTTTTGAATATGGGCGAAACTTTAAATCTTTCGAATGCTTTTGCACAAACAATAAATATGAAAATTAGTTTGATATTTTCTTTTATATAAGGCAAATACGTTTTCTGTGGGTGATTGTAGTTGTTTAGGAGGAAATACTTCTTGGAAAATTAATCCAGAACTTACTGACAGTTACTATGTTTCTAGAGAATGTAGCAATACGGATAGTTCTTTTTGGCTTGCGTCCGCAACTGAATGCTATTTGCGCGGAGCCAAGGCCGCTCTAGTCATAGGATCTGTCAACGAATATCTTTCCCTCTCTTTTCTACTTACACAATTTGGATCAATCATAGCATGTGAGTTGTACACAATATAATTTTTATTTTATAAAGAATACTTAATCCATGTTAAGGAATTGTTCGAAGTGGTATCCCTGTGCAAACACACGTTTGTGATATTATTAATGAAATATGCATTTACACGCAACATCTCTGCTTCCGTAATGCTTGCATTTTCTGTCCTGATATTTTCTTTTTAAGTTCTTCTACCAGTAAAATTTGTTTCACTACACTCTAATTAACATCGGTATACCAACAGTCGACAATAACACAAAGACGTGAATTATTGATCAACATTACACAAAGACAGAAATAATGCTTGCTCAGCAAACTGCGACTACTGTCCACGTGCAGCAATCAACGCGGTAACTGCCTGTTATTATGACAGGTGACTGGCATGACCTTGGTCAGCATGCACTGTGCTCAGCTAAAAATAGACTAAAAGTAACTAACGGCAATCCTAGAAACATTCTGAGCATGAAACACTTGAACATATTTCCCTCTTTCTCTGTGTACTTGTAGACCTTTTTATGTGATGTATTACTCTCGACGTTTTATTTTACTTGCAAGCTATGGTTATATAAAAAAACTCATTAAAATACCTGAAAAAAGCGCATGTTTGATTGTAAAAGAGAGAAAACACATAATTTGGAATACATAATCATTTGGTGCCGCTAATCTTTCTTGAAATTTCGGTTGTAATTACATCAAGCGCTTGGATCGTGTTATGAAGTGATGAAAGCCGAAATGTCGTAAATCATTTAATCGCTAATTTAATGGTATCAGCGAGTAGATATTTCAATGCGAGGCATATGTGGCAGGTTGTGAAATATATTCTTTCGTGTTGAATCCAGAGATTTGAAAAAAAATCAAACTCTTATCTAAAATTAGAGGTGCCGAGAGGGATTATGCCACTATCACAATGTCTGGGAGATTCATCCATTCTGATAACCAAAAAATCCTGTTATTAGCCTAGGCTTTGAAATCGCTTCTCAAGCATTCTCCAGCTGTATTTTGATAAGATGTTAACCTTGTTTTGTACTTCCTCTGTTCCACCATTTCTTTATAGATGTGTTTATTGACGATGAATGAACACAGACACTTGTATTCAGAGAGATCTGATCGAAAATAATGAGTTTGGTAATAGAAGTATTACAGCAGCACGGGCAGAGACAATGTAGGGGTTGCAATGGAGAACTGAACGCAAGTACTGCTGTCGTTCGTTGTAAACTCTGCTTTCACATGTGAGGTAGTTTGTAGCAGTTCTTCCCATTAACCCTCATGCATTCAATCATGACATGTTACAAGGTCTGGTAGACATTATTCAATGTCTCCACAGCAGGATATTCAAAGGCCTTCACAACGATGGTAACAAGTTCGTCTAATTGTAACCTGTTGATGTTGGAAGGCTGTATAGCGAATTTCTCAGCACTTTATCATGCCTCTCTTTGCAAGACAGGTACAGTTATTCAAAATTATGCATGGCCGCTTATCAGAAACAAAGAACACTTCGTGCTTCCGAAGTCGCAGTCAGGCTCCTACAAGCGATGCTATTATTACATTATATAACGTGACTGCGAGCAATAATGACATTCAATAAATCATTTGTTTCTTCATGAAAACCACAGACGTTACCATTCTCTTCATTAAAATCACAAATGTGAAGGAATTTTGGATTTTCGTTTATTAAAAGGAATATGAAAGCGTGTCGAAAAGAAATATATTGACTAACCATTAACAAAGCGTCCGAGTAGTTGTAGGCATTACTTAGTAGATTATATGTATGAGGTAATGTGAGTTCGAATCTCGCACAGCTTCTACATGTTTTATTTTTAATTGTTTCTATGATCAGTAACTCACTATAGAATTAATTTTAAAATATGTATAAGATGAAGATGTAATTCTTGTAGCTTTAAAAGGTACATTTCTCCTCAAGACATTTTCACTTTGGGCTTAAATATTAAATGTTTACATTTAAGATGCAGTTCGCTTTATATTAAAATTTGAATAAATAATCAAAACAAACCATAAAGGAAATAAAAAACGTAATACCCAGTTCAATAACTTTTATGCTGAAACGTTTATTAATTCAACTTGGCGCGGAGACTACCAGCCGACCAATAATTTTGCCTTTCTGCGAGGGAATTGCACGCGCTTTCAACTCTGCGTCATAATTCGACAGACGTCCTGGGAGATCGGAGACAGGGATTTCAAATCGTCTCCTTTATTTCTGCCCAAACATTCTCGATATGGTTTAGATCAAGTGATTTGGGAGAGTAGAGCATCATTATCTTGCCTCTCAAACAAACGCTGAACTATGTTGACTTGCTATGGTTATTCTCTGTTGAAACTGGACTGTTCCATCGAGATACTTTTCTGTGGCAGATGGAACTAAAATTAATTCTAAAAATCGCAGTGATCAAACTTATTAACCTTCCTTCAAGGTTCCCAGAACCTTTGAACGAAATCCAGTCGCAGAATGAGCACGAGTAACACGTGGTCGGTAAACGCTACTGGCGCAGTTTACTGCGACGACGCTACAACTTCGTCCGCAATGATTACTCTCCGCCAGTCGATGTTTCTAGCGTCGGCGGCATATGCAAGACGGTCCACGGTGTGTTCATCATACAGGACCTCCTTACATGCAGCTAAGTAGTTCTCTAAACCAAACTTACGGTCTATAAAGAACCGTAAAAGTGACCAGCCGCCTTCAGAAAATAATCTTTCTACCTCTGCCCGAAGACCTTCATCATTTTCCAAGTAGAAAAACTTTTACGGCCTGTGCTATGTAGCTTTTCTACTAGTCGGTCTTGCCTGTATTGCTCCTAGTTAGTTCTGGTATGTCATGTTTAAGAGCTGCCTCGAACGGCGAAAAATCATGCGTTAATCAAAACTAATATAGCGGTACATCTGTCCACCAAGGCAGCCACATCTCAGTTAAAAGATAACATGTCAACAGCAAGCGGTTCTGAGTATCCTTTATTTCGGTCAGTCGCTGAGAAGGGTAGTAGTGTGCTTTAGCATATGGACTGAGAGGGTCGCCCCGGAATACAAATAAAGAAATAATACGAGCACTTGTTGCACTGAACCAAACGTAACCTTCTCGTCGATTACATACTGTCATAGAAAATGTTATAAGTATAGGGATTTTGTTTATTATACAGTAAGACCTACATATATTTTTTTTATTTTATATTAATGACATGAAAAATCAGTAATACTTTCTTAATCAGTGGAAGGATGTTAGCATTGTAAGAATGATGGTTTTATATATAAATCTTTATTTCATTTTGGACAAATTATTAGGTTCATAAAAGCAAAGAGAATAAAAAATGGATAAAAATATGAAGTTCAAGTGTAAAAATAAGATGCATGATTTGTACTTGAAAAGTTTCCAGCATCATATTTTATAGTCATTTAAAGCACTCTGCCACAGTTGCAACCTACCTGTAGGCTTACTGTACGAAATACTAGTACCTTCTTTAGAAACTCTCGCTCTGAAATCCGTCATTATCTGTAGGGGCCTCGATTCAAAAGAAAGTTGTTCTTATTTTGCCTCCAAGAATGCGATCATTTTTGAGTAAGTGTACAAAGCAGGTGATCAGAAATGTTCCGCCTCTGATCATCTGGAATATTTTTCATTCCTCGCATTATTTGAGTACTGCGCTCATCTGCTAAAACAAACTAGATTTCAAACGGTTCATGAAATGACCCCTGCACTTGTCTAATGAATGTTCTCAACTGAATACTCAAATAGATAAGAATCCTTAAAACTTTACCCAACGCTTCGAGCACATGACCGCATATAGTTCAGTGTTCTGTGTATATCTGGCTCGTCATTTTCGTTTGTGAAGTGAACAAGGCCATTCAGGAAATGCGACTATTATTTTAGGACAGGAGTGGTATCGGGTAAGCAATTATATGTACTGTCTCATAAATAATGCCGTTTTTAATCAAATTTCAAAAATTTTCAACTATTGCCATGACTCATAATAGTACAAATATCAGTCTTTAGGTTTATACAAAGAATTCGTGTACATTAATTTCAACTTCTGCTATGTGTGTGACAATACTTTATGCAGTTCATTGAAACTCAATAGTATAACTTACATCCTCACTGAGCAAGTGCTGGGACTTCATTGTTATTCTTTGAATATAACTTTACATATAATGTTCTTAAGGTGACTTGGCACTGATGTGTTCCCTTCACAAACTTTTTGAGAAGTTGGAACAAATGAAAGTCGCAAGGCACATCTTTTGACTATCATGGCAATGAGCTCATCTCTTGCGACCATATGTTTGCCCAGTCCTTCGCTGTGATCTTCGATACACATGTTTTACCATACATGGCGACGAATATTACTCCGCTGATGGCACTCCGCTGTTAAAAATTGAATCAGAGCACGTAAATGTACTTTTTACGGAATATTTGCTCACCCACCATATCTTCACGGCGCTCGCATAGCCATAGGACACAAGGCAACTCCACCTCTTGCCTGGCTATGATGATCTATATAGTTGCATTTCCGCAAATCCACTACTGCTGTTTGGTACATGCGGTTCAGCGAGTAACTAGGACCGGTAGTTTTCAGTTGATCATGTCTCGTAGATTTTTTTCTGCTTGTTTCAGCGTTATGGGTATGTTACGTTATTTTGTTGCAACAGACTTATCTTTCTGTTCTCCAGTTCTTGATATCTTTGAGCCAAAACAGCATAAACTCTTTCCTCAACCATGCAACTGCAAAGTGCTAGTGCTTCATAGTTCCGGCACACACATTACTTTTCTGTCAAAGGGGCTTCGTTTAACATCTGTTTTATTGGTTGATCAGGGTATTGTTCCCTGGTTATCAAAACAAGTTAGCATTCTCTTAAAACACATTTCTTCATGGGGTTGGCGATAAGCTGACAGCAGTTATCCATTCGGCATTAAGTTTTTTTAGGTGTTAATTCATGAGAAACAGACGACAATTCTGCATGGTTTTCTTACAATTTTTATGTGTCAGTGTGCCAAAGTTTTTATTCATTTAAACAAGTATTTTTTAAAAAAAATATTTCTTCAAATTTTTATTATGATAATTACCATTTCAATTCATGTCTCATCCATATTTTCATTATACTTTAAAACACTCGAGGAAAGGAAAAATGCCTTTATGAGAAATCCTAATAAAAATAATAACACTTAACGTTTTATTATCCTGTTATGAATTCAAGAATTGAAAATGTAAACATTAAAAAAATTGTTGTTTAGAACATTTCATTGTGTTTACTAAATTTAACTACTATCCAAGATGATTTAAACTTATTACTGTTTTATATTTTTTTCATTGTATATTACCAAATCTACTCCACATTCTTTGATTAATCATAAAAATCTATCTGAACAAACGATCGCTTATAAGTCTGACTGTAATCTGAACCAAATTTATTTTTCTTTCCAGAAACCAAAGATCGGTTAGAAATGTAAGGAAGTTAGACACAAATCTCCAAGTATAACGTTCTGTGAACAAGAACAGTCACTGTTAAAGCCATGTAATTTCATGTAGCTAAACAACGAGGCTTGCGTAGTTTATTAAAGCTATAAGGAAGGAATGTTTCAGACGAAGAAAGTACAAGAGCAGAAATATGTGAATAGTTTATGGGGCAAAAGGCAAGCATGAAACCCGTAAGACATAAAACAATATTATGTACATTCCATTACTTTTATCTTTAAATTCTTTGTATCAATCTTTTGGCTTTTAATGCTTATATTAAAATCCTATAACATAAGTTCAAAGGTCAAAAATTAACCTTCGTACTATTTACAATCCCGAATCGTCCCAGCGCAGAATAAATTCTAATGCAAACATGAAACTTTCAATAAGAAACTCTTAGCCTTATAACAACTTACTTTCCGGGAATTGACAGTATAAATGATGTTTTTAAAAAAAATATCCCGTCACTTTATTAATGCATTATACTCCTAAGTGGTTTTTAAATGTATTTTCTTCATTATATCCTACAGAACACCACCCTCCAGTCTTAATGTATATTTCACTTCCAATTGTCTCTAGTTAGTTCGTAGAAGAACAATTTGTTGGTAAGTGTATCGTAGTTATAGACATTTCTGTCATTAAAGAAAACACTAGGGTCTTGTGTGGCCGCTACTGGAAGGCGGGGAGTTCACGAAACAATGATAAACACTTATTTCCATATTTTAGTTGCTAATTCAGTAATATCATGTATTTGTTTATCCGTATTGCTTATTTTGTTATTTTCATTCATGCTTTAGTTGTGTTTAGGTCAAAGATTTAAATCTGAATACCTGTCATTGGAAATTAAGTAAATAAACTTCAATCTCATTCTAACTGAACCGTCCGGTCGCTGGGTTATATTCATGACATCGCTCTAAATGTCAAACCTATGTCAATCGTTTTACGTGCCTAGTTTAGCCAAGAACTTAAGATGGCTTCTTTTGCTAGCTGTGCTTCTAAGAATTTTTAAATATGCTATGTTGTAAGCTTTACAAAGAATTTTAATTGGTTCAATATTTACTGCTGCTTCGTTCCGTATCAACTATCATGAGGTTCTGTTAAAACCAAACCTCCCTTTCCTTGCCCTAAATACCCTATCCCATGCAAGAATTTATATGATACAATTTATTTAACACTTATTGATGAGCTATCGACTTATGTCCCTTGAAGTCACCTTGATAGGGAGATAGCAGCAATTATTTTATGTGCGTTTCCGCGTTTAAATCTTTCTATTAATATTTTCATTTTTACTTATTTATTACTATTATTTATTTTTTCAATTAATAGAGTTCTCTCACTTATTTTCCTCCTTCACACCCTTTTCCTCGTGGCTTGTTTCAACTGTTTAGATCATAGACGGTTCGAAATATTACATTATATATGTGGCTGTTTCAACGTTTTATTCATTACTGCTTCTGTACTGTTATTATTTCAATGTATATATGAGGAAAATGAGAATAAGTTATGTAGAATAATTTGTTTTTTTGTCCTGCGTCGAAAATCCATTGAACGTTTATAGTTGTGTATTCACTTGTTTCGGCTCCAGCGAAATATTTCACAATGAAACATTACAATTGTACTTACTGAAAAATATTGTTCCTTGGTTTAATTAAATTGTGTATTTCCTTTCTCTACCAGAAATTAGAGGATTCTGGAAATGGAAGTGGTTGCAAAATCGAGATTTATGAGGTGTCAAGAGGTTGGCTTTCTGCGCATAGACTCGGCCAGAAGAGCGCGGCGAAAGATTTAATACGGACCTGCACTGTTATATGCTAGAGGCAAGGGGTGAAAACAAGTGCAGAATGTTTGTCTTTGGAAGAGGAGAAAGACGAGGGAAGAGAAGTTCTTGTAGAAGAGCCGTAGAGGGGTAATGGGTACATTTTCTTGTTGCAAAGATGAGCTTACAATGTGATTACATCATTTTGGAACTGTGGTGTTGTTCAATTGTTCAATAGTTCCAAGTTTTCCTTCTCCTAGTCTTTTTTCTTCAGATTGGTCTTAAATTAACTCCAATTTTATTTGGGCCAGAGTAAATTCAATTGTTTCATCGATAGTCTGCGATGGTCGCATTATGCGCCAAAACTTTCGGGCAATACACAAACTGATTAAAAAAAAAAAAAAAATCTGCGGTTCTTGTGTGGCTCGCACCTGGTTAATTTATCATCTTTTTAGAGTTTTTATTACCTAATTTCACTTCAGAAGATTTATTTTTCAATTCGCATTCTCTTATATGTGCGATTATAATTTTATGGAAAACAACGCAGATTGTTATTTATATAACACCACAAGAGATATTTCAAGACCCAAACAAAAGCTAGAAGGTTGAGTGGTCTTATTCAGTACCTATTTTTGGTAAAGAAGACAATGTTTTATTAAGATATATACATAATATGCTATAAGTCCAGAGAATAACATTTTAACAGTTTGCATGAATGTATACGAAATATTTTATATAATATCATATAAATATATTAGTTCTAGGATAAAAATTTCACAATGTAACACTAAAAACGAGGCTCTAACTTAAAGTAGTTCAAAAGTGAAGTGCAAATAATTGAATGAATTGTATATTAAAAAGTTATATGATTAATATCTAGATTTTTCACACAAGCCGTGTGTAGAACATAAGTTGGTAAGGAAGAATCAGACATGAAAAATTGTGGTTGAACCACGAATCTTTGGCCTTCTGTGCTGATGCTGTAACCAACTAACTACCATGTTCTCCTCCAAGCACGGAACCATACCTCGGATACCTCCCTAAGATTATTATTATTATTATTATTATTATTATTATTATTATTATTATTATTATTATTATGAGAGATGCATTCTTTAAGCTCGTAAGGCTATGAGTACTTTTGACCCAGGCTTCTTGTTTAGCCAACACTATATAGGGGTTAATTTATATATAGAAATAGGTTTTTCACACTAGCAGTGTGTAGGACATTAGTTGGAGCATTAGAATGCAATGAGCGAGGTTCGTGGTTCCGTGCTTGAATGAGGACGCGATAGCTCAGTCGGTTAGAGCGTCTGTCCGGAAAACCTAAGAACCGTGATTCGAATCTCGGCCGTGATCTGAAATTTTCAAGTCTCGTTCTTCCTTTTCTACTGATAAATTTATTGGAATGTTTTTTTTTAATTAAAACTTTTAGAAGCATTTTAAATTGTCTGTACAGGCAGAGAAGTTATTAGCACCGTTGTTTTAATTGAATCTAAATATCTGATGTATCCAAAATACAGAGGGCTATTTTTAGTTTGCCTTCTCAGTTGAACGAAAGCTACAGGGGTTAACTTCATGCTAGTTGTTGGCTCCATCGATGCACAACTTTCCCTAATATTTCTACTTGCACAACTTGGTCAGTAATGGTATCCCCAAAATATTAATTTAATTTCACACTGAATGCTAGCCTATGTTATAGGAGTTTTTCAAAGTTGTGTCCGTCTGAAGTAACATCTTTAAATTAAATTACTGTTCTATTGTTTGTTTCCGTAATTCTTCCAATTTAGGTCCTGATTAAGTCCATGTGGGGGTTATTCATGTAAACTTTATTTTTTCTAATAACAACATTTCAATTCAAAACAAATACTATAGTAAAATTTACTTCACTATCACATTGTAATTACGATATAATCACGTAGTTACACTGGGGTACCAATAATCTGTAATAATGCGCAATAACACTACCGTAAATTGAGTTATAATAATAATAATAATAATAATAATAATAATAATACAAAGACATGTCATCCTGGTGGTCTAGTGTTAACTATATTTGCGTAGTAGACCCAAGATCGCGGGTTCGATCCCGGCCAGGGTCAATAGATTTTTTCGGACTTAAAAAAGGTACGGCTTTCTTCGCAAGGAAAGTAAAGCCGTGGGTCCAATGTAGACATTTGCGGTATATAAAACAACCTCAAGCCTGAAAGAAGAGGTCTCTGAGCAAAATTTATCAGACGTTTCATGCTCTGAATTGAATGGGTCGCTGATGTCCTGAGATGTTGAAAAGCGCCTGCAAATAAACCAAAACATCACCGTCAACAAACACTTGTAGCCATCAGCCCGAGAACTCCTAAGGAACTGGCGTGACTTTAGTCCTGCGCTTTGCGCTTATCTGTGGATGTAGGCCAAAAATAAATTATCTGTATATAATTTTAAAACAAGCAAAAGGCAGTAGCTCTTAAAATCCCTTTTACTTCATTCAAGGTGTACATATACAAGCTGGAAGAAAACCTAATACAGTAATTTACGCGGGATATAGATAATATTCTTATGAGTAAAACATTTAAAATAATTTTCTGGGTATAATTAATTTTTACTCAGATAAATACACTTTTTTAAAAAAAAATATGTTGCAACATAGCTCGCTTCGTCCTGTAGTTTGCTAATATGAAGTTACCAAAGAAAGAAACCAGTCAAATTTTTTCTTTACACTGTTTTAAATGTTGAGTAAGTGATCGACTAAAAGAACCAATAGAAGCAAGATATTGTGCAATATTCTTTCCTCATAGCTTGTTGATTATTTTACATGAAAATTTTCGTTCCTTTAATGAATTTAATTAGCATTTAGGTAGCCACACCGATTACACAAATTTTCATTCTAAATAATATAAAAAATTAAAACACCAGACTAACCCTGTACTCTAAATGTTTATGTTAAATTGAACAAGTAACAAAAATATTTCCCTTTTCTTAAAATGATCAAATCATAAATAGTAATTAAGGGCACAAAACAATAACCATACATGCTAACCAGTAAATGTTGTGCCTTTAGCTACCAGATTGCGATGCTCACATTTATCTTTTTGGAGTTGATGAGAGAATTTTACAGATTCCTAGTAGTCGATGAATCGGGTCGTATACATTTTATGACTAATGGAATATAAAAATATGGTAATAAATAACTTCCTTAAGTTACAGCGTATAATATTCTAGAATATTTTTAAACAATCATGAAAATATATTAAAAATTTAACAAGATGTGATTTTTTTTCCTTAAACGATTCAAGAAGGAAAAAATGAACAAACTGTTTTGTTTAGCATACTTTAAAATTGCCTGAGAAGTAATGAAACGGGTTTCCTTCCATCTTGTTTAAATATGATTATTGTTTATTTAGTAGTACTTTCTCTTTAGTTATTGGAAACCATTTGCAACACATACATCGCCTTTTCACAAGAGCACCTGTGTTGGAAGTGCTGGAATTTACATAATCTGTTATCTCTGACAGGGGAATGCTTACGCCTGTCAAGGAAATCAGTTGTATAAAAAGCGGATGGTAATTATGTATAGCATTTGTTTAACAATACTAAATGTTTAGTGGCCAAAAAATTTCAAAAGTTTTAAATATAACTGGTCAAATATGTGAGCGATTATTTCTTGATTCTGCAGCATCTATGTAGAGCTTTTGTTGCTGGGAATGCTTGTAGTTTATTCAGTTCTTTCAAGACCGAATGAAGAGTGCTGGCAAATACGAGACATGTCCGGAAAGTAAGTACCATTTCGTTCTACCGCCGTCATAACGCTAGTGTCGCTGTTACGCATGCGCACTTGTCTCTCTGGTTTATTATCCGTCCACTGACGTCATTCAGTCGGATCGTGTTATGTTTACAGTTGTTTATGATCGTTCGAAATGTTTAACACAATTTCTGATCCCACCGACTGTGAAGTGCGTTCCGTAATACGGTTTTTGAACGCAAGGAATGTTAAGCCAGCTGAAATTCATCGTCAACTTTTAGAGATTTACGGGGAAAATGTAATGACAGATAGAATGGTGAGAAAATGGGTTAGGCAATTCAATGATGGACGATCCAATGTTCATGACGAAGCACGGAGAGGGCGGCCTTCTGTTGTCACTGTTGGTTTGGTTACCCGATACAGTCGATGGTGTGGAGGCACACAGGACCCCCCAAAGGACAAACATTCAAAACAGCGTTGTCAGCATGAAAAATCATGTGCACTGTGTTCGGTGACAGGCGGGGCATTCTGTTTGTTGAGTTCCTTCCCAGAGATGCAACCATCAGTGCGGTACGATACTGTGAAACATTGAGAAATCTTCAAAACAAAAGCATGGAATGCTCAGTCAAGGCATTGTGTTGCTTCATGACAACGCACGTTCCCATTCTGCTGGGGTCACACAAAACAATATTCAACAATTCGGTTGGGAGCAGTTCAATCACCTTGTATACAACCCCGTTCTTGCGCCTTCCGACTGCCACCTGCTCTTGAACATGAAGCGTGAGGATGGCGCTTTGACAGCAATAACGACGTAAAAAACGTTGTTCAGCAGTGGCTGTCTTCACTGGCGGCATCTTTGTTTGAATCGGGCATACAAAAGTTCATTTTCCGCTATGACAAATGCCTGAACAATGCTGACAACTATATCGTAAAATAGGTAAAGAAATGCTCTTTCATGTACAAATAAATGTTTTTGTGAAAGCAAATATTTATGGCTTTTTTTCCAAACCGGTACTTACTTTCCGGACACGCCTCGTATATAAGAGCTGCAAGTGGTTTAAATAAAAGCAAAATCAAAACATTTAAAAACATAAAGAAACAAGGGTTTCTAAAAGGAGGACATTTAATATGCGATAGAAGAGAGAAGAATTACATGGTAGATAAAGAATATTGCTAAGGAAGAGTATTCTGTTAATATATGAACAGCAGCATGGCCCATGAAGTAATACATACAGAAAAGCGACCAACAGAATGTGGACATCTTTTCGCCATCTCGAATAGAATGAAGCTGCAAATGTAATGAGCGACCTGTCATGAGCATTATTACTTCCCCCCTGGAAGTGAACAAAATTGGCAAGGTGACAAAAACATGTATGTCTATCAGCAAATTTCTTCAAAACTGCTGCAGCACTTTTTCCCCCTTCAGTAAGATGTTATATTTTCGTGACTATTCAAGAAAATATTTTGACTTCCAAGGAAACGCATGAATTCTTAGCGAATAGAATGAAAGTATGAGCTATAGCAATTATTTATCTAATTAAGATCTGCGAGATTGTTTTTATCAGATGGTTATAGATATATATTTTATTATCATTGTGTAAAATTTGAGATAAATAATAAATGTTTATAAGTGAATGTTTCCTTTTCTTTTTGGCAAAAATCAATCTATTCTTAGGAACTAATGCTAGCTTATGGCAATGTTGAAACTAGAAATGTTATTTATATTATGGAGATAAAAAGGTTATTTCATAAAGAATTACTTTCATAGCTTATGATTATCTATTTCATTGCCAAATTTATTCACAAGAAACTACACACTTTACCTATTTTCTGCTTAACGCTAGCAACATGTCAATATTTAAGGAAGATGGGTTTCAGTAGCAGATTACTATTAGATTTTGTTTATACCTCCTGCTTATTTGCTCAAGATAAAACCATAAGATATGTACAGGTTAATAAACAGCGGTCAAGGGATAGTGCAGACATTTAAACATAAAGCTCAGAACATCTGTACGTCTGCTACGATGAAAAAAGTCTTTAATTAGGAGTAAATATTGTATATTTTAATTGAAGATGTGCCTTGAGATATTAAAAAATCTCTGTTCCATTTGCAACATTTTTAATGAAGTACATTTATGGTACAGTAAAGGCAGGATACTTTTGCGCAATGAACGCTAAAGCTGATTTGAAATTTAGCTGTAAAACGCTAGTCAAACTGTCCTCCTTATCCCATCAAAACGATCGGGTCAAAACGTAGATAGTAAAACTCTTTTATCTCTCGCCAATACCGCTAGACTAGCGAGTGGGATCAACGGGACACATAATTTTTGTTAAACTTCTCGAACGTCTTGCGGTAGTTCTGTTACATAGGTCCATTATCCAGGAGTAACAAAATCTTCATCTTGAAAGTTCGTGAAGAGTGAAACGAAATTGGAGTGGAGTTGATGAAGTTTTGTGTGGAAGGGAGAGTTTGGTAGGGGCTAACATAATTGCTTTTCACGCTACTGCTTGTCTAATGCACTTAATTCAGTGATTGCAAGAATCGCGTTAGAACCAAGCTGAACTGCTCCCTTCTCCATTCCTTCCCTTGTGAAGCTAATTCATGCAAGTGTCGTCCCAACCCCCGCGAGTGACAGTGTGTCTGCAGCAACTAAACTTCCAAGCCCCTACCCCACACACGTCAAGCCTTTTACGCGTTTCAGGAAACTACAATTTAATTCTGCAGATGTTCCCATGCGTCATGTGTTGTAACACTTGCATGTAGCAGGACTCAATACCAAAGCGTGCCCACTTCTCCCTGACAGCTCGGTGTCAGCCAAGACGTTCTTTTGTTTGCTGAGTCATAGCAATATTTCCTTCGTGCAGTGATTGGCTAGCTAGATACCATGGTATAAATGCATTGATTCCTGTCAGTATGTATACAGAGTGTCCAATTGTCTTCTCTTCTAAATATAAATTCTTTTGACAAAAATAGCTCACAATGTATGACTGTGATTTCATTTTCTTATTATGAACCTAACAATAGTATTTTACAGCATAATCAACTACTTTATTAATTTATTTTTGTAATTCTAAACTACACCTTTTAATAAAGTACTACTTAGCACAATTTTAGAAGTCTCTCATGTTATATTCCTGCTAATTTTGTAAATTAATTTTTGGATTTTATGTACATATATATTTGGTAATGTTACATAAATATGATAATTATAAGTATAATATCATAAACATTTTAGGGAGCTATAACCATTTCAGCCAATTTGCAAGCTAAATTGAAACCTCTAGCAAAGTATCCAAGTGGGATTTTTGCAATATTATTATTGTTTATTAGATCTAAGGAGGGAGTTTAAAACAATGTTTTAAAACATTATGCAAAAAATTAAATAAACTATTATAACATGTTTTGCAAGGAAACATATACTGCACTTAACAGTAGTATAAGGGAATCAGACCTAGCATATGAGGGCTTGAATATAAACGAAATTTCCTAATGGTTAAATTACAGAAAGTATCTTCCTATTTTTAACTACAAATATGAATGATAGAACACTCTGTATAATAATGCTCTTCACAGCCTGAAGTCTCATTATAAAAATTGTTCTTCAAATGTGGAAAAACGGAGACTAAATAACTGATGTATTCAGTAAAATCGTTCGAATGAAAACAATTATAAAGCTGCAGAAAATATTGCTCGTGTCTTGGGAAAAATTGATAAATAACTTATCGTTAGCGTGCTCACTGTAATCTGTTGCTTTCTATAGATATACTTATTTCGCATTATTTTGCCTCTTTCATATTATTGCTGTAAACATTGTACAAATCTCCTACGTGCATGCAGTGTTTTCTTCACTCTTTTTGTTTCAAAGAACACCTTAAAAACTTTAGAAATGAACAGTGTATAAAATTATTAATTTGTGGTCTATTTCTCAAAACGAAAATAAAAAACAGGAGCTGGCATATAACGCCAATTGATATCAGAACTAATTTAATAATTTAATTTGTAATAAAGATTAAGCAAAATTATTTTGATAGTTTAAGATATTAAACTTAACGCCACGAGCGCAGAAAGATTCAATCAAAGTCGTGCAACGAACAGAGCTGGATATTGAACGCTAATCCTAGTTAAGAGAGCTACTTCTGTTCACTTAATTTTCTTCGATTTGAGCTTTTAAGGCTTAAATGCCATGGCAACCGGCTACTGCGGTGAATTGCGTTTTCCAATTTAATAAGAATATGAAATCTTCAGAACCAGTTAATGCAGTGGAATTGATGGAAAATAAAGTCCCTTGCGGTGACAAGACTGACAATATGCTTCGCTTCTGGCCTCGATGCGTAGCACATTAGAAAAGGATGCATGGTGTTAAACGTAGGGAGTAGGAAAAATTATACATTATTAGTAAAAATATATTACCGAGTGGATTGACCCAGCTAAGAGATCCCAAAGTTCAAATGAAGTTTTCCGTCATTTTCCATTTTCAGAAAGGTCAAATACCGGGTTAGTGTTCTTCTGCCATGACTCACATTCCATCATCTGCATGTGTTTCTGCATCTTTCTCTGTTTATGATGTCTTCGAGACGGCCCGCCAGAAGTAATCACATTTCCCAAACATTGACTTTTAGTGCTAATGCGTGCGAGGATAAACAGTGCAAAGAAAGAATACTCGTATACCAACGTGAGCAGCAATTCATACACTTTAACAGAAGTACAGTAAACACCGTTAACTATAGGCTAGTTTATCTACTTTCATTCCTAAAGAAATCACCATCCATTCGTTTCGATTTCAGTGTGTGTATATTTGCCTAGATTTGAAGCTGCTTGGTTCTTCCTTTATGTTTGAATTCGTAGTTATTTTCACGAAAGGCCTTTATTCTATTTTTAAGGTTCCATCCATAATATACAGTGTTAATTAATTTATATGGTACTATTGACCATTGACTCACAGCGTACTTTTTCATTCATTCATTTTTTTTTCATGTCTTAAAAGCTTCGATCTGTCAAACTTTACATTTTATTAATATCCTAATTTTTGAACTTCTGTAGGAGTATCGAAATGACCATCATTTTGTAAAAATTTATGCGCATTTATTTACTATTCACACAAAGTGTATTGCCTGTATGATCAGGTGTGTTTTAGTTGTGGATCTATACTTCTGCCTTAGGTGACAGGTTTTTAATTATTTTATCAGTAAACTTTGCTTTAGTCGGTAGCCCATTAAAATATTATTTCAGTGTTGTGCACATTTGTAAATATCCGTATCTAGAATGTATTTGCTTAACCTATCCTCTGCACCTAAAAGCACTTCCAGAATCCAATCCCTAATTGCAAAAAGTGTTCTCAGATTCTTCTTCCATCTTGTAATGTTCAAGAATTTCTTGTGTTTCAATAGGGATTTTATTGCCTGCATAAAAATTTGTATTGTTCTAATTAAATGTTTGGAAAAGCCACAACTATTACTTTCGACTTTATGAAGATATTTATTTGCCAAGGTGGATATTCAGACCTCCTCAAACATGCTGTTAGCTCTGTGAACAGCTAAATTCTAATACATCTGTGATAATCCATTTATAAATATTATTGTTTACCCAATGATTGCCTCTCCCACCCGATGGGGGGTATAGTAGTTGACTTCTGACGCCGGGTCGCGCGCAAGGCGCAGTTACGTCCATTCTCTGGGAATATGGGTGAACATGGCATTACTGTCGCCAGGGCTCTTAGCAGATGATTTTTCTGGGCCTTGCAGTGTTTAGGGACAATGTTTTGTCTCTCCGGTTGCTCCACCCTTCAAATTTCATCCCTCATTTACGTAAAGCACAGTCTCTGTTGAAATATTGTAAAGCATTTACGTGAGTGCAGTTTGTTTCGTCGATTCAGTGTGTAATACGTCAAAAAGTGTGTGATAACGGGTGAACCTTTACATAGATTTTTGGTCGTTTTATAGCTTTGTTCTTAAGAACCATTATAATATGCTTATTAGGGTATAAATAATTAGAATTCTGCTTCCAGTTGATTATAAATTTAAAAGGAAAACATTGCATTCCTAAAGCCGTAAAATTGTCTATAATGTGTACGACTTTATGATTAACGATGCTGCAATAAATATGAAATTTCTCAATACTACTATAAGACAATTAAAAAGTACAAGAAAGAGTTTCTAAGACAACTGGGGTGTCAGATCAGTATCTAGGAAATTGAAATGTAGAAAAAATCTTGCCGAACAGGGTATATCACTTGAAACTCCTGGCAAGAAACAAACATAAGGTTCCTAAAAAAATCATAAAATATGTTGACATTGACAAATGTGTTATTCGAGAGGAAATATACAGCTTTTACGCACAAGAGAGAACAGTACCAGCAGTGGGCTGCAGACGGTACTTGGTTACAGCGTCAGAAAAATAATTAAGTACCCAGATTTCAAGTGGAAAAAGAAAAAGATAAACAGAACCTTACTCATTGAAAAACAAGACATAGGACAAATCTGAGATTTGTCATTGACACTGGTTATAACAGTGATAATATTCCGGTTATTAAAGAGCTGCGTGCTCACTGGTGTTAAAATATAATCATGTGTTAAAAAAATGGAATTGTTGCTCTGTAAGTGCGTCTCCACCTTTCATCTCATGACATCTACATTTGGCAAATCACTATCGACTCGCTACTTAGGTTTATATTAATAAATTGCACACGTCAAGAGCCCTGGCGCGAGTTACATGATTAAGGTGCGCCCTAGGGTTGCTTTAACCTAGTTAAACCTAACCAACGGTACCATTTCGTACCCAAGAAGAAATCTCAATGGCATATGCGGGAATCGAACCCGGAACTCCAGGAGTAGTAACCAGAAACATTGACCGCTAGCCATTTGTGTTAGTATTATTGTCTATAATTTTTCAAAATAGCTTTAAATATAAACTAGGTTTATTATTTGTGTAATTCTGTATATTCATCTCCAAAGTTTTGCGCGATTTTTCCTTCAAGGGACCACTGCGTATGCAATTGCGGCAGTTGTCGGAACTCTGCAGTTCTCGTCTATTTCCCATGCTTGAAAGCCGACCGGGGAGCCGGAGGAGAGGTCAGTACGCTTTAACTGTATAAACGCACAGGAATGTTCTTGTGTGTTATGTGACAGTGTATTAACTATGTTAATATGGCTCAATTCAGGTATTCTGTTACCCATGTATTTACGATTCGTACGTGCGTACAGAATCGGTTGGTAATATACGCGGATTGTTTCAAACTTCCAGTTTGAAGTTCGATTGGTAAATTGCTTTCATGAAACATGAAGCTTTCATGATAAAAAGCGTACATACCCACGTACAGTACTCACAGAAGAAACGTCAGATAACGTTGGACATGCTCTGGACCGTTTTCCTAAACAATCGCTTCGACGTCTTTCACATCAAACGGGAAAGAGGCACATGGCCCCCTTATCCCTGCGATTTTTATCTCTGGTGGGCATTAAAGGAAAAAGTGTAGACAAATCCACACACAGTTGAACTGAAAAACAGAATTAGGAAAGAAGTATTTTCGTTTCTCAGAGTTAACTGCATAGGGTAATGGTCAGTTTCATATGACGATACCAAAAATGTATGGAAAATAAAAGGAGGCAGTTCCGACATCTTCTTTCTTCATAACAATCAGTAAATGTATCTTTTAAGTGTTTAAGTTTAGTAATGACTTACGTAACAATCAATTTTTGACTCCAGTTCACCGAGGCACCAGCTTGAACCGACCCACCGGCAGTTCCGCGAAGGAAAAATCGCCACACGACAACTGTTACGATTTTTGTTACGTCTTTAAAACATTTAGATCTTGGATTTTTAAAACTATGTGGCTAACATTGTCACATATGCTTCACTTCAACTCCAGATGTAGGTGGGAGCACAGTTTATTTCCTCCTATACAGAAAACAGAATCTTTAAACATACATACCGTGCATGGATAGACATTAAACTGTGATTATGGACTCAATTGCATTGCATTTCAACACATAAAATGCATTCTCAGCTGCTGTGTCCCCATCTCACAAAGCATTATCTGTTGGTCAATAAATCAAACAAAGTTTATTAAAGCGGCATAACCAGTGTTTATTTATTCTAATAAAACGATTCCAGACTCACTGCTAATTTATACTCGTATGCCATTGGGGATAAATAATTAATTACTCTGCATATTTTGGTTATATCTTGGCACACATTTGTAGGTTTCCGAGATCTCTTCTTGCTTTTGGCGTCTACAGCAGAATGACATGCACACAGCAACCATAGCTTGGTGTATTCTTGGGCCGATCTTAGAGAGAGGAGGTCAAATAATTATGATAAACAGAAGACAAGGAAAATATTGAAAATGACGAGCAACATCATCTATTGAAATGGAATAGCAATAAAAACCAGTGTAACGAACATATGATACAACCTTACACCAAATGTTCCAGAGCGGATAGGAACACCAACTTAATTATCGCTTGTTTTTAAGCGTATTATAATGAAGTGTTTGGCCATTTTTAAAATTAATATTTTCGTTGTTTGGAAAACTGTGCACTGTCAACAAACATTATATCATTTCACGCTTATGTGGGTGGAAAGGCGGTGAAGAGGAAGAGAGAAGGTAGTATTACTGAACATGAACAGAGATGGAGAGAGTAAGGTCCGCACATCGAATCAAATACCTCTCTATTAGTTGATCAGTTTTACAGTGTAATGGAAAATTAAAGTGGTTATTGCTTGGAAACCCTTTTACTCCTATTTATTGCTCATTCTCTTAATTAATGACCTTAATAACAGGTTGAACTGAGCGGATATTTTGTGAACTATTTACAAAGAAGAAGAAATATAACGTTAGGATACTGTCAACAACCATGTGCATTTGTGAGCTTTTATTAGACGAAGAGTGATTGAAAAATAAACTGAATAGGGCATGCAACTTTACAAATACCTTCATAAAATATGAGGGGACAGTGAAGAAGTTCTGCATTTTGCTATGAAATCTTGACGGTTAAAACGTTTTGCGGGTACACACGAGACTGCGTGTGTGGTTGCGTAGTGGAGGGGAAATTGGTGGGAAAGTGGGACAGTGTTATATGGAGCGACACCTGAAATCTCTTGTTTGTGAGGATTTCTGCACCTGCTGGATAAATATAACAAGCAAATTTGTGATAGTTCAAGCCACTGAACAGCTCTAAAGAAAATTTACGCAATCTGTGTACAATTCAACATTTTTTTTTTCAAATAATTGGTATAGTAGAACCTCTTTATCCGGTTCTCTTTAATTTGGATCTCAGTTTTACCCGAATTGTTTTTTCTTTTCGTTCGTGTGAATAATTTTTCCTTGATGAACGTTTTTTCTTAAATTTGATGGTTTTGCAAGGTTAAATTGAAGAGTTTGTGACAAAGTCGAACCTTTAGACTTTGTTGAAATATTTTCAATCGTTTCCAGCTGCTCAAATGATGTTAATGCCTCAGAGGCAATAACGGAACTGAATGAAGTGATGGCTTTGCTTAGACCTCCAACTTCAAAACAGTCGACCTAATTTCTATTTCGGGATCATCCGAATTCCCTTTCTTTCAACAGCGAAGACAGAAATAATCAGCAGAGTAATGTGACATTTACCCGAAGCGAGTGACAACTTCTATAATGTAATAAGTTACATGAGTGCTAATAAGTTCAATTGTGTTGTGCCTGTAAAATTGGGTGGTACATATTTACCATGAGGCGATCAATGCAACGTAGTGTCAGTGGCACCTTTAATAACGTATCTGGAGGGCGTGATGGTCATATAATTGTCCCACTGATTGCAGTCTACCTTCAAGGGATTTACATGGTCATGTGTTCAGAAACAATTGTGAGACGCCCTATCGTGCTGAAAGAATATTTGCAATGTATCTTAAAGATGTAATTCTGACAAGAATCCAATCAAAGCATTGTGAGGATATTGTAGATACCTGGCGACTGTTAAAGTTCTTTTATAACAATATGGAAATAATTGAATGTCACACCATACATTAATATCTCACATTTGTTCATTGATTTCCCGCACGCAATCGATACATTATGGCAATGAAATCTTGCTTCGTCAGATCACAAAAATGTGTAATATTTATAAGAAGTTATTTTAACGAATGGTTGTAATTCAATAGCCAACGTGTTTCATACTCTATATCTCTTAAGATCCTTGATGGGCAAGCCCATGGAGGACTAAAGGCCGGCCAAGGCACCTCCTGCGTCTTCTGCTTATCTCACGTTTTCATTGAGAGATCAGTACTGAAGGGGGGCATGTCATCGGCGGCTTACGAGATCGCAAGGAACGCTACCTCTCCATCACTCTGTTTCTCGATTGTCCTCACAAGGCAGGGGGGACCCCATTTCAGACCTAGCTCAGAAAATGTCCGAGCAGGTATCAGCGATCGGACTTCAAGAACTGTAGCCAACAACTTAGATCAGGGAGGCGGTTCTGTATCTCTAAGATCCTATACTAAATACAACTTATTTTGCCGTAAAATGTTAGGTATTGAACGTCTGAATATACCTGATTCGTTTGCATTATCTCTTACTGAAGATTTGGTAACAAGAATTGACTACATAATGTTATTGTCTTCAAATAGCTTTCTATGGAATCTCTTTTGTCCCGTATTGTTCTGCTCAGTTGGGAATCTGCTGCTTTAATTTATTCCACTTCTACAGTTACCATGGTACCTGTTGTAAAAGTTTGCTAGGAATATTCTAACTAAATGTAAACATTCTCTTTTCTGTTATCCACTTTATAATCGTGGGACATGCTACACATTTTGTCTGTATGTGACCTTAGAACTATGTATAATAAAGAAAGTTTTTGCTCTTAGCCTAAATGCTTTCATTAGAATGTAACCTTTAATTTCATGTTTACATGTTTGTTGCAACTATAATGTGTAATTTACTGTAATCTATGCATATACTTCTTTATATCTATAATGTCTACATGTTTGCGTTAGATTAAGGGCCAGATTCATCAAGGTCCGTTAGGATTTATGGGCCGTAAAATTTCCACTTTACGTCTGTTAAGTGATTTTGCGCTGCATTAATAGTTAACAGGCATTAAAATAGGCCTAACACGCATAAACTTTAATACTTCATTGCCGACTGATTAAATAGTTTACCAGCATAAAGAGTATGAACAAAATGGTGGTAAATTTTGACAATAAATTGCTCTATTTGGACTATTTGGGTCAGTTGGGACACCATTCAAAACTTTTATGAATAGAGGCAATCCATATGATAATCTCAGTGAAATACAATTGCAAAAGAGACTGCGACTCAGGAAAAATGCCGTTCTGCACATAGTAGAAGAGCTAAATGACAGTTAGAATTTCATACTGTTGGAAAGTATCCTGTATCTCGCATGAATTCGTCTTAACAGCATTCAGATATTATGCCACAGGTGCTTTTCATATAGTTATAAATTGGCGATTCTTCTTGCAATCGCAAGACAACGGCACTAAGGAAATGCACCAGGTCTCTGCTCCAATAGCGTCATTCAGTCAGCGAATCAGCGATACATAAAATGTCCTGTTACTCGTGGACAGCACATGGCTGTGATGAATGTTTTGCGCCCACATTTGGATAAAGTCACAAGGTTGGAAAATTTGCAGAAACTTTCAGAAATAGAAAGGAATCCTTTTTAATTGCCAGACAGCGAGCTATCATAATTTGCTAATTCGTAATATTGTGGCCCGATGGCCTGGCTCAGTACTTGATAGCACAATCTTCAGAAACTGTTACACGAGCTAAACTGGAAAACTTGGACATTCAAGTTATCCCTGCCAGTCTTACCTGCTCACTCAAACCCCTGCAGAACATGACACATATTCGCACAAGGAAACTTGTTGAGAGGCAATATGGAGTAAATACGTTTTCCTATACTGTCAAAGCCCTCAAAATTATTGTAGCAACTGCAGTACTATTGCTATAGCTGTGAAAGATATCGGAATTATGATGTTATTTCATCAACTAAGCAATCGGAGAGAACCTGAAATAGAAGACCAACCACTGGGCAAGGCTTGTGCTATATACAGAAACGACGATACTGCAGAGTTGTTAAACAAACACTTATTAATTCATATTTCAATTAACTTTTCACTATTTTCACAAATATTTATATTATGTTGTATGATATTTTATTTAAAATTGTTCTAGTATAAAATTATAGTTGAAATAAAATAAAAGTTAATTAAACTGAAATGATATAATGTTAAAATATAATTTAACTAAACGGAAGAGCAGTACAACAATTTACAGATTATTTTCATTTTTTCTTTTCCAATACTTTCATTTTTCCTTCAACACTGTACATTTAACTTTTTATTTCCATTTCTTTTGCGTTTTTCTTTCTTCTTGCTTCCTGCAGTATATCCAGAGCTTCCAACCTCTTACTGCACGCATCTTCAATAGCCGTGTGTGTAGATGATGCTTGTGTGAGCGGTTTTGGAAATCTCTTTTTTCGCGACCCTTGATTGGTTTTAGATAGTAGGCTTGTAGTATGCGTAATATTATTTTCGTTTGTTTTCCTGTCCTAGAAACAAAAATCCATATTAATTTGTGTGATGCTTATTGAAAAAAATTGTGAATCCTTCCCTATAAAGAGCATTCAGAACATGTTCTCAGGCAATAGCCGCATCGATCATACTGAAGCAAAACTATTATGCCACAAGAAAAATGTTTGCTTTTGGCATATTCCATATTCTCTACAAGTTGTATTAGTACATGTGATAATTAACATATTAAAAACAGCAACTCACGAAATTTTGATGCAGCTACAGCCTTCGGGGGGGGGGGGGGAGAGATATATAATCTTAAGTAAGCAATCATGTGTCACAGATATTGCAGGTATTTTGTTGTTTCCTTGACTTTTTGGTAGTGCTCAGCATAGCACGGTTTAACCAGCCTGCTACAAATTCGCACTTTAAAAGATTAAAAATGTATTCGTTCAATAAATTGTTAAATTCATTAAATAGTTAGTGTTTACTTGGAACAAATGTATTATAGGAGTCCAACTGCAAAACAGGGTTACCGGAAGTGGCTATTCTATTAATATTACTTTCGATAACATATTGAAATAACAAGTAGTACCGGTCCAGGGTGCATGTTTTGAGTGCAAGGAAATAATTGCTAAATAGTGAAGTACCCTTTACCATTTATTCGACATTGTTTCTTTTTAGACATTGACGAATGTGGCCGCTATACCTCATTTGAGTGGATTATTAAAAATTTACTTACATTTGATTGTTGGTCGGAATTCAAAACCTCCAGGCTCTCATCAAAGAGCATAACTTCTTGGTCAAGATAAATCATTATTTTATTATGATGCAACTCATTGGTGAGTGGTGTTAAAGATGGACCAAACATTGCAATAATTTTGTTAGAAGTATAGTTGCCAATACCAGTTTTCCTTCTTTCCATCGGCTAAATTATGATTTACTTTTTTTTTTTAATTTCCGAAACATTTTTTTTATTTCCTCGGACTTTCTTTCTGTTTTCCCTGTAAAATACCCAAAAAGATAACAAAAGCATCAATAATAATAATAATAATAATACTAAAACAATTATGCTGCATCTGATAGTTCAGAGGAAGTATGAGGTTATACGATATAATTATGCTTTCAAATGACTTGCATTTACTAGAAATCGATTTTTTTTTTTTTTTTTTTTTTTACCATGCCCAAGCTTTCCTTCTTATGCTCTCACACCACAATCGTCATGGGTGGCCGAAGTCGTTAAGGCGCGGAATCGTAAGCAGTTTGTGGTTCGATTCCCACCAGGACCTTTCTCTCTGATTGTGGTTTTTTCCAGGTTTTCCTTAGTCCTCATAAATGGCAAATGCCAGGGAGCTACCCTAAACTTAGGCCTGAAACGCTTCCTTCCTTTAAAAATTCTTTCGCCTTTTTCAACTCATGTATAATCATGTTTTTTTAATAGTGTTTAACGCCCGTTTTTACTACAGAGGCACCACAGGCGGTGGACACTGATGATACATGAGATGATTGATTGATTGATTGATTTAAGGACGCTCTTTAACAGCCCAAGTCATCAGCGTCCCATTCAACTCAGGGCGTGAAACGGCCGACAAATTTTCCTCAGAGGCCTCTCTTTCAGGCTTGAGGTTTTTTTCGTGCCGCAAACGTACGACACGGGACCCACGGCTTTACTTCCTTTCCGAAGGAAGCCATACTTAGGATTTTTACGCCCGAAAAAATCCATCGGTTCTGGCCGGGTTCGAACCCGCGTTTTGGGTATAGGAGGCAAGTATGGTAACCACTACACCACCAGGACCGACATACATGAGGTGAAATGATATATTGGGAAAGTATTTTTAAGGAAGGAAACGTTCCAGGCATATGTTTAGGGTACCTCACCGGCATTTGCCATTTATGAGGACTGAGGAAAACCTGGAAAAAACTTGTCAGGGAGGACGGTCCTGGCGGGATTCGAATCCCAAACCTCCCGCTCACGAGTCTGCGCGTTAACGACTTCGGCCACCCGTGACTGTATGCATAATCATTGTGCACCGCCCGTACATCGTGCCTCAGTACTTAAATCGGACGTTAAACAATATTCTGCAACGCTCGCACCACAATCTGTATTTGTTTATCTACTATCTCAACATCTCCTTCAAATTTTGAAAAATTTGGTGTGCATTGTCGTTTCTTTGTGGATTCGTTGTCATTTTCCAGTGTTGTTTTTCCCGCGTATTATAATCGAAACTCGTGAATTGTAATATATATAACAAAATACAGCTGGAACGAAATGGGTGCTTTTAGTATCGAGCGCAAAATAAGTGAATGATGAGTTCTAATTGGGATTGCCAGTAAACCCCTGTTAGTTAATACCCGTTAATGTTGGTGCACCTCATTTGCATATTTAATGCCAGTTAAAGATTACAGTCCTTAACTAACAGCTAATAATATGCACCTGGTCTTGGGCTTGAATTCTGAAGTAAACACATATTTTATTTGTATTGCAAAACCAACTCGCAAACACGTTTAAACTGTGCATGAGGTAAACTTAGTTTATATTTTCAATTTCATACCTTATAAAAACACATTTTTCTTTAAAAATATTCTGTATATAAACATTTTCAAAGATTTGCATAAAACTCACAAAATTTCGTTTTAATTCAATCATTAAAAAAATCCAGTTTAAGGTTATGACTGTCTTTTGCCTTGTGTTTCGTATCATGAGATGGCTAAGCAGTAACTTGATATAAAGAGGCTAGTTAATGGTGTTTTATTATCAAAAACGAGCTTAAATTATCAGAGCAGCTATGTTTATACTTTCAAGATGTTATCACTGATTTTACCGGAGAGAATTTTATATACATTATAACTTCTTCCTCCTAAGATCGCGGGTTCAATCCTGGTCAGGTTTGATGGATTTTTTCGGATGTAAATATCCTAGGTATGGCTTCCTTTAGAGCGAAAGTAAAGCTGTGGGTCCCGTGTCGTAGATTTACGGTACGAAAGAACCTCAGGCCTGAAAGAAGAGCCCTCTGAGCAAAATTTATCGGCCTTTTCAGGCCCTGAATTGAATGGGACGCCGATGACCTGAGCTGTTATAGAGCTACCAAATCAACAATAAAATCTCTTCTTCCTACTTCTTTCTCTCCTGACAGTTAGTATAGTATGTGGACTCTAATATGTGATGGTGGGGACACCTCTACTGCGAGTGTGCAGCTTCAATAACCTTGGCCTAATACGAATCCACTCTTGTTCTTATATGTCTATCTTTGTAAACCTGATGCTTGTCTTACGTTAAAGATAAAATCATCTTTATTTAGATATGAGATCACTGTAATATCTGCAGCTTGACACCGTCGATGCATATCAAAGATATGATAGCATGAGACCAACTATGCTTCAACTCTGAACTGAGATCACTCAGTTGTTGTAAATTTTTGGTGCTGTAAGGTAATATTTTTACATCTATCTTTCTTTAGTGTGTTTAACGTTGGGAAACAGGGCTTGCTGCAGTACAATAATATATAGAAAATTTTGATGGTTTAGTTTCATTCATTTATTTATTTGACAGAAATTTCGTCTTCAAATGGGATTCTTCAGATAATGCTGAAACCGTTAACATGCAACTTGGCGTACATCTCCACTAATTTTATTTTCCTCTACAGTACAATGGAAAAATCTGAAAAAGTAGAAATTCTTTCAACTGATCAGCATGTTTGTGATGTGGGGGGGAAAAAAAACCAAACAAACAAACAACTTTTAGTTGATACAGCAGAAGTGCTAAAAAAAGATACGGAGATGTGTTTGATGCAAATAGTGCATTTCACACTGAGTAAAAGTTCATATATGCGACGACCAGAAAAACGTGGACATTGCTGTAAATGTGACATGTCCAGTTACGAGTATGCCTGATTTCTTGTGACGTGGAGCATTCTTTTTCCCAGTGTAAGTCACTGTTTGTTATAATCGTCAATAATTTCAGGTTTGTAACTTGAAGATGAGTTTCATTGTGCATTGCAATTTTTAGCACTTATGAGGGCCACAGCGTACATTATATTGGTGAGTATTGCATACTGGTTACATTGCATAAAATAGTTCAAACATGGTTAATATTTTTGCGTTTTTTGTTACATATTTGAAATATTTTATCACATAAAATTATTTTCCAATTTTTAGAACCTAAAAATCGCAGCCCAATTTAAGATAAACTTCTACTGCTACTACTTCTGTCACTCGTTACGATTGCAATTGCTTGTTAAATGTTACACATGTAGTTACTGTCACATGTTGCACTGTTACTGGCACTGCTATTGTTACTTTTGCTGATACATGTGCTTTTTGATCAAAATACACACACAGTGCAACTTAATTATTATAACAAGTAACTCTATCACGATAAAGCCTTACTTCACGTCTGAGAATAAATATTCCTCAGATTTTAGCACCTAAAATCCAAACCTAATAATGACAGTGCTATTACTATTGGTACTCGTTACATGTTACTGTATCTGTTGCTGACACGTGCACATATAATGCCACTAAATTATTATCACTAGTAACTTTGTTTTTATAACCTGATTGTTTGGGGGGGGGGGTTATCCGTTCAATGACCAAGCCTCTCTAGCTAGCACTAAATTTCGCTGTACCTGGGCACAGAGCTGTTGTTGTGTATGAATTTGGGAAATTGGCATGATAGCAATTATATTTCAACACATTCATGTATACAGCGCTCATTTGGACCAGCTGCTCACAGGTTGAAATCCTTCTGGAATGGTCAATTCATAGGCTTCTGACTTATATTTATCCCTGCGTGAATTCTTCTATGATGGCTCGAATACTATTTCATTAGTCCAGAATGCCAAATCTCAGTATGTCTGTGCTCTAGTCTTGTGAGCCTCGACAAGAAGGATATCTATTCTGAGATCTGCTTTCTTCAATCTCTGCTGTATGGGAACAAACGTACTTCACAGTCTTATTCAGTGGAAATAATGCTGACGTTAAGTGCGGCTTCTTTCTTCTTCCACAAGACCTTCATCCTGAGCAGCAGTTGTTGAGTGAGGTCTCACTGATCACGGCGGTTCAACGTTTGGGCCAAGCCGTTTCTTTGCTGTTCTTCTGTCACACCTAGGTTCTCTGGCGATCTTAGAAAGTGTGTCAAAAGAAATATTATGAAAAATGGTTTAAGAATGAATGTTATTTCGCATGCGCCTCTATCACAAATACAATAAAATATATGTTCAAGTAAAATCATGCAGTTTCAAGTACTGTTCTGAACCGCTTGGCTGATTTGTTGGTCATGGATATATATAAAAAACAGTTTTAAACTTAATGTCTTTCCTGCTCTTTTGGTTATTTAAAACATATAATCATAATTACTTCAACCACAAGTTAATATTGGTTAATTTTACCACTGTTATAGATCTACTCAGCAAAACTAAAAAATAAACAAAATAAAATAAAAAAGCCAATCCACCAAGTACGAAACCAACTAAGAGTGTTCGGCAAATTGAAGAACCGATTTACCCTTTACAAAAGTAAACCTAAAATATAGGTAACTTATAAAAACAGTGCGTTCAGTTTAAAAGAGGATCAATTATAGAAACATATTTATACATCTTCACTACAGCACTGTTGGTAATGGCGCTCCTGTCCAAAAGTGTCACTATATTCCTAGCAACTCTAAGGAGTTTTCCGTTGTCTATACAAACTCAGTAGCACGGATATTTATACTAGCTTTGCAATTTAGCTCTTGGCCTGTACTTCCTATGAATATTATCTTAAGACTTTGTTTCGAAATAATGCTCCACGTTCTTCCACACTGAACAATATTGTTAATCCACGCCATGACAACAGCAGTAACAGACACGAGATTTGCTGCGTCCCTGCCAAACACTTTCTCAACATAACAATTCAGGAATTGGTTACCACTACAAACACAATATGCACACACTTTTACATATAATTAGCAATACATCAATGTGCAGTTTTGTTCTAAACTGAAACTACTGTATATTCGTATAGCTATGTGATTATATGCATTCCTCGCTGGCCTCTAATTCTTTCCATGATCTCAAAATAGGTTTGCGCAAAAGAAAGTGAATGAATATTTAACAGTTCTTCAGAGTATACATTCTTAGTACTTTTAAATTAAAGCAAAGTTAAAGGGGAAAAGCACTAACCTAACAAAGGAAGTGTTAAGATCACTTGGCAGAGACATAATGGCAATTTTCATGCTGAACTTGAACAGAATACAAGTTGGGTTTTCTGGAAAAACTGTGCTGTCTAACCAAATGAGGATATTACTACATGTAAGTGGTGGTTTCTAAATTAGAAGCTTAACTTTAGTTGTTATATTTTATAATTATTTATCAACAAGAAAGGATATCACTTGTTAAACATTTTCGCTGATTTAGGTGCACCTTCTCACAAACTATCTCGGCTTCCTCAAATTTTAAATCAGTTTCCAACCATAATATCTAACATTGCTGGTGAAATAATGTGTAACTTAAAGCAATATAAACTTTCACCGGTTATATAGAACGGTGTGTTCTGCATATTCACAACAAAAGTCTCAGTTCTTTGTTAAATATGTTTTAGCAAAGCGCATCTAAAATTTAAGAATATGCAATTTATGGTACCTAACAAAAGAAGATAAGTGTGTGTGTTTGTGTTATGTAACAACATGCGGACCTTATTTAAATTGACATTTTAATCCATTTAAATGCCCCAAACATACAAAGTTACATATAATGAATAAATATGTATCAAAGACAACAGTGTAGGATTGAGCACGCTTGTTTCGGACAGAATTTCAGCAAATGGCCGATCTTTCCACGCTCTGTGAAGAAGAAATTGTATCGAACATTCTGTTTGCAATGGGTTCCGCGAATGCTCACTTGAGACGCATAAGGAACAACCCTAAGGGGTTTACATCAGCAACACAAGGAAGACAGTAACAACTTCCAGTAACCCTACAGCCGTGATCTATCATCTTGCGGCTTTCATTTGTTTGAACCTCTCAAGAGATTTCTTAAGGGCGAAAGTTCCAGAACGCTAATGAAATGAAGCTGACTGGTTCACGCAGCAAACACGTGAAGCAGTGGAACGCGTGTCTGAAATATCCGGACTAAATTCTTCTGTTTAAATATTGTGTTTAGTTTGTAGTTACATTAATAAATGGACCCGGATGGGTTTCAGCTGATCACAACTAGTAATATCATACTATGTGTTTATGTAAACATTCCAGCTGTTTAAATAAAACTTATTACTTATAAAGTGTAGAAACAAAGTAAAAGAATGTATAAAACAATAATAATGCCGCTTCCTATTAATGTCTTTTAACTAATTTATAATTACCAGAGTCACAAAATCAGTCATTATTCACTTAACCATCTGTAACATGCAAAGTCTGATATACTCTCATACAAATAACGGGTCATTGACAAATTCCTCCGCAATCTGGTGATGTGCACCGCACGGGAGAAAGTTGATACTCCTTTATTTGTGACATTCCTTCATTTCTTCGAAATCCGGTTTTAGCAGGTAATCGCCCACCAATGTTTAGGTTTGGACTTTGTAGTGTGTACAAAGTCCAAAGTGTTGTTATGACCGCGTTGTTAATCATTATAGTTCTTCTTTTTCTTATGTACAAACAAGGAAGTCATTTTACTTCATGTAATAGATTTGCAAAGAACATTTGAGGTTTGAGGTCATTAATTTCTTGAGAATGTGAACATCTTCTTAGCTTTGATTTTTTTCAACTTGTTTTAGCAGCACTAAATGTTTCATCAACAATTATTTCAACTAAGCCAACAGGCAGATGCTATCATTGATTAGGTAAACATAGAATGTTATTTCACTTTTTCTCTCTCTCTCTGTAGTGATCTTACCCTGTATAGCTTTTCTATATTTTAATTAATATGATAAAAATTTAGTTGTTTTGTAACTTGTTCGTTTAAAATGAACTTCAGTAAACATGTCATTATTACTCTCTGCTTTTTATAATCTTGTTTTGTTTTTTTTTTTCCTGTGGTCTTTAACTCCTTGACACGATTACACAGCTGCAGATAGGAATAGGAATATTCTCCATAGAGTTAAGATCAACAGAATTTCATCCACTTCTAGACATGGCAATGTGGATAGTTGTATTGCTTGCTGCATCATCTAAAGCTAGGCTCCAATTATTTGTGCAACTTGAAAAAAGATGTCTTCTAATCATTTCTAACACGCTGTGGCGTTCCTGCGGCCTGTGGCGAAAGCAAGATGTCTTTTGGGACTCTCAATTCTCTTCAGAGGATCAAAGACTGTCCTTGCCATATCTTAAAATCTTCTTTTCCTCTCATTCTACATAGCATGGCTATCTGAGTTGAATTATTTTTCATTGTAAGTAAAATTACAACAATGAGAAGTCTCAACTCTGCGGTAACTGACTACACCTGATGTCAGACTCAGTGTCGAACGTGCAGCTGCTATCTAGTAGCAAACAGCACATACTAGTTCTTGTCCGCCAGAATGTGTTGGGACATATTAGAATAGCTATATGTTTGTATTTTATCCTTTAAGCGATGATGAAACTGGGCAATACGTCAATAATGAATCAAATGCAAAAGCACCAATCAACTTCTTATCTCTGCTCAGTAAAATGTCACCTGAGAGGTCGATATCTATGGATTCTTGTCCTAACGTTGTCTATCAACAATTGCTGAACACCATGGTAGGGTATTTAATGCTTTCAATCAAAGAACTGCCATAGGGGAATGTAAAGTTATAAGCCCCTGGGCAATATATCTGCATTTATTTATTAAATTACAAACAGTAGAGCGTCCACAGGCTTAATGGGATGCATTCCTTCAACTATAAATATAGACATGCATGGTTGACGATCAACAACGGGGAATCTCATACGAAATTATGCTGTGGGCTAATCTGTGCAGAATGATAGCGCTGCACCTCATTTAGCGCGTAAAAAGCAGAAAGCGGGAAACTAAAGTAAGGGGGTGAGTTATAACGAGGAAGAGGGGTGGGATACCTGAGTCTGAGTGGCGTGTAATCCAATGCGTTCACTCATCTCATTTGCTGCGGCTCTGCATGGCCACTAATTAGTTACGAGATGAGCCCTGGATCGCCAGACCTGCATCAGGATATCGATCGCTAGTTGACAGATATGTTGGCATCGAGGCCTTTCCCCTCGCTCCGTATTCTTTACAAAGTAATATCAAACTGATTCTTTGGAGGGAGTCTCATGTGGCAGATCTTATTATATGCAAAACAGCCCGTCCGCTCCTCTGCTAGCGAAAACATCTGTAACTTGAACGTTTGCTGGAGCATTCGTATTTTCGCTGTTCGCCACAGTTCCCCAAAGAGAGAGAAATTGTGGAATACTGCTGAGGAGATTTGGAATTTTAAGTTTATTTTAAGCATTCATTTTTCGTTTAAAAACTGCTGAAGAGTAAATCTTCCGGAAGATTCCATGCCGACGGTTCTTCGAAAAGAACAATTAAAACAGTTCATGATGAGCGGAGGATATCCTGATGGTATAGATCGCATGCGTTTGAGAAACATCTTGAGTAATTCTTTCCCAGAAACGAACCTTGACGTAATGGACAGTAAATGAGCACTGCCTTCCGAGATGTAATATATAGTTTCATTTATAATCCCTATAAATAGTTGGTTAAAATCGCTATATTCCCGCATTCGCATCTGATGCTATGTTGTTCGCTAGTTGATATGTCTACGTCCCCATAGCACCTTATGTACAGAATGGTGTGTCTTTTGTCTGTGTTTCTTACGGGTAACCTGGGACTAAATTTAATTTCCATCAATGTATGTGCTGCAGAATATAAATGAAGGTTAGAGTGATAAAAACGAAGGCGCTCTATCAGAAATTGTGAAAAAAATCATAGGTAGTGCTAAAACTGCTTGTCAAATGTGGTTCCATAGTTTTATCCTTTAAACTTTAATTAATTGTTTTGACACCACGCAAATGAGAGACCGTCATCTCCGACAACTTCGTCAAGTTCACTGAGGACGCCAGTGTCATATGGTGGTAGTCTATTAAATTGTTGCTCCTGCAGTTGTGAGTTTGGTTTATTTACGGACGCTCTTTAACATCTCAGGTCATCAGCGTCCCATTCAATTCAGGACGTGAAACGGCCGGCAATTTTTCTCAGAGGCCTCTTTTTTTAAGGCTTGAGGTTCTTTATCGTGCTGTAAATGTATGACACGGAACCCACGGCTTTACTTCCCTTCCGAAGGCATTTTACAACCGAAAAAATCGATCGGTCCTGGCCGGGATCGAACCCGCGATCTTGAGTTTAGGAGGCAAGTATGGTAAACCACTAAACTGAGGTAGAACATATACAAACAAATTTCTAAGCATTGCGAGCGCTTTTTAGATAATGCGGTTATTATATTTTAAGTGAATAACTATTTTAAATAAAATATCTCTACGTCAGATAATGCGTGCTAATCTCTCCCTGGTATTAGAAAGCGAAGTTCTATACTTTTTCTCAATTTTAGAATAAATTTAATTTTCATTGTCTTCTGAAATTAGTTTAATAGAATAGTTCTGGGGTACTGTTATTCATTCTCCCTTGATCTTTAGCGTTTAATTAAATTCTTATATACAGGATGTTCTACTTAGGGTATTTAGAAAAAAAATGTAAAATAATTGATGAAAACATTGATATAATTGGTGCCTTGTAAGATACAGAAGCTTCCCAAGTTTAAACAACATGCGTGCTTTTAATACAAGGACAAGCATGGCTCTAGGTATACAGTAGAAAAACAGATATGCAGTAAGAATGTGGGCACCACAACAGAACATTCAGCGCGTATTTTAACTACGCGTGTATAACACTGTGTTCGCCGTGAGTGGAATGACTGCAGGTTAACTGGAGGTGCGTATATGGAACGTCATTGATCATCCAGTCAAATATGGAGAGTTTCTGCATCAAATTATACAAAAGGTATTTAGACTTCAAATTGTCACTTATTTCTCAACGCCTCTGAGTGGAACACACTGTATTTTATAGCATACTAGGTTCAAGTTCATAGAAATTGCTAATATAAAATAATTTTACAAAAGGACATGACAGAATAATTTTTATTTTATAGTCGCATTGTGAGAGGAAATTTGTATCCCGTCTCATTAACAAAAAAACCACGACATTGGTTGCTGAAGTAACAGGAATCGATTCAGAGCTCCTGTAGGAACCACTTGGATTGTGAGTCACGCTGGTTCTTCTGCTAATCCAGGAATAAGTATTTTCTGTAACTAATGATGACCATTAAGTATGGTGCCTTATTGAACAGTTTCTTGAATGAAGCATTAGTTGCCGTAACTGGCCAAGAGAAAGTGATAGGTTTGCTTCACCGTCTCGAAGGATCATATATTAGTAATAGCTAAGGAAATTGTTTTTTTCCGAATATGCTAAAACACGTGGATTAATTATTCATATAATGTATGTGATTGATGTGATAAAATTCTTAGTCAAAGATGGTACACGGGAAAGGAAATTGATTCCAAATTTATAAATGTTAATGGAAACTATTTCCTTCACTTTGAACTGTTAAAAAATGGGCTACTGAATTTAAACATGGGCGTACCATCCTTGAGGTTACTCCATGTGAAGGATGTGCAAAAAGAGCTACACCAGCAAAAGTCATTGAGCAAATACGTTATAAACAATTAAATGATGGGAGTTAAAGAGCATGAAATTGCTGAGGTTGTAGGCTTTCAAAGGAAAGTTTAGTTATATTTTACATGAAGAATTTAATAGAAAACGTTTAACTCAAGTTGGATACCCGCTTGCGAACAGCAGATCAAAATTCTTTCGTGTGAAAAATTGCCCATACTATTTGGAGCGTTTTAACAGCAACAGAAGTGATTTTGTACGTCGTCTTATAGCTGTGGATAGAGCTTGAATCCACCATCACGAACCACAGTCGAAAAAACAGTGGACAAAAGTCAAAGAAGACAAAGTGTATGTTCAGCATCAGTATTTTGCATGCCAAAGGGAAATTAGTAATTATCTTCAGTTGCACAAAACCATAAACGGATCCTTTCATCCAACTAGATGGACAAATTGTGAAAAAGTACCGATTTGCAGTAGAAAAAAATATTTTCATCCAGACAATGCACCCGCTCAGAAATGCTTTAGAAATGGAAGCACTCAGAGATTTGTAGTCGTCTACTCTACTGTCCAAATTTGGCTCGCTCTGACTTTCTTCTGTTCCTGAAGATCAAACTCTTCCTCGCTGGTTGCGATTTTCATTGCAACTGTAGAGGAGACTTTTGTAAACGTTTCGGAAAACCTCTTAATGGTCAGGGCACATTGCTGGAATAAATGTACTGACTTTAACAAAGATAATAGAGAATTTCTAGCTAAAAACTCGTTCCTTCATTATTAAGCAAAGGATTTCTCAGATCGCTCTCGCAAGTTTCTTACTTGCGCTGCGTATGTCAATATTTTCCAATAATAATAATAATAATAATAATAATAATAATAATAATGGGTAAGGAAATGCACATATTAAACATTTAAAATAAACTGTGTTTATTAATGTCATTTTATTTGAGTTTTAAGCTCTAGAAAGTTTGTGTAAGTGCAACAAAGCTTTGAGTTACCATTTGAAACCTGCCTTGCAAATATTCGACACTAAACGGATAACACCTTAAATGCCGCTAATATGAGTTTTTTTAAATTTTTTTTATAAATATTCACATTATTGTGTTAATAGCACACACAGTTTATGAGTTCTAATTATATCTTAACTAATGTGCACTCTTTCCTAAAACACAGAACCCCACGGTGCATTTATTTTCATAGCTCGACATATTTTGCGTCCCTGTCTTTTACTGAACCATTTTTGTACCCTTTCTGGTTTAACAAATTACTTTTCTTTGAATTGAACACATTCACATTTTTTCGGCATTGCCTATTATCATAATATAAGAGCAGTAGAAGAAACTGCTGAGTTTCTTTTTACAACTTTGGAGATGTAACTTTATGACTCATTAAAGATAAATAGATCCTGCCGTCGGGCAAGTAATAAAAAGATACGTTTCGAGAGGAGTGGTCCCGAACCACGAGAACTTCCGTTCTACGATAAATGTTGTCTTTGTCCAACCCTGCTCCCAACAACACGGTGAAAGTCTGTGTAGTGCAGAGCGCTTAAATCATTAACTTCGTTTTATTACCTCTTGAAATTGATGAGTTGCCGGCAGAACATTACAAATGTCAACTAATGGCTAATCATCAATTATGCTCTGCATTTAAACTTTATGACCGTTTAAATGAAAGCATTAAACCCTGCATTTATCCTCACATTATTTATTTTATTTTGTATGCATAGAAAATGTGGTCTATATTATCTTAATTGTCCGATTCAATTCCCTATTTTTCTAAATTTTTAAAAATAAATTCATTTGCACTGAACGGTAAAGCACTGTTAAGATTACTGGAAGCTGTGTAACAAAGTTCTTCAGTAGCATAAACATTCACAGTAAGTTTCATATTGTTGTCTAAGCATAATACATAATACTGAAATAAAATACTTGTAAATTGCTGAAATGCCTTCAGGAAGGTGTGGGAATATTAATGTTTAGAAAATTTCCGTACGCAGCAGAAATTTCCAGTGATGAATTCTTGTGCAGAATGATCCAGTAAACTAAGTATTGATAGGCATGTTTTTGAATATTTAAAATGAACAGCTTTGTGATCGATATGCATGTTCTGACGTAGCCATCTATTTCATTCACTTCTCTGTTTTAATCCTCAGTTGGTCACACCTGTACTTCAGTCTGAGAGAAGCAGAAGTATTTACAATAGGGTTTTTTTTTTTTTTTTACTTTTTAAGGAAATGTAAAAATGTATCAACTTTAATTACTCTAGAACACACACGGTATGAATATACATACAATTTACGATGGGTGTTCAATAAAGACTGAAACTGTTGCTGTAAAAACATTATTATTAAAAGTCAAGCTTTTCCTCTTCCATATTGTTACCATTAAGACCTATGCACTTATGCCATCCTCTTATCTAGTTTCCCAAGACATCCTCAAATCCACTTTTTGATAGGCACTTCAAAATTACCTCTAAAGCCTTCACTGCGTCATTTTCGGAGTCGAATCGTCGTCCTTTGATATCCTTTTTGGCAGTTGGAATAAAAAAAAAAAATATCTTTCTTTCTGTGTGTCGAGAGTCATAATCCACCACTCAGCATGGCTAAAACATCGGTTTCTGAACATTGGATCATTTGAGCCAATGACAAACAAGGCCTACTCTGTGTATCATGCTGACGTGGCCAGGTGAGGAGAAAGAGAGGCCTCTGAGCAAAATTTGTTGGCCGTTTCACGCCCTGAGTTGAATGGGACGCTGATGACCTGAGATGTTGAAGAGCGTCCATAAATAAATCAATCAAAAAAAAAAGATTTAATATCAAGCCCATGATGGATGATACAAACCCCCTCACCTTTGAATACATTTTAAAAGATAAAGAACCATCAAAAAACTATATAGTGTAATTCAACAGGCTTATAAAAGATATTTAGGATCTATCAAGAGAAAAGCATTACCTGACACATACTGCCTATGCATAGTTCGATTATGAGAATGAAAGTGCATTCTTGAAATTAAAACTTTATGGGCAGCACAGTCATTATACGCTATGTGTTTACAGTTGCTGTTCATTGGGGATTCAACTAATCGAGGTATGATGCACTACATCATGGAACAGCTGAATGGATCCCTAGCTGTTTGCGACAAGACCCATCACATACGCGTGTACTCGAGTCTCAACCAAGGCCGAACAACTCTCAGCTTCGCATATTACCCACAGTTTTGGCTTTCAGCTCCAGAACGCCCTGTGTTCGACAAAACGCTTTACCAGCTTTTACTTAAGTAAGTATCCATTTCATCTGTTTGCTCTCATATTCTGTGACAACCTATCATAAAGCTGTTAAGTTTGGTAGCATGTTCAAGAAATAGGTGTGTCCAGGATAAAATCATTCTGAATTCTTCATGGTTTTATAGTAGTTATGTCTAAAAGATAATTACGATATTAAAATTATCTGCACATTATTGTCTAGTAGTAGGTAACAACGGCATTCAGACTGGCTTAAGAGAATATAAAAGAACATTACTTTAGTATTTTTGGCATTTTTGGCTGTTTTTTTTTTCTAGGCAAATATAGGATCATAATTAATTATGAGCGAAGCTGCAGCGGAGACTACGTCAGCCGGGCTGCACTGTAGTCCGCACAGCACAAGAGTCAGCGGTAGAAACACTTAGTTGCAATCTAATAAATCTCTTTCACTTATGTATTCACCCAAAGAGACCTTCATTTTCCACACATTTCTAGCATCTGCTTATGAAATTATCCATTATCCTTCTTAATTCCCTTAGAGAAATGAAATTAATCTCTTGCCGCCATTTATAGTTCGTTTAAAGTGTGTAAATACATCTAATTTATGAATCGCAGTACGACTTGGAACTCAGTCATGTGGGAATTTCTCTTCAAATAATCTCTTGACAACACAAGTGGACTCGGCACGGGCATACTAATTATAAACACTCGTTGTGAAATAGAAGAATTAAGTCTAGTATTTGCTATTTAATACTGTTGCGAGTATTTACTCTAGGATTAGATACTTATTGCTCATTTCACTATTTAAATGACAATAAATAGCATGAGAGCAGAGCCAACGTAGTAGTTCGACAAACCCGACTCGTTTAGACTGGCTGGTCTTCAGCAATGACTTAACGGCCAATGTAGTTCCCTTCCGCTGCGTCGGTCATCAGATTATTGGATGACCCTTTATCTAAAATCACTGCTTTTTCATTGTATTATGTATCATACATTTTAATATCAAGACACTTAATTTCTGTTTGTCAAGCCAAAGGAACTTAAATGATTTTTCTCAATGATCTTGATTTATACCTGAACCATGTTTTGTACTTTATTAATACAGAAAATTTTGCATCGGAAGCAGTAACGATGCACAGTGAACACGCCCGTGGCACTCGCGGTTTGTTATATATGAAATCTCGCCATCTTCTCTTTTATTTAATATTAAACATTACCACTTCATTGATTTCCATGTATAGTAAAACCATGGGTCCAAAGAAAAATGTGTTTGTCACTCCCTTATACAGGATGTTAATGCAATGCACCGCAGTATTTTCAGATGTTGTAGAGGGATCTTAAACAAGCAATACGATAGGGAATCTTTGATGTACGTGTTCAAATTTTAAAGTATGACTTTCTAAAGGATCATCAAATGAAACTTCCATTAGAAATGATATTACTGCATAACGAATAGTAATTGTGGAGCTTGTCTCTTTGGCGTAGTCAGTACGATACAAGTGAAAGTGTATCATGGTCATCGACTTGGTGTCTCGTTGATTGCTTATTGTATTATTATTTTTAAACGTTTACATATTGTGTGTGAGTGTACTTTATCATAATATTAATAATTAATAATCTATTAAGCAAGATGCGCACCTATGATCTTCGAAACCAGTTTGTCGCTTAATACATTATATCACACAGCCACGTACAACTCAGCTACGTAATATGATAAATCAGAGTCGGTCCTGGTGGTTTAGTGGTAACCATACTTGCCTCGTAGACCCTAGGTTACTAGTACAAACCCGGTCAGAGCCAAATTTGTGGGCCGTTTCACACATTGAATTGATGAGACGCTGATGTCAACTGAAAATTTCCTCGCTCGCAAAGTAGGTCTGAAGACTTTCAAAGGCAAAATTTTACTTCAACACTGACTTATGAAGATCTAATTTCGACTTCTTTATCACAAAATAACTCCATTATTCTCGTAGACCGTAGATTCCATATCTGAAATTTCTTGTATAAGATCCCTCTACAGTTTCCGAAATTATTGCATTGTAATTTATAAACGCCCGATATATTACTTAAATGTTTATTTATATTTGGGTAAATTATATTTTATATTTTCATTAATATACGAATATAATATACCCTAGTGGTTATATTTAAAGCTGAAATATAGGCGTTCGAGTGGTGCTGAGAATACAATTTCACTTGCCCTGACAAATAGTAAGCTATAATTTGACAATAAAAGTGCACACACAACGTTTGATGTTCACATATTTTAAGTGACTATTTAACATTTAATAATTCAGTAATTTCGACATAATTAAGCTGTCTTTTAAATAAATAATACCAGCACTTTTGTCAGTCGTTTAATAATTATTTTTCTTAAGAGCAATAGCTTATAATTTTGTGTTGTTATGCAGAAATTAAAGAGAGAATTTGTCATACAATATTCTTATTTTAAGAGTTAGTGCATTACGTGTGTATCGTAAGTAGACCAGATGCTTTAGGTAGAGCTGAAGAAATGTTACACTTCCAAAATGTGGTACGTAAAGCTTTTATTCTGTTCCGCAATCAACTCACACCAGTTCATTGTTTATGGTTCTATGTCTCTTAAAAATGACAAAGAAATAAACTACAAAAGAAAACGGTACTAAAGCCATAGCAGGTAAATTTATTTGGATTCTCACCCAAATTACCTGTCACGTTGGAGAACGAACCAAACCCCACGAGCAGTCTGCATTTGAGCTATAGCACTGAACTTTATTAGTTTCAAAACTTAAAATACATGATAACGTTCATGTATGTCTTCAAACGCAATATTAGTTTATCCTGACTATAGTAGAAGCACGTTGCAGTACAAATACACCATTGTCATGTTTTAACCGTGTGCAGCGTATAAAGAAAAACCGCAGATTTAAATTACCATGTACAGGTCACAAAAGCATTTCCATTATGCAAAGCTTTTATTTTTCAAGCTGCTTAACACCTTCTTGCGTCTGCAAAGGGGTTACCCCTCCCATAACTTACGATTATTATTGCCATTCAAATATTTATCGGTCAAAATTAAAGGCAGCCTTCTTTAAAATAAACACTGGACCAACAACATCCCTAAGTTTATAAGTAAAAGTTAATGCATTGTTATTTTAAAATTTCCTTATTCCTCTTATGTACAAATACAATATGTATAAAATAAATAATATAAGGAAAATGGAGTCAAAGAATGAGCAAATTAAGTTTGCGTAAGCTAACAAGACAGAAAAAGAATAAGAGATAAAATTAAAAGACAAAACAGGCAATTTCAGAAAAATAATACAAACCAACTGTAAAATCAAAGTTTTGGAAATAGATGCCAAGAACAGGTCAAGTATGGCTAGAAAAGACAATAAAGGCAAGTTTAACACAAGTTAAAAGCAAGAAATTAGTAAATAAATTAAAATAGAATGCATAAAATAATCGGGTAATGTAGCCCAGGTAAGCTAAGATAGACAAATATAAACTTAAAAATAAATACCTAAAAGAGAAGTATATTAAATACAGACCAAGAGTCGGTTTTTTGTCATTTCTGAGCGCAAAAGACTAAATTTGCCGAAAATGAATAAACAAATGAACAACAAATGATCTGGTTTTAAATGTTAAAATAAGAGGGCACACAAAGGTATTTAAAGAAAATAAAAGGTAAAGGGTACAACGAAAGAAAAGGACAGGTATGGACGGAGTGGTTTTCAAATGGTCATTCACGGAGTATACAAAGCTTTATAGTACTATCAGCAACATTTATTCATGAGTGTATAAATACAACAATGGAGTACAAGAAAGCGAAAGATAATACAAATTTCTTTTATTAAGCTTGAAATGCATCATTATTGCTCTCATTCGGGAATTAAAATTAATGAATAAAGTGCCATCATATATTGTAAGAAATTATTATATTAATGTTTTATGATTTTTGTATAATTTTAATGTAATGTGTGTTGTTGCGGTGATTATTGCTATTGTGTAAGGATGCACCGCAATAAAGGGCAAATACTGAAAACATGTGCATTTAATTATTTGTCTATATCTTTTAATTTTATAAATCAGTGATGCACAACTTTAAAAAAAAAACATATAGGATGCAAATTTAGTATTTGAACCTTGAGTTAAATCTCAGGGTTTCGCGAAAGCAAGAGATCTTTACGGATATGCGGCCAAGGAAAAGTTGAGAATCGCTGGAACAGAGTAACAAAGGCAAACATAAACAACAAGAAAGTTTTCAAAGGGGTAAACGCAGTTGCCTTCCAACTCACAACTGATAATGTTTTTTGCTATTCAGGAGTTTCCGGTGTTTCTCATTACGATAGTGCAACAAATAGTAAATAATTCAATGTGCTGAACGATATTATAAGTAAACACTAAGCCAACATTTACTTTCACAAATGCCTGACCCTCCCATGTAAATGTTGTGGAGGTGTCTTGTTCTTAAAATTACAAACTGCCCATTTCAATAATACTTGCATCTTCAACTCAAATATTTGGGGTGTAAAAATGGTGCCCAAAACAAATGTCAAATTACGTTGCTTTAAAAAAAACAGAGAGAATTATTTTGTAATTTATAAAATCTCATGATAAATATTATTACGTACTTATTGTACAAAATGGTATAAAGTACATAAGCCCTCTTACAACCCTACTGCTTTTATATGATGGCGGTATCGGAAGAAGTAGAAGACCATGCACCCGCAATGAATATCGTGGCAAACAGATATAATTGTCATTGTGTTGAGGTTTACAGTATTTTGGATTTAGGACGGGAAATGCGCAAGAGATGCAGCATATGTAAATATTTTGTAAAACTTCAATTTTCTCAGGAATTCTAATCACAAAATATTTCACTGAATTTTTTTATTTATTTATTTAACATTTAAATTTGAATATATTTGTGTTAGTTTATTTCAAATACATCTTATTTAGTGAGAGCAGCTACTGCAAACGTTGTTTTAGCACGATTTATTTCAAAATTATGAAATACAATGAAACGTAACGCGTATGTAAAATTTCTCATATTAATTTTAACACATGTTAATTATTTTAGAAGACAAATTTTTAAGTTTTGAGACTCTAGTTTTACTCGACTCCGTTTAGATTCAACTGGAGTCCTGTTGTTGCAGACGTAAGAATGTACCGTTTTAAACCAACCCAAGAAGTTTTTAGGGATTTTTTTTTTTCTGAGAAAGGGAACCGCTATATTAAAGAGATCGCCCGTCCTTAAAAGAATATGTGACTACAAGAATTCGAAGATCAGCATAATTAAATCAACATTCTACCAAAAAGTGATGTATTTATATGTTAATATATGAAGTAAAATTTTATACAAAGAAAGAAAAGCAACGGAACTATACAGCGAGTTTCAAAACGTCATTTACAAACTTTGAGGAATAATGGAAGAGGTCCAGAGGAACACTTTAAGATGCCAACAATCGTGTAGTTCCACCGTTTTCCTGCTAGAGACGATAAATGGGGTGTGGGGTTACTCATTCTCCTTGACAAGGTGTTATGTTTGTGTTTAAAGCTGTAAACGTATATGTGTTATGATCAGTAGACTTTACTTGGAAGACGATCAACATCTTGTGTTTGTAAAACATGCATGACACTACTGCAAAGGGGTTATAATTGTGTCATTTCAGTAACTCTGTGGAGTCAGTTACATTTACTGCAAATTTCATGTAATAACTTTCAAGGGCAGACTGCACGTTTCATGAACTGGCGGACAAACACTTTATTTAAGGAGTCGTCCATCTTATGTCTTCTTCCAGCAAATTCATACGTGTGTAAACGGTGCACGTAAGGTTGCCTTTCATGCAAATGGAAGCATTGCTTAATGAGTAGAACTCGATTTCTGAGTACACCCATAGGGGATAAACGGTGGAGTTATAAGATCATTTGCACCTAAAACGTCCTCTTCTTGACCTCATCTTGACCTTTTCCCCTCAAACTTTCTACACGACCTTGAAACATTCTGTATAACATAACAAAATCAAAATATTAAGAATTATATAAAACTCTCAGAAAAGTAGATATAGAAGTGAACAATATATGACGAGTCTGAGAATTTTAATAATCTTTGGGATTTCAAGAAGTATGTTGAGTGTTTCTTAAAAAAATTATTATACGTAAATTTGCACAGAGACCTACTACTGACCCAGAGCCGTAACTAAAGGCCCGCGATGCGGTGGGATATAATATAAGCCTACATGAATTTTGAAATAACATATTATTCCATTCATGCATTGCAAAGATGTACTTTTTACACTATTCTTATAGAATTTTGTTTCTCATGTTGCGCTTTTTCTCTCTTTCCGATGACACAAAGTTAAACGTTAATCCTATTCCGCTTCTCTAACGTGGGTTCAACACTTTCCGTCCTCGTTTCGCAAGATCTGTCAACTTGCATACGCATCAACGATGTCTATGTCTGGAACGTGTATAATAATGCTATTTTTATATTTGTTTTAATTTATACTTTAGAAAATAAGCAGATTAATTTAATCCCTGAATTTAAGTTATTTTTATAGATTTTCACTTACATGTATACCCAAGAATGACTATGAGAGTGCACAACTAGCAAGCAATTAAATTTTGTGTCATAGAAAATCAGTTTCGTCTTGAGTGGCGTGTAAAGTACCAGTGGGTAAGGGCGCTGAGAGAATAACGAAATAGAAATATTTAAGCGGCGCTTAAAAGCGGAAGATAGGTTGTGAAAGAGAAGATTCGATCAGGAAGTTGAAAAAATAAATGTGTTTTTTTTTTTTTTTTTTAAAAAGTACAAGTAAGAGTCCATTCTTAGTGCCAGTGGTAGCAGGTCTGACAGTGAATGCGTTTCGGTTGATGACCTAAGTTGCAATATAGCACATGAATCTGAGAATGTTTCCAAACAAAATGTTCCAAAAGATACGGACAATGTCATTTAATTGACACTCGCCGTGGTCGCTTTGCTAAAGAATTAAGTAATGATTTAAAAATGAAAGATGTTCATTTAGAGCCCAATCAATCTGAAGGTCCGTTACCGAAAGAATCATTAATAAATAGATCTTTCAACTCTTGTTAATATAAAGTTAAAACATTGATTGATTGATTTGTTTATGGACGCTCTTTAACATCTCAGGTCATCAGCGTCCCATTCAACTCAGGGCGTGAAACGGCCGACAAATTTTGCTCAGAGGCCTCTCTTTCAGGCTTGAGGTTCTTTATCGTGCCGTAAATGTACGACACGGGATCCACGGCTTTACTTCCCTTCCGAAGGAAGCCATACTTACGATTTTTACGCCCGAAAAAAGCCATCGGTCCTGGCCGGGTTCGAACCCGCGATCTTGGGTTTAGGAGGCAAGTATGGTAACCACTACACCACCAGGACCGACAAAGTTAAAACAAAAACTGGACAAGCAGTAAATAGGTTTTGCTCATATTCCTCACTAATTCTAAATGCAGTGCATTGTCATATGTGTTGCCTCTTCGCTGACCGAAGAAACATGAATTTTGCAGATGCATGGTGTAATGTTACATTAAAGATTGGCAGACAATAGGAAAAAAATATACAAAAGCATGAAACCTCAGTCATTCATCTTGTATCTTGATTAACATACGAGAGATGGAAGAAAAGTAAATCTATTGTGTTACAGTTTTTCAAGGAAGAAAGTATTCAAGTAATTGATATACTGTCAGGGATAATAAACCTTTTGGTGGTCATGATGAAAGATCTATGTCTCATAATAGAGACATTTAAGCCTTATTGATTTACTTGCTAACTAAAAACCCACAATGACAATGAGAAAAGTAGGACCAAATGTTTAAGCTCCCAAATACAAAATGAGCCAATTTCACTCGTCTCATTCAGTATTCCATCTTGTTAAATACAACTCAGAATATAAGTAAAGGTGATCATTATGTGTAATCGTTCGATATGTTACAATAGAATCAGTAAATATTTATGAATCTTTTATCGGGTTCCATAATATATAAGAGCAACTGGAAAATCATTAACATACTGGAAAACAACGAATCGTACCTTAACAAGTATCGCAGCCAAGGGTATGATAGTGCGTAAAATGTGAGGAAAAAACATGATATGCACGCTTCAAAATAGGAGTGTAAACAGCTGATATGTGCACTGCACGGGTAATAATTTAAATTTAGTTCTCAATGATTGCCTTAGTAGCTTTTCAGAATTAAGGGAATTTTATACAAATTATTGTACAGAAAGTTTTTATTTTATTTTTTTTATTTATTCATTTTAGTAAAAGCTTACCACGATGGCAGGAATTAAACAATGTTTTGGATAATGGGATAATCAAACGCACACTGAAAAAAAAATCTGTCCTTGCAGATGGTCTTCGCGATTTGACAGTTTATTCGCGTTTAAAAATGGGTTTTTGCACATGATGATATGCCTTGAGAAATATACTTCTGAATTCAAACAAATCTTCTGAAAAATGCAGCTTGCATAAAAAAGAGATCTCAGTTCATTTCAGTTTGTAGTTATACTGGTTTTTCAGTGTAAAATATTACAGTACACCAATATTATTTCAAAATATTTACAAGAAAAGCCCATTGATATATCGACAGCCTCATTACTGTCCGAAATATTAAGATGGAGTTGAGGTACCAATTTTCGAGTATTATTTTTAGGGAGGCAAAGGAAATCTCAAATTCCCGGAAAATAAACCCTGCTTTCAAAACAGCATGATAAAGCCAGATTATTAAGCAGTTCTTTGTTGAATTGGCATTTGATGAAGGAATACAAAATGGGAAGAAAGACTCCAAGTGGTATTTTATAACGGTTGCCTGGACGTCATAATTCAGCAACTTTAGGTAAGTTCTGAAAGCATGAACGGCATCTCAGCTAAATCCTTGCTGCTCCAGCCATCAAAACTCAGCACCTTAACTGAAAAGGAAATGGTGGAAAAAGTCAAACACTTGCGAATATTATGCTACAGATTTGTCTGCTAAATTTCCTGTCGGTCCTGGTGGTGTAGTGGTAGCCATACTTGCCTTCTAAACCCACAATCGCGGGTTCAAATCCGGCCAGGACCGATGGATTTTTTCGGGGCGTAAAAGTCCTAAGTATGGCTTCCTTCGGAAGGGAAGTAGAGGGAAGTAGAGTAGAGAAGTGGGTCCTGTGTCGTACATTTACGGCACGAAAAAGAACCTCAAGCCTGAAAGAGAGGCCTCTGAGCAAAATTTGTCCGCCGTTTCACGCCCTGAGTTGAATGGGACGCTGATGACCTGAGATGTTAAAGAGCGTCTATAAATAAATCAATCAATGCTAATTTTCCTCAGCATCTTTCAGCAATAAAGGAACTAGCTGAATTGTTAATTGTTGAAAATGCTGCTATTACCAGTAGTGTTCATGGTCTGTGTAGAGTTCTACAACTTTCCCTCGCCTTACTTGTGTCGGTCCTGATGTTGTAGTGGTAACAATACTTGCCTCTTAAACCCAAAATCGCGGGTTCGATCCCGGCCAGGACCGATGAACTTTTTCGGGGTAAAAATTCTAAGTATGGCTTCTTTCGGAAGGGAAGTAAAGACGTGGGTCCCGTGTCGTACATTCAAGGCACGATAAAGAACCTCACGTCTAAAAGAAGAGGCCTCTTGAGTAAAATTTGTCGGCCGTTTTACGCCCTGATTTGAATGAGACGCTGATGACCTGAGGTGTTAAAGAGCGTCCTTAAATAAACCAAATAAAAAACTCACTTTACATGTCATTGCCGCAACGACCGAGCGCTAAAACTAATAAAATTTCTGCGTAGTACATTGTCGCAGATGAGTCTCAAATTCGTTGTGTGTACTCTCCGTTGAAAATGAAGAAAGTAGGAATATTAACAGTTCATATCGGGTTGACCAAACCCTAGGTCCAGGGGTGCAAACACAGAGGTCTGTGCCACCCGTGGTATTTTGCATTAGGACGGCAGCTTGCGAAGAAAGTATCCGTGGAGTTGGTGCTTTGGAAAATTGTTAGGTAAGTCCATTGTTGTCGTTATTAATATTAGTATTGCATTTGCCATTACGAAAGATACGTTATGAATACAGCAATACAACCTTTTGACATGAGCAGATGTGAGAAGAGGGGCCATGGCTTCTTAGTTGTGATGATAGTGACCAACTGAAGACCGAAATGCTATACTTATTACAGCTATGCAACTGTATATCTTCTAGAATTACAGCCAATTCTTTGCTTCATTGCAACATGTTTCGTTATCGGTTTTTAGATTCATATTTTTATTAATTGTTTATTATTTTGTAGCTTAATGCTTGATTATACAATGAGTTTTCTTTGTTTAGCAATGTAATAAAATACAATTAAAATACTAAGAACTTGTTTCAATTCCGTTTATTATTCTCTTTCTACTCTTCATTGTGAGGCACAATTAAGTAATTAAGCATTAAAACAAAATATCGCTATGCTTACCTACACGGTTAATAATCCTGTTTTGTTGTCTGCAGAGATGCACCTAATTGCAATAGCTGGATCTGCTTTTGATGTGCTTTACACCTGGGAGTTGACAATCATGTTGCAGGGATAACGCGCGAATAATACAGACATGTTTAGCTCTACAAAGCGATGCACCATGCTAAATATTTAAAAAATTAATGACACCTGACCTCTGTAACTGACATGGTTTGTGTGGAACACTGCATACATCTCATTCCTTGTTTAGAGTATAATTATGGGCTGTTCATATATGTAACGAAAATTTTAGGTTGTAAATATTTATTTACTTCGCAGCAGCACCAATGCTTTTACTTATCAATTTTTATTATGGAAGATAAAAGGGAAATGTCTTGTATCTAAAGAAAAATTTAATTGCACAAATATTCTTAATGCAGCCTAACTTAAAATAAAATTTAATGAAACAAGGATTTACATAGAGAAGAAATGTTCATTTTCAATGTGGAAATAAACATATTAAAGTCGTGAAAAGCCTTGAAAATACTTTTTATTCGAGATAAGCTCACCGATAGAAATTTCTTTTCTTGGGCGTTTAGAAATTACGAGTAAATAATGACTATACTTTAATAAGTTACAAATTAAGGCCACTATCTCAGAAAAAATATTTTTTCAGAGGATGGGATGCAATTATGATAATCATATAAGAGTAGCTAAATTCATATGAAAGAATGAGAATAAATAAAAAAAATTACAAGACAAAGTTTATAAAGTATGTCTTTCACAAAATACTATATCTACAAGGACTTCAACAATTACTTCTTAAAGAAGAAAATAAATACAAAGAATCTATCAAAACGTATATTGTAAAAGCAGCTAATAAAAAGCCACAGAAAAAGAATCGGTTAAGAAGATCTAATATATTAAAAAAGTAAGAATAAAAAGAATATTGTTGGGAATTAACATTCTCCTTTAAAAAAAAACAGCCGAACGACTAAATGAATTTAAAAGAGAAATATGATTAACTAAAAAAAAGTTGGATTAGACACATACGAAATCATGATACAAATAAAAAATAATATCAATCCATAAGAACAGAAGATTAGAAAGATAAATAGATCCCGCAATTAATGGCATAATGTCCTAAAAAATTAAAAAAAAGAAAAAAGACTAGTCGGAATGGGTTGAATATGTAACTTATAAAATATCTAGAGCTAGTTCTGCAATTATGACTTTTCTCTTTGATAAACAAATGTTGCCAAAAAAGGACAATACCATATATTTCAAATATTTAAAGTAGCGTCTATTTTTAAAAAAATAATGTCAAGAATTGCAAGAACAGTAAACTAATAGGTTTACTTAATTAGATATCCCACATAGAATCTAAGATATTATAAAATCAGATAAAATAATATATTAAACGAAGAACAAATTAATTTCAGTAATTTTGATGAAGAAATTTACAGAAGAGATACAAACAAAAAGTAGTTGTGAATAAAAAAGACAATCCTGAACATCTATTAGAAGTTTATACCAAAATATGAAGTAAATAATAAAATAAATGGCTCAACTTCAGATCATCCCCGGATCTTGGCAGCATTTTTCGTCATAACTTACAAACCTCTGAAGTATTGCAACGCCACCTATCTTCATATCCTTGCCATCGAGTTTAATATAAAAATTGTTCGATTATTTTCGCAACTTCTTCATATGGAAGCCCGAACCCCAAACAAGGTTTTAAAATATTTTCTTTTGCCAGCTGTGCTTTAAAGAACGTTTTATGTGTGCTTTATTGTAAATTTTGTCAAGTGTTTTATATTGACCTGACTTCCACAGTTGTCTCCCTAAGAATGAATAATCACAGACGCTTAATAAATACTAAATTTCTTTACCGGTTGCACAGCGTGCGCTATCTCATGTCTGTGCTTTGATGAATGTTTCTCATTAACTCTCATCGATGCCTCCCTCTCTCAGCATCTGAATGTGTCTTAAGAGAGAGGAAGAACATGACAGCTGTAGTTTTCCATAAACATGCACTCCTGTGGTACCAAATTTATGTCTTGTCTTGTGTTTATGGTGCTTCTTTTATTCTTTGCCACTCCCCCTTCCGTTTTTTCTTCGGCATGCAACTTATTTAAGATGTTTTTGTTTTATGCAGTTTATCGCTCTGCCAGTTGCACTTTGACGTTCTCTTAGGTGAGCACTATTTGCCACATAAGTCGGCAAGCTCTCAGTTGCTTTGTTTACCTCCCTCTTTGCGCTGAAAAGGGGCCTAGCAAACCCAAAAATTTTCATTTTTGTTCGTTGTGCCTTTCTTTTTGTAATACTTATCTGCGTGAACACTTAGCTCACAACCTCATACTCGAAGAGCTGTTTTTAATTCTACTCTCATTGAAAACAAACACACACAGACCATGTATATATATATATATATATATATATATATATATATATATATATATATATACAGCAGCTGACATTGGACAAAAATCTAAATGAAAATTTGAAGAAAAACTAAGGGTTGGCTTTCTTGAATATTTTTTTCTAAATGAAGAACAAAGTACGAGAATTAGAAAATTAGAAGAGCATTAAACATGAAAGAAATAACAAGTTACAGAAACAAACAATGTCGCCTGGCTTACTGTTAACAAAATAAACACTGAATTACAAAATTAAAAGTAAATAAGATATTTCAAAATTAAGGAAATGGGGTTTTTGTGGCGACACAAAAAGACAATTTACAAATGTTGGAGAGATGATTATAATGATAATATGTTCTTTTTTTGTAGAAATTTTGTAAATAATTGTTTTATTATATAGCAAATATCCGCTGACTTCAAAATTTTATACGTGTCCATATTATTTTATTTACTTTATTTTAAGACATTCCCCAAAGAATTTCACACTTTTTAAACATATATCTTAAGTATGTGATATAATCTCGCTTGGATACTTTTTGCTGAACGTCGCCAAATATTGCCTTTTCGTAAAATTAACTTTTGATTCTGCGTTGACTTACAAGTATTATAACTGAACTCCTTAAACTGTGCATTATAAATATTAGTTTCGAATTTAATTCGGGTTACATGAGGTTGCCTAGGAAAAGTTTTTCCAGTTTTTTGTTCATCAGCGGCAAGCAAAGGACACTCACAATCTACTGATTTTCCAGTACCATCATTGATTTTATTCTACCTCGATTGGCAATCCAAACTCTTATAATGAAATAAAATTAACAATTACTTTAAAGATGTAACACTTAATAGCATAAAGCAGTGATTCTCAAAATGTACTTCGTGACCCACGGGAGTGTGCAAGGCTCTCAAATCATTAGACTACTTTTAAAGCATAGATATATACAATGAATTATGAGAAATTGAAAGGCAACACAAATTTGCGATTTGTATTTATTGAGGCAAAGTAAATTAAAATCAAATTGAAGGAGGAAGCTTTCAATGGGCAAGTAAGGCAGAACACTCAGATGTTCAGTTATACTTTCCCTGGTAACAGCACGCAGTTTTCGGAAACTCCGTAGACTGGGATATGCCTCCATAAAAAATTTCCAGACTATCAAAGAAGACCATGAAAGTATTGATGCCTTTCATAACAAGTTACTCTGCACTCATTTTTCTACCAAAGAAGCACAGAAACCTTTTGGAAAGCGTAAATTCTGAATACAGGATTAAAATTTCTCCTATTATAGCCTGTATAACACGGCTTGTAAGTGAAATGCACCATTATACATCTCATTCCAAAATTAAAATTAACCATTCAGGCTTTACCATCATATGTTGTTATTTATTATTAATATTAATATATTATAATTATACTTTTTGAATGTAATAATATTGTTATGATTGGTACTGTGTAAGGATTCACTATAGAAAAACGGCAATTGTTGAACAAGTATATTTATTTTGTTTGTTTATAACCCTCATTTTGGTAATGAACAACTTAAAATATATACAATGAAAATTTTGAATTTTAAATTTTGGGGTTAAATATTGAAGGTTCACGACAGCGATGTATTTCAAAATGGTGTCCGTGGTCAAGGAAAGCTTACATAAACTAAATATATTACATGACAATGTGATGCAAAATGTAGAACATTTTAAAAGGTATAAATTATTTTTTTCCTCTTCATTGTTTCCCTGAATATATGGTTAACTTTTGCAGGTCACAGCCTCTTCAAAACACTAGCGACACAGTGGTCATTGTTGGTGGAGTTCATTGGTTAGCGACGCAGCATCTTCACACCCTGCTCCGTGTTCTTAGAAGGTAACTCTGACAGCTTGTTGCTAAGACCTAAAAACTGGTAGAATTAAAATGTATATCACGTTTGCGCCATGTGTAAATATAATTATTTTAAATGATAAATTGACGTTTATCACTAACTTTGCTTTCTAAAACCGACCTTGTATAACACTTAGTAGTTATAAGAAATATCGTAATGAATTTCATTCAAACAAATTCGTTACAATCAGAAATGGAATTTATACCTTCTAAAGTAGAAATATTAATAAAGAAATACAGCCACCACGTATTATTACATTTCACAAGTTGTGGTTTTGAAAAGTTTGATAAAGTTCTGAAAAAGCAATGATAGGAACACATTGGATTGTTGTTTTTACTGTTTGAAGCAGAGTTTTATCATAAATACAAAGAGTTATTTTTGACTTGCGTCTACAGATGAACCCAAGATGGGCGGATTCAGTCGTCCGCTTCTTTTACTCGCGCAAATTTGGTCAATGATAGCATGCACAACAATACTTTCATTTCATAATGAGTTAATCTGTGTTATGGGATTTTTTCTAAGTGATATCTGTCAGCAGTTACCCATTTGTCACTTCTTGTAATGAAATTTGTATTTACTCGCAACAGCTTTACTTCCTGAGTTCTAACCGCCACGGGTGGCCGAGGTCGTTAAGTCGCGGACTCGTGAGCGGGGGTTCTGGGTTCCAGGACGCCAGGACTGTCCTCCCTGACTGAGGTTTTCTCCAGGTTTTCTCCAGTCCTCATAAATGGCAAATGCCGGGGAGGTACCCTAAACTTAGGCCTGGAACGATTCCTTCCTTAAAAATAAATCCTTTCCCAAACAATCATTTCATCTCACGTATCATCAGTGTCCATCGCCTGTGGTGCCTCTGTAGTAAAAACGGGCGTTAAACAGTATTCATTTATTCCCGAGTTCTTACAGTTTCTGCCCTGATATTTTATTTAAAGTTTCTCTTTGTTATGGAAGTTATTCTTATATGCTTTATATCTTTCTATTCTATGGGTAACGTTTCAATAAAATAATTTTTACTTCACTAACCCCTGTAATTAGTAACCCTGATACACTTATAACACAGAGACTAAGTTAAACAAATATCTCTTAACCGTAAACTGAGCTGTAATCACACAAAGACAGAAATAATAAACCAAGACTGACTGTCCATGTATAGCCATCAGTGCGGAAACTGTCTGTTAATTTCAGAGACGACTGGCGTGACCTTGCCCCAGCGCGCGCTGCGCTAATCTCAGGACGCAGGATAAAAATAACTCTGTATATAAATTGGTTTCACATTTTCAAAAAAGTTTTTGGTTCGCAGGGAAGGTTTGCAAGGAGCACATCTTGTTGTGAAGACCCTTGGCTCAGGCTTTCACATACCTGCAGAAGGTGTTCACTACTTACCTAAGGTACGCATATGTTCATTTTCTTCTTTTTTGCACAAAGATTACAGCTATAGCAAATGTGTGCATTGGATAAAAACTTGAACATTAGACTGCGGTAATAACCGACATATTAAAAGAATTAAGAATTGCTGTAATAAATTTTTCTGTAATGGCCGCTCTGACGAAAAGTAAAGTGGCAATTTATTGATTAAATATAGAATTTTAACTGATACAAACTGATCTAATTAACAACGAATTGTGACTTTTCAGTAGTCAAGATTATTTAAAGTGTCACAAACATGGAGTAAAGCCACAAAGTGCAACATTCAGTAAAATTGGATAGCTATTTGCATTGAAATGATGTGATATGACAGTCCAAGTAATTCGTTTATAGATGTTAATTTCTAGCCCGCCTGTACGTTAAGAAAGTAGAATAAAGCATACCACTAGAGACTGGATATCTATCTTTAGCATTGACATCATATCCCAAGTTAAAAGGCCTTAATATCTTCTTGTGCATGAACAAATGTGTCAAATTCAGTTGCTAGTAAAGGTAATAAAAATTGTAGGGCTTTAATTTGTAAATCTTGTCCTCTAATGCAATAGTTTACGTTTCGGTTACTAGCCTAAGGCACTCGTACTTCAATTCAACTTCCTCCCTTTGTCCTATCATTCTAAACCTGTTCCCTGCCGGTCTCACAGCAGTATACATTCAGTTGATTGTTGACTCTAGAGCAACGCATTTTTTGTAACCGTTATTTTAAATACGATGAGGTTATTGTGTGCATGTGGAATTTATTTGGAAAATTCCTGAACAATGGATTCCTTCCAGCACTTCATTTCATGACAATGTGCATAAATTGGAGTTAATTCGTTCAGTGCAAACCAAAAAACGAGTGAAAACAGTTTCAAAAAGCAAAAATTAGACAAAAAAGGCTATAATTTGGAACCTTTGCTAACAAAATCCTATCAAAATTAGTACAAATAAAGCCTACGGTAGTGAATCTTAATCATATCGATTTGAAAGTTTTTTCATATATTATATCTGTTGAGGGAGGACAATTTCATCATCTTCTATAAGGAAAGATACCGGAATTGTTACGGGCGCGGCTGATTGCAGCACACTTAGTAGCCGAGGCATAAAACACATCATGAGCGGACAAGTTTTATACCTAAAGCACAATAGTACTATCCTTGGAATTAGCCTATAGACAATTTTCTCTAAGCAATGCCCTCAACTAGGTGCTGAATGATTTTTAATTCTGGTTATTAGTTCTTTATTCCTAGATCATGACAACATTTTAAAGAATGATGCGATTTCGTTAAACATTTAAAGAAGAAAGAATTTTGTTCCTAAGAAGAGTAACCACGCTTTTTTATTTATTTCTTTTTTACTTGTCCTAATTGTAAGAATATTCCAAAAATATTAAAAAAAAAAAAAAAAAAAAAAAAGAACTGGTGGTGCTGTTATGTATTTAAGGCACAGTTCGGTGAAAATTGAACATTTTCTAAGTTTTTGTTATGAAATTTAAGGTTTATCTTAATATACTCTAAAAATGTTTGTTACATTCTTAATTTAGCTCAGTTTTAGTCACATAAGCAGTTCTACATTGTAAGTTTTTACCAAAATCACTCAAATTGTCATCAAATACGTGCAATAAATATAGCAACATTTTCTCATAAAAATATTCTTTTAAGCAACACTCTTTACTACTAAAGTAACGCTGCTATACAAAAATAGTGTTAGAATAGACTAAAGGTTTGAAAATAATTCCAATATAGGTAACAAAAAATTAGTATTGCAGGGATTTATAAAGAAAATCATTGACAACAAGCTGATACACCCCTATAAATATATAGCAGCAATTTAATATTTAGAAAACGTATGACAACACTATGAAATTTCCATGAGCAACATATTTGTTACATTTATGCACATTTTAGGATATTCAATTTAGAATTAAAGAAGTTTTGAACATTTTAGCATAATTTTAATAGTATTTAGCGCTCTTATAACACATAAAATGAAATGATAAATTGGGAGAAGAAATAGGTTTAGGATTACTCACCGGCATTGCCATGTATGGGAACTGAGGAAAACCTAGAAACCGCCTGATTCAGGGAGGACGGTCCTGGCGGGAATCGAACCCAGACCTCCCACTCACGAGTTCGTGTCTTAACGACTTCGGCCACCCATGATGGTTATAGATTTACCTTAAAGCAAATTGTGCCACTTGAGTAACTTATACATTTGAAATATTCAAAGCAAAATAACTATATTTCATTTCCTATAATTTTGATATGTCATATCCTTCACTCCCCCATCTAAAATGACGTTACCTGACACTTAATATTGTACATTCCTAAACGCGGGACATGTACGATATTTTCTAAATTACACATGCTTTTAGTTAACTAATGATTTCATGGTGGTCCTGGGAATGATGAAATATCGCGGTGACCATCTCTTTTGTACTGATAACTGGGTGAAGTGACAGTTGGAAATGGCTAAACGAGAGCCGTACTAAATTTCACTCCAAAATGCTCTCTGGTTTAGATATGACGCTTGGTTGTACAAATCCCGCAAGGAACGATATAAATGAAATATCAGACTGACATTGCGAACAAGTGCCGCCTTAGCAATTTATTAAAAATATTCAAATGTGTAACAGCTTGGCTACGCAGTTGCGACGGGCAGAAACGTGATATCGATATTCCATCCTGGGGTGGCATTTTTGCAGTTTTGCTTCAAACTTTAGTTTAAATATGCCTTCTATTGAATATTTATGTCTAAAAACATTTTCCTGAAAAACGTCGTGTATGTATATATTTTTTTCAGCCTCTAGCCTTTTCTACGTCTAATAAATGTAATTTTGAATGATTGAAGCATATCCGTTATGTAGAATTTGCATTTATTTACTCATTTCAATTTAAATTTCTGCATATATGTTATCATAAACCTTGTACAAAGCAAAAACAGAAACGCATTTAATGAAAGAAGTGTAGAAATAAATAAATTATTAAAAATAATGAAGAATAAAAATAAATTACTTAAATAGATCGATGATTAATATCTAAAAATATATGGTACAGAGTTATAAAATTCTCTAAGGTCTCACAAATCGAATCGAGGTCTCAAAGTTTTTTATATTAGGTCATCAGTTTAACCGGGCTCGCTTTTGGTGACACCGTGGAGCGGACACACACAGCTCGTCTCCCGACACTCCAGTACCAGTGTGTTCGTCAGACCGACGTGCACACATACTTATGCAACAAGATAAGTCGAATCACTGACAAAACTAACAGTGCCATTATTTTGCAAATTAAAAAATTAATGTAACTTACATTGCTTACCTTTTCAAAGTTGAGGTCGAAAATATTCTCCTTGCATACATAGTGTTTAAATCAATACCCTTCATTTTGTTCACAACACACCAATGCTCAAGGAATATATTAAACATGTTTAAACATAGTACTTCTTAGGCTTTCACGGCCGGTGTTGTAGTTAAAACAGTTCAAATCTCCCGGTTAATACAGTTAAAAAGTTGAAACGGTTAAAATCGATCGTCCTCTACAGCCAGACAGAGACGGGTCAATACTGTTGTCTTGTTAAGAGTTAGGCGTTATTCATCGTCCACTGAAGATGCCAACCGGAGTAGTTGGTGAAAGCTATGGTAGTGATTTAAACCATGGACCACGGCAAAAAGCCCGGGAGATTTTAACTATGTTTAAACATTTATTCATTGCCGTTATAGCTGGAATGATGCCTCAGAATATCATAGGTTCAATATGCAACGAGGTAATGAGAATAATAAAAAAAAGCTTGAAAGAAGCTTGAAACAAGGCTATCAACATACAGGAAATCGAGTCGGAGTGTAACACGAAAGTTTCCTTGAACTTATCGAATGAAATTAACTTAACCTGGGGTAAAAAGTCCTTGGATAAGAGACGTTTAATATATATATATATATATATATATATATATATATATATATAATATTGAATACGAACTGAACTACTCCAACTATAGAACGGAGTGAAAAAGTATCCAACAACATTAAAATTGTTTTATTTAAAGGAGCAGCGCGAGAGGCTGTTAATGCACTCCATGGGACTGGCTGCTTTTGCAAGGCATCACCGCATGGACGTGGTAGACACACTAAATATGACAGCTGCCCGATACAAAGACTTTCTTCAAGGCAAGTGTGCCTGTCATTTCCACAAGGTAAAGTAGTTTCATTTTCCCATTATTTGTAATTAAAAAGGGTGATAATGCTTCATGTATGTAAGATGGCGTACCTTCACGAATCTAAAAGAAATATTAAAATGGAAAATGAATTACAAACATTTTTCACTCCGTGAAGTAGATATTAAAACATTATCATGGGAAAATATGACAATATTGCAGATAATAGTTTTCTTTTACAGGGTTCTATAGAGTCCTCGTTTGGACGCTTGGCCACCTTAACGGGGATTTGCTTTGTACCGAGAAGCACGCTGTTTGGCGGCGGAATCTAATATTTATAGCCCCTTAAATTCAAGCGATAGATTTCTACAACACAACAAACACCAGCATTTTGGTCATCTAATTACATTTCGTGTATAAGATCGGGTTTTTCTGCACTCCAGTATCGATTATTTTGTGTCGCTACATGACCATGTGAATAAAACCGTCCGTTGGAGGGGGGGGGATGAAACTTCGGTCAGTAGAGTGATCATTAACATTACCCAACACCCAATCACAGAAATTAACTCTACTCACATTATTGTATGGTTGGAATTCCTGAGCTACAGTTATCTTATAGAGATTTCATATTAAAGGTTTAGTGGCATTCCATGTCGAGGTTTGCGAAATTCCTAATTCCTGTGCAAGCTTTCTCCACAGATTTCTTCGTACTTCTTTTCTCCTATTTCATCAAGTTTTTCCTCTGTAAGAACACGGAGTTTCTTATCAAGAACAGATCCCATTACACTAAATCTATTCACAAGATTACTAACCGTTTCTCTGTGAGGCACACGAATAGCAGGAAATTAGTCTGTAAATCACCGTCCCACTTCTCTACATGAGTTTGTTGTCACATAGGAATCACATATGAAGATTCTGTGTGCTAAAACATAAGGGCTTTTTGGGATTAAAACAGCACTAACACACTATAACACTGAAACACGTGGTCTAGCAACGTTCAACTGCTGTACGTCGGTCCTGGTGGTGTAGTGGTAACCATACTTGCCTTCTAAACCCTAGGTCGCGGGTTCGAACCCGACCAGGACCGATGGATTTTTTCGGGCGTAAAAATCCTAAGTATGGCTTCCTTCGGAAGGGAAGTAAAGCCGTGAGTCCCGTGTCGTACATTTACGGCACGATAAAGAACCTCAAGCCTTTAAGAAGAGGCCTCTGAACAAAATTTGTCAGCTGTTTCACGCCTGAATAGAATGGGACGCTAATGACCTGAGATGTTAAAGAGCGTCCTTAAATAAACAAATAAAAAAACTGCTGTACAGTACAAAGACTCCCCGCCAGCACAAGAATTGGAAAAGTGGAGGGGGAACAAAACAGATTAGACACAGGGCAGGCAAAACCTCGTGGCCACGCGTCCATATGAAGGCTCTGTATATGATACACAGGCTTTAGTTGCAAATCTTGCCTGTGCATTCGCTGTTTTCTAGACATACTGCAGCCGGCAGCGCCTGTGCTTCAATTCCCCTTTCCCCCTTTTGCCATGTCCTTGAGTGTGCTTTCTAAACCTGTACCCTGTCGGTCTCACTGAGATATAAGCTCAGACATTTGGCTTAGGAGAAACGCGGTTTTGTGTCTGAACGTTATTTTAAATATTAATCAACTCGTCATCTGCGTCCGAAATTTATTCGTACTTTCCTATTCTCCACACTTGGAATATACCGGTTAGTAAAAAACAAAAAACACAAGCGAAAACATTTCCTTTACGTGGGGTTTTCGAAATGTGAAGTAAAACATTAGCAATGGAATTAGAATTTAATCGTGTCAATGAAATTGTGTTTTCTTGACACAATGCCTGTTAAGCCGTGGGAGACGAGAATTGCACTTTCTTCTATAAGATTGAAGCTGAGTTAAATTACTGATCTGCACCACGCTTAGTAGACCAGATAAGTCGTACAACAAAAGTCTGGTATAAAAAATAAATAAAAGACACATTTCCGGATCCATGAAAGCAATTTATTTTCAAACTGTTGATACAAGATTCAAAAGCTTTAGTGTTGCGGTAACCTGATCTTGTAGATAATTGAATCAGGAAAATGTTAGTGTTCTCAAATTCACATAAAAGTTAAAATGACACTAAGTTTCTCACCAGAAAAATATGCAAAGTGGCAGAAATCCCGTGTTAGACGAGTTTGTACTTCAAAATTAATTTCAATATCTGTCTTCTGGGATAAGCTTAAATAATTGGGGAAAAAAAAAAAAAATTCACGTTCAGTCTGGATTGGTTTTTCGCCAAAGATCTTGCCTGAAAAGGCGAATGCCAGAATGTTTCATTTGTCAACGAACTTCGGGCTTATTTGCCTTATCATGTAATTCATTGCATTCTTCGTCTAATAGACTTCTACCTAGCACAGGGCTTTAAATAGTGATCAGATATTAAAATAGCTATTCTTACTTGATAATCTGATAAAGAATGTACAATATGTAATAATTATTAATTTTTTTCGAACAACTTTCAGTCTAAGCACAAGTGTCAGAAACTGCCAAACATTAGAAGCATTTCATATGAAATTGTTTGATGTGATTAGAGGTAATACAATGAGGTTATATGAGCTATGGGCCGCCTGAGCGCGGCTGTTTACTGGGGAAGTGCAGCCGCCGCAAACGGAAAAGGGAGTCGCCGCGCCTATTTTAGTATTTATATTTTTACTGAAAGCATAAAATGTTTCTGTATTTAAAACTGATAATAATAAACAGTACACTGTGTTCTAAGAGCGGTTAGTGTGCCCCTGAGAGTCAACACCTGCTTAAGAATTCCTGCATTTCAAGTAACTTTTCTTACTTAAGAACACTGCAGATCGGAACACGTTTCATGCAATTGATAGGCTCTGTCTCTCGTAACTTTCTAACACGACGAACAGTTTCTCTATCTGGAACACGATTGTGAGCATATTTTCTTGCGAATCGCCTTTTTCACACATGCATAGTACATAAAAACCGGTGAATAACTAAAGAAGAACAATTAGCATACATTTTACACACAGTGAAAACATGCGACCACATAACCTGCAAAACTTCCTTTAACTACAAGCTACTACCTGCAATGCATTATACGCCCTTGATGACTGGCCTCAGCTGCGTTCTGACGGCTCGCAGTAGATTACCTTGAACTTAGATCCCTTATATTTATTTACAGTCGTTTATATATATATATATATATATATATATTTGTATCTAGCTGTAGAATTGTTACCATTAATGTTCTCATCCCCTTCACTATGCTGTTAATGTTTTCCTCTCTTTATGTTTTACAAGCACTTCATTTTTACTCTGTTTCATGTTTTACATAGGCTTACATGTGCATGAGCATTATCCTTGTTACTGCTTGTACTGCTATTGTAGTAGTGTCGCTGTACTTTCACTGTAATTAATCTTGGACAGGTAGAGAGCGAAAGAGATGCGCTTAACTCTGCGACAGTAAATAACGTTTGTAAAATCATTTTAGAGGCTGTTCATCTGAAAATTCAATTTAAAATATTCGTATTTGAATTTTGTATTTTGAATTTATTCTGAAAGTAAAATAAAGTAAACAAATTCAAATTAACGCCTTAATATAGCGGTGTCACCTAGGCCGCAGGCAGCTTAAGATTTTGAAAATTCTAAAAGTGATATGCTTTCTCTAAAATACGACACACTGCTGCACTACCACTGTTCGGAATTCTGGACTAGCTCTGCAATGATACTTTACGAAAGCTACAATTTTTTTATTTAAAATTTTATGAGGGGAATATGTTTACCGCATACCAAACATCTTTTAATATAGGAGACTTCTGTAAGCGAACACGGTGTCTTGGCTATTTTAATGGGCAATTATTTTATCTTTCTTATCCACAAAGATAAAAATGGTGTAATTTTGATTTTTTAAAGTATTATGAATCCATGAAATATCTTATTTTTAATCAAGTATAGTTTATGCAGTGCTATACGTGATAAAAATTTTAAAAATATGTCCTGCATGGGTGGGCCTCGGTTACGAACTGTCCAATTAGTGGCAAATATCTTTCTTTCCACACTTAATGTTCAAGAGGTACATTTTGATGATTTATTGAACCAAATAATGTGGCAAACCTCGGTACATTCAGTGCATTAATAATCACTTAGATCTCTCTAGTTAAGTGTTTGAAGAACAACGTGCTCCAACCTATGGGGTTGAAATGCACTGAAAGGTATTCTAAATTTTATCACTTGGTTCGTGAAAATTTTGATTTCATCATACAAAATGCATGCTTTCTCAGAATCTAATATATCAGTTTGCTTCAAGTGTTCATAATATGATTAACAAACATTTGTTTTAATTCAACAATGTTTTTGATTAAGTAATTTTGACGACTTTACATACAAAAAGTGAAACAATAGTGCAGTAAAATATCATACACATAAAAGAACATTTCTCAAATAAAAGTGTTGAGATATTACCAAAGCTTTCATAAATAGCCTGCAAACTTTTCTTCCCCCAACTTCACATAGATTCTCAGAAAACTTGCACATTACTTGTTGATTTTATTTATATATCTATGTCTCATTTAATTCAGGGCGTGATTTTTCTCAGTGGCCTCTTCTTTCAGGCTTGAGGTTCTTTTACATGCTGTAAATTTATGACACGCGACCTACGGCTTAACTTTCCTTCCGAAGGAAGCCATACTTGGGATGTTTATGCCCGAAAAAAAATCCATTGGATTTGAACCCGTGATCATGGGTTTACGAGGCAAGTACAGTTACCACTACACCACCAGGAGCGACACACATTACATTGCATTGGAGAAGTCTCTCAAGCGGTAACATAATATTATTTGTGAGGAATTTTCTCTCTCATCAATAACAGGCTGAAAGAAAATTAACATAAATATAAGAGTAGATATACAATGCACTAAAAGCACAGTTTTATTACTTGCGAGTTTTGACACCTTTAATTAATAATCTTTTTATAAACACTCATTCGTAACTTTGTTGAAAGGAAGAGTGTTACATTCGCTGTGAATTCCTCAATCAATTCATCACTTTCATCGCCTGAATAGTTCTTATATTTACAATGTGTTTCATAATGCCTTCTGAAACTACTCTTTTTACATGTGAAACGTTCTGCTTTCATCCATATTTTTAGATTAAATACATAAATCGCTATTCTTCATTAAATGTACTTGGGCGCGACATCAAGTGATGCATTGCACGAGTGCAATATATATATATATATACTTCCCTTTCATTTACAACAGAAGACTGCAACTATTGCAACGAGTTTCAGCAAATCACGTAATAAAGTGGAATAACTGCAATCGCTGCCTTAATATTGATTCCAGGTTATTTCTTTTAAATTAGGGAAAGAGCTGCAAGTAATATACCCTTAAGCAGATGTTTTCTTATATAATAAATTGAAAAATGAAATCCCTTAACTATATAGAGCGGATCAGCCAAACGTTTATGTAGGTACTTTTCAAGGGCAGGGTGAGGAGAGCATTGACGGTGAATGGAATGACTGTCTCCCACACTTCTTTCCCTCTCAGGAAAATAACTTGTGCGAGAATAAATAAATTCCACTTAGTTATCGTGATAGTTTGTATACCTACCTTAAATTCTTGGCTGGTTCGCACTAGAAGCATAAGAAAATCCGGTTAGTTTTTAAAGGGACCTAATGTGTTTTAAGCGAACTTTTTCAATCGATGTACCGTATTTCTTGAGAATTATTCCGAACAGTCTTAAGTCTTAACAAATCATTTAATGACTTGTAATTTTAACACCAAGAATTTTTTTTTCCAACTTAATAAGCCAATTCTGTCGATACGTATGAATCATGATAAATAGTCCGTTTCTAATAATAATAATAATAATAATAATAATAATAATAATAATAATAATAATAATAATAATAATAACAATAATGATGATGATGATGATGATAATAATAATAATAATAATAATAATAATAATAATAATAATAATAATAATAATAATAATAATAATAATAATGAATAAATCACAAATCTTGCAACCAGGTACTTTGCAATGAATTAATTTCGTCAGACCACAGTTGCCTGCTAAGATGTACAGTATTACGTGACATTGCTTGCTAAACACTGAACGAGCATGGTATGTGGAATACCACGTGAAAGGTCAATACCTCTATTGCTCACCCAGAATAAATCATTTGTGTTATTTAACATTAAGGTTTCATGTGAACTAGAATTTATTTATAAGGAAATTGTGCAATTTTATTTCTTTTAACTGTGCAGTGGCATCAAGAAACTTAAAATGTGTTCTTATATTTCTTAAAAAATAGCTTTGGTTATTTAAATTGTCTGAGAAAATTGTGAAAGTCGGTATTATTCTGCTAGCTGGGAAGCAGAACTGTATTATTATTTACACACCTGTAGAACAACAGTGATGCACCAAGTGTTTATAAATAATCTAGGCGAACTTATTTTAAAAATTACTTCCAGTGTCAAGCCTGTCAGATTGTAATTTGTTACTTTTTTACATACCTGTAGAACAACAGTGATGCACCAAGTGTTTATAAATAATCTAGACGAACTTATTCTAAAAATTACTTCCGGTGTCAAGCCTGTCAGATTGTAATTTGTTATTTTTCTATTAATACGTCGATTGGGAGATATAGAATGAATTTGCCACAAGCTGTTGTCGAAATGCTATTACCTTTTATTTCATGATCCTTTTCATCAAATTAGTTGAATAATTTAGCCCGTATTTCAGAATTAGGTGTGATCTGGATTTTCTTTTCTTCTTCTTCTTCTTCTTCTTTTAAAGTTTACGAATAAGAGTATAAGTTAAGCTTAAACAACGAGTGAATGTAGTATTGATTTTAAGTATTGAAAGTGTCACACCTGTAATACTTTGCCTCCATCTTTCCTATGTCATAGTTGCGTAAAAATTTGGTGTTGCAAAGTCATTGTTTATTTAGTTTGTTTACTAAATAGCTCAGATTTTATGGCTGGCTTTAAGAGGGTTGTGCATGCATCTAGATGTTAGTGATTCTTGTGTAAATGAAGCTATTGGTCTCTTTCTAGTTTAGAGGAAGAAAGCGATAAACTTTTACAAAATTACGGTGTTTCGTGCTTAGGAAGAGTTGTTGTTTAGAACATGGTATGGCTCTATATGTCGTATATGCTGATAATGAATTAAAAGCATTAGGTTTTGGACACTCTACAGTGAATAATACTTTTAGCTTTGTCGATCCAATTTCGGATGTGCACACACACACAAAATATATATACACTATTAAAGAGTAATAAAAACTTCTAAAAAGCATAAAAACTCATAAAAAGCACTCAGAGTGCAATATAAAAAGGTTCACATAAAATTTCACACTAAAACCCGTAAAAATGAACACTAAAATCACACTATATTTCGAGCTTGGCTCTTGGTCACGTGATGAAAATGAAAAAGAGTTTTTTATGAGTATATATATATATAAGTGAGGAAACAAATGGTACAGCAATGCAACATTTTGATTGTTGTTTATTTGCATTTTTTGGTATGCATCTTTTCAAGAGCAGTACCAGTTTATTTGCTTGTTGAAGGACAGTATTCCATATTTCATGGCTTCAAAGTGACGTCACTAATAGTGAATTTTGGAGTAAGGATTCCATTCGGCGCGTTAACAGAAAAGTACCTGAATCCTCTCTACAAGATTTATTGATATGCGTAGTTACATTTCCAAATAACCTAGAAATAACGGGAAGATAGTGTGTTTTGAAGTGGTTTATACAAAATATTACGTCAGAAAGTTAAGGGGAAGAATACATGTTTACTTAATTTTAGTTTCAATTTGTTGAGTAACTAGTAAATGTTATCATTAATATTTATTATGTTTATATTGTTTCAGCTTGAGTCTAGAGGGGATTTTGGATCTGGCTACCGTGTAGAAGGCCCCATAAACGCGCTCTACACGGAAATCCTGCTAAGCCGTCTATGTGGTGTTGTGTGACAGTATGTGGTCAGCACAACAATTTGAATTATGTATACCAGTATTCCGTGCCAAAGCAATTTTACTTCTACCCTGACGCATTGTTACAACATAACTTGGAATAAAGAGAAGTCTATTTTACAAGTACTGCACAAATGGAGAGGGAAAGATATATTCTCTCTGAAGACACGACGGAGGTAAGGGATTGGGGAATGTTCAATAAAAGAGTGTAATCCTTTATGTAACGGCAGTATCACACCGCACTGCAGATATATTTTATATTAGATTAGTAAATCTATAAAAGTGTTAAGTGTTTGTAATTTTGTCTTAATTATTAGTTTACATTACTGAATCAAGAGGCTCTGCTTATCACAAATGAAACAGAATTGTCACGTTAACGAAGTATTTGAACACAGCGCGATATTATTTTTACGCTTTTCATTGGAACTGAACAGCATTGGGTGCGTTTTAGATTGCAACTCTGAAGACGACGTTTTAAAAGTCCGCTCATCATAGAATTAAAGAAGATGTAGAACAAAAAATACCTCAGATGAATGTTTCATGAAGTTATATTCCATCATTTACTAAATAGACTATAATCATTCCGCCTATGCAGTGATATTATTCATATAAATATGTGGGCTTGAAACATTTGTTTTGCACGATTATAGCTAATGATAACAAAAGAGAATTATAAAGCTAATGCAACCAATTATTTTAGGGTGTTTTCACAAAGCTTGATTCTAGATAAATGCAGTATCCATTATTTTACCAAGGAATTCATGACGGGGATTATGGAGGGAGAGTATATTATTATTATTATTATTATTATTATTATTATTATTATTATTATTATTATTAATATACCATGATTTAAGGTCATGTTTTGAACAATACTGAACAAAAAAATTTACCAACATTTAAAAGATAAACATTACAATTTCATAATGGCAGCCTTTAAGCGCATTGAATATATTCATGTCGTCGGTCCTGGTGGACTAGTGGTAACCACACTTGCCTCGCAGACCCAAGATCGCGTGCTCAATCCCGGCCAGGAGTAACAAGCCTAAGTATGACTTCCTTCTCAAGTCAAATGGATTCTGTAGAACAATTTTCCCAGCGATAATATGTCATGAAATGTATCCCCAGCAAGAACTATTGGCTATATTTTTACTTCTTATTCCAAACATTTTCCATTACGCAAAATGTATTAACAGCATTAAGCGTTATTTAACCAGAGAATCTTTGCTCAAACCGCGTTCGAACTCCATGAGTTGACGTAAGAATACATCAACCATAAGAGCACCTCCCTACATAGCAGTTGTCTACTAACCCAAAGCTGACATGATTTTGCTTGCTAAACGTTGAGAGATGTCTCTGTTGACCGCGAGAGTGGTCGATACTTGTACAATACAAATCAAGAAAATGATTAAAAATTGCTGCCGCATGTAAAAGCAGTCTTTCTTTGTTCTAAAATGTTCTTGAACCACCAACAAATGCTTTATCTACTTCCAAGCATGTGAAAATGCCCCTTAATTAGCAATATATATATTAATTTCAGAAATGCAAAAAAGTTAGAAATAGTGTCATGTAAAGTAATGTAACTGAATGTGCAAATGAACGATGCTGTTGTGGATGCAGAATGCGTATTTAAAATATCGATGCTAATCAGTGATTAATATCTGTGATAGGAAATGTTGGTGGATTGACATGAATCTGGACATTTAGATTTTACTTCTAGGATATTATTTTGTGTGTATGTGTGCTTTCTGACACGTTGTGTCTAAGCGGTTTTATACTCCATGTGTTTCACACTGTCCCTTCACATAGCTTCATATTAATTAATCAGAGCGACGTTTAGGTTCATATTTCAGTTTTGTTTTTATTTACGTTTAGCTCAATAAAATCCACGTTATTTATACGTACATTTAATCGTCATTGTCTTTACTTAACTCTGTAAATGAACGCCTGATAGAAGGGGAACTAATATTCATGTCCTTGAAGCCCTATAATAGTTATACCAAAATCAAAAGTCTTAAAAACACAGTTGTGGATTATAATAGCTGATTCTTAGGGTCGCGTTAGTAAAAATCGTAGAACAATAATGTATATAACGCTAGTAATACCCTTTATTGTTATTAGTCAATTATATGGGAAGCATTTCAACAACCACCAGTATACAAATCCTGCTAGATAATACCTACATAAGACCAAGTATAGAATATACTAAAATCGTATATAGACTGTCAGATGTTTTAAGGACGTTCAATAAAACGAATAAATGTCGGTGCAAATGAGGCTGTAGATGAGAAAAGTTATTAATAAGTAATGCACATGAGCATTAGGTTTTGCTAGAATATTTTACTTTCTATAAATATAATACATTTATGTATATCACGCTTTACAGAGGACTTCGCTTCGACCACCAAGTGCTCCGCAACCTCCTACCCCATACTTAATCTCCGCTTTCTAAAACATATAGACACGAGCTTACCTTATACTGTGCTATTATTTCCGTGCGCAATCAAATTTTGATTGGAAACCGGTTAATGTCTAATGGACCCGCGATTCCCGATAAGTTCAGTTAAAAGCTCCGGTGACGCAGATAATGAACTGTACTCAGTCTTGTTTTGCACGCGAATTGTTTCTGTAGGAAGTGCATGTTAGGCTTTCTACCCTGCATCTGTGCATTGTGGAGTATGCCGAGAGCGAGATATAGAGCACTTATAATTATAATGTGCAAAAGAAATCGTACAAATACTGTAAGAGAGAACTTGGTGCTAAATTTACAGTAGTAACGTCTGCATTGGGAAGTGCGGTTTTCAAATTACAAGAAAACGCGTTTTAACAGAGGAGAAGCCTGATAAAATAGGCTATCGATTAGAAATTTATCGAAAGTCTTGAATACGATTAGCCCAGCAAGTTGATGTATATCTCTCGACAGTGCGTATAAAGCCACTCAGCTGCTGCATTTCTACCCGTATAAACTTACTGCTGTATCTGAAATAAAACTCGTGGGGAGGCTGAAACAAAATATTCGGGAGGCAGTTTTAAATATTTGGAAGGATAAATTACGGCGAGCGTTTCATAATCTTTTCAAAAGATTTCAGATATGTTACATAACTGAGGTCAGGCACTTCAAGTATTTATTATGATGTAAGGTACAAATTAATTACTATTTACTACTAATACATAACGAAAGAAATAAAAATATACGTTATGAGTTCCAACCGTGCTATGGCAGGTGTCTAGACCGTTACGTAAAAACTTCCCCCTGGCATAATCAATTTCCAATTGCGTAGCGGAATGAGAAAACCTGTAGGAAAATTCTGCAGTGTTTCTGATGTTGTAGCTAACTTTTCTTTTAAATTACAAACCCCTCCTCTTGTGATAATCCCGGTAGTGATTTTGTTTACAGACGTTCAATTTCTTATAGCATTTCCTGTGTTAAAAACGCAAGATTTCGTTTTACACTAAAGTAGTACATTTAAATTTTTGCACATATCGAGAATTACAGTTCGAAAAGGAAGCAGTTTATCGGAATAAGTTATTTCGAAGATTTTCATTCGTATGTACAAAAACTTTTGCTGTAGAATCAGCTGTCTAATCATCTTCACGAATGGATGGATATATATAACTCAAAAAGCACTCAGAAGGCAATATAAAAAGTTCTCATTAAAAGTTCATTCTAAAAACCGTAAAAGAAACACTAAAATCACACGATATTTCGAGCTTGGCCCTTGGACACGTGCTGAGAATAAACTAAGCTGTGGCGAGCGGTGTCTCTCTTAGTGAGGCATAAGGAATATGACGTGGCGACAACCAGCTATAGCTGAACAAAGTAGTTTGGCAAACCTGGCAGTATTATAAAGAAATATTCAGTCCTGGAGGAATACGGGCTTTACGTAAAACTATTGCTGCAATCTCTAGGTCTCTAAGTAAGGTATGGTTTGGATGGAGGGGCGGCATCTATGAGAATAAGGAAAAACGAGTCATCGAACGTGGCCTGGTGAAAATTGGCGTGTTGTGCTACCGACAATGAGGAACAGGTTTTAACCGAACGTCTGTGATTGTTCATTTTAATGGAAACCATAGTGGACAAAATTTGCATTTAAGTAAATACACAACATTCATAGAGGTACCAGATTTGCCAGGTTTGCCAAACTACTTTGTTCAGCTATAGTTGGCAGTTTTGCCGCCACGTCATATTTGTTATGCCTCACTAAGAGAGGCACTGCCTGCCACAGCTCAGTTTATTCTCAGCACGTGTCCAAGAGCCCAGCTCGAAATATCGTGTGGTTTTAGTGTTCAGTTTTACGGTTTATAGTGTGAACTTTTTTATATTTCATTCTGAGTGCTTTTTATAAATTTTATGCTTTTTAGAAGTTTTTATTATTCCGTGAATAGTGTATATATTGCCGTGAGACGGGCAGGGAACCGACGCTGTAAAACCTAAAGGAAAAAAAAAATTATCAGGCTCTAGAAGCGTTAATTTGCATTAAGTTCTGCTCCGCTCAGCGCTGGATTCGTACCGGTATGTCTTAGCACGCAAATCTTACAGCCTTAAGCCTCATCAGTCATATCGAATTTATGGTGATTGTCGGACAGTTAAAAGTATTTGTCTAGTAATAACTAAGTTCGAATACTAGATATGCATTAATTTTTATTTGCTATATTTTACAAGTAAAAGTAATGTTTAGTATACACATGATAACATAACCTCTAATAGCAAAGGCTTACATGAACTTAAATGTGTTTATGTTCATACAAAGCGTAAATTAATAATCTTTGTTTTCAAAATAAATAGGAAAAAATGCTTAAATGAAATAATGAAAATATATTTATAAAAATTAACTTAATATCAAAGGTATAAATATCCGCTTCCTTTACGTTCAGGAATATGTAAAAGGTAGTCAAGCGGAGTTGTAGTACGAGTGCTAGTGTCTGCGGTGCACCTACAACGAAGACATGGAACACCACAATAGCGGACAGGATTTATAACTAAAACTCTTTTATATGCTCCTATTCACTACCATAACGAGCGCATGACATTTTCATCGTGGTCCCTTTATGTGTAGCCCCAATCGAGATCTGCGTTAAGAAAAACATGCTGCGTGAGATATCCAGTTGAAAACAATATGTAAATGTAGAGATTTTAACATTTTTGTTTTTTACTTGCTCCACAAGCCTGAAGCAGAACCTTAACGGTGTGCTGCTCATTGCGTTAATTCTCACGAAGGAAATATGAGTGGGGCTGCTTCCTCTTTTTTTTTTCTGTTCTTTTTTAATGCTGCAAGGCACTATCTCGAGCACACCTTCTCTTGCATCTACTGTATATCATTTTCTGAGCACTGCAGTTTGTATGGTTTTCTTTACGACGTCATTAAACGCTACTCAAGAAGGAATGTGTATATAAAGAAAAACTTAATTTAAAACGGTGGAGAAACGTATTTTAGAAGACAACCACTTACAGCAGCGGGCTATACAACCAGGAAAGCTTATTTGTGAGTTAACTGAAATTTAATTCATGTGTTTTAATTGATAAAGCAGTAAATTGCACTTACAACAATTAAATAGAGCAATCTGGGGCATTCAACTTCAGATTGTACTAGTATATTATAAATATAGAGATTTATTATATTACATAATATACTAAAGAATATAAACAAAATTCCACAGGTATTTATGACTATTAAAAATATATCAATATACCAATATAAATATAATACACTTTCACAAATATCCTTGTTGGGATTCTTTAGGCTGTATTTTAAAATAATGAATTAAGGAAATAATTCAAAATAAATATATTCATTTAAATTTCAAGGGCCACCGTTGTGAAATTTGAAAATGTTATATCATTAAATCTAGAAATTGTTAAAATTTTACAGTATTATCTCTACAAACGTTCGTCTTAATTGGGCAAATTTTTCATTGCTCTTTTAAAAATTCTCTCAAAAATTTGGTGATTCAAAGCTATTTCTAAAATATCTCCTTTGACATTCTTCTGTAGAACTTTGAGTGTTCTAAATATTGTGCTATACAAAAGTAAACATGGATTTTAATTGTGATTTAGCAATTAAAAAAGCAACTAAAATGCATTCAAAGCAAAATCACGGAAAAATTAGTAACTGACTGTACTAACATTTTTTAAATCTATTTTTGCTTTAACAGAAAACTGCATGCTCTGCTTTTATTAAGAATAGTGCATAGAGTATCTCAAAATAATTTCAGCAATGTACTTAAAATTTTTGGTAGTAGACAGTTTTTGAGTGCAGGAAAACAGACGCAATTTAAACGCCCCCCCCCCCCGCCCAAAAACGCATTTGAAGTTCTAGATGCAAGGTCCACAGAATATCTCAAAATAGTTTCAGGCATGTACTTAAAAATTTTCGGCACACATACTGAAAGCTAAACCAAGAAAAAGGTGTTTGAAATTCTGGTTCTTTAAAACCTAAAGGCCAAGTGGTGGGAATTATAAAAGTGCATGCATTTAAAAAGGGGCTTTGACCAAAAATTCCATTTTTTTCACTTCAGTGTCCCCTAAAATTAGCATTTTACAATAAAAGGCTTACTTAATTGTTAAAAATGTTCATCTAAGACTCAGTTTTGTATCATTGCGTTAAATATTCCGAGAATTGCTTTTGACCTTCGTTATGAGCCGAGCGTAGCGCGTGCTGGGTCAAGAACACTTAAGTTCCCGTGTAAATAGCTGCGTGTTGACAGTCAATAAGTTGCAGTTTCTGTTACGAGATCAAACTTAATTTTTACCTTTGTATTATTGCATGTTTATTATAGAATGTTTGTAGTCATAGTTATTAATTATAAAATGTTAATTAAGTGAATTTTACCATAAATAAAATAAGTGTACGGGGATAATCCCATGCTGTGGTCCACGAACCCCCTTAGGGCTCCCTATGCAAAGGGATCGCCAAAATGTTTTGTAATGGTGAATTTTAATTTTTTTTATTGCAGCGATACCTTTATTACAATTTACACCTTGAGTATGGAACTGTGGCCACCGTGAAAGAGCAATTTTTTTAGTTCTTTGAAATATGGCACGTGTTTAGGTATTTAGTGATGGTTGGTAGTTTACTTGCTTTGTTTAAAGCGGAAGACTCATTATGAACACGTGACGTGTACAGGCGAAGATGAGAGAAACAGACGAACGGGTACAAAGAACGCGCCTCTGTGCTATGGCGTTGTGCGATTGAATAGTAACAGAAGTCAAGTTTCCTCACACTATAATAAATAGGAGAAATGCTATAAATCATTATCATTAATTGCTTAACGTAGGGGTTCCCAGTTTTAGTGAACAACAAATTAACAGCTTAATTTGCTTTTTCATTCATATTTCGTGTAAGAGGTCAGAAGTTAGAAGCTGGAGAGATGACTAGAGACGTATGCGGGAAGAGCAGGACTTTATCTGTGTGACCGGATTTTATAGGCTGGGGATGGTAATTAGGCTATATGGTTGTTGCTGTAAATAATCTAAGCAAATTTAAAGAAACAGGGGCAGCTATGTTACAAGATAATAATAAAAATTACCATAAAGTTGTTTTAGATATTAATCTTATTAACCCTTTATTAATTATCAAGGTTTGATTTCTAATCCAAAAGCCCATTATAAAGAGTAAACAATTTATATTTTAATTAATTATATCGCAAGTTTCGCCACCCCACTCTTCTTCAATGAGACACTCTCGAGGGCGTTTCGCTGGATTTTGGGAGCTGTGAACCAGCCGGGGCCGAGTGAACGGGATTCCGATGCAAAAGGCCACGCACGATAAATAACGCTTCGTTGTTTAGTTTTTGATATCGCTTATTCTCCTTAACATGAATATTCAGGCAAACTCACGTCGAACCACAGGCAAGGTAGTCTTGGCAAACGTGTAAGTTTATTGCGTTAATGGCGCCGAATGAGGATAGATCGTTAATTCAAGAGAATTCTTAATGCAGTTCAAAGATACTATATAGGCAATTAGCTGGTGACTGGCGCTCAAGCTTCGTTGTTGCCGGAACTGGTACTTGGTACTTAGGCCGCTCTTCCGCTGATTGCAGCCCCACGTATCTGGGCTCGGAAAATTCTGAGACTGCGTCACTTTTGGGCAAAATCTATCCCTTTTATGCACAACACAAAAAGATGGCATCTACGGGCAGCGGCGCGAAATACTTCCGCCAATTTTGTGTTAATGTCACTCATAGGTCAGTGCTTTCCACACTGATCTTCATTTCTATTCGCAGGACGATTTTGGTCAAGCCACATGCTTCGCTATTCATCAGTAAGGTGAATTTAAACGGATTTCATACATTACTGTCAACGACTCTTTTACTTGGACACCTGCAACTTTGCCACCAAACAGACCGGTGTCTCGCCCGAGTTGGGGGCATTTCTAACCCTAGCTGCATACCAGAAGGGATTAATTTGCATTGTCGGACTTTTGCCTAGTCTTTCTGTGTCCGTGAGTTTTTCCTTATCTTGCTATATTACTACATGTCATCTCTTAAACATTACAAAAAATTCACTTTAGTAACGCATTTAATTACTATACAATATTAATTCTACATATAAGAGAAGTTCCTCCGCTGAAAGAAAACGCGCTACATACTTGCACTTAATTACAGAGTTGCTGATTCTAAAATTAGAAATATTAATTATTTCAAATGCTGTGTAATCGACGGGGAGCCAGAGACAGCTTCATTTGCCAATTAAAACATTACGCACTGCATGTGAATCATCTATTCAAATACTTTTGGTGATCGGTTCTCATTGTGTTAATGAAACAGAATATTAATAGAGAACAGTTGGACGTTTTAAATGGTATGTTTTAGTTAAATGTTAGTGTACAGTGTTACATACATATTGACCTACTAATTATATATGCATATCAGTAATGGATGTATCACAACAACGAAAGAAAGGGAAAATAAATAGACCGGAGCCTACAAAAGTGAATTCGAATGTTTTTCACAAGAATGGGATACGCTGATGCACAGAGGAATTTTTTTTAGTGAGAAAGGAAGTTCCTACGTGTCCAAAATGTTATATGATGTTCGAAAAGAAAGAATTGCTTTCCCTTGAGGGTTTAATCTCTGAGATGAGTTCTTAAAGAAACGAGCTAAAAATGGAAAAGTGCCAAATTAAAGGAAAATATTCATTGAAAAGCCAGACATAAATGGAATGGCGCTGTAAGTACCTGAAAGCAGCACACCGCTTTAGGGAACAGAATCGTACAGTTGTGTGTGTATATATATATATATATATATATATATATACACACACACACACAAATGGTATTACAATGGTATATATACAATAGCACAGATACATAATACATTTCCGCTTCACCAATTCTTGTTATTTTAGTTGCATTGTTCCAAGAGTTTGTTTTTCATTTTTAATAAATATTAATGAGACTTGGGTGCACAACCTGAATATTGCGAAGCATTATCCATAACCACAACACTCTCCTCTGGGAGGTTGGAAAGAAGCTGATTGTTAATCCAAAGCTCCAAGTTTCTGAAATTCATTTGCCACAATTTTTTGCCGCTTGAAAAACTAATAATGAATTTTTCACAAATACCATTTTGCATATTGCATGGACGACAATGAGACGGTTACAGAAATTCGGGTTAGTCAATACGCCTGGTTGACTTTTATTTTACCAGCATTTCCTAATTGTTAATTTAAAAACAAACCGTTTTCGAAATAGCCGTAAAAGAAGAGGTGAAATTATGGCTGCAAAATAGCATTCCTCATTCGTCAAGATACATGAGGAAATCTGAACTCCACATATTTTTAGAGATCCATAAATGGCAAGAAAAAGTGTTCCTCGGTGATAAAATATTGAAATGACATGTCCATGAAGCGTTAGGTTTGCTCACATATATGTGTGAACTGAACCCTTTGAGCTCACGTGGTCCAAAGTAAAACTCTTGCTAAAAGAGAAAAAATGTTAGTAGAGAAATTAAAATTAATATGCAAGCATTGCTGGAACATAGCATACACTTATGGCTTTTTATTCCTTCACTCCTGAACATAGTCACCCACTTCCGTTATATATTGGGGCCAGGGGCAAATACACACGTCAGCGATATTAATCTCAACACATAGTTAAATTTTAACCCCTCTGTAGTAAAAAGTTAAATCTTTATAATGGTATGGATAATTAAGCAAATTAACACAAAGAAACAAATTTATGATATGTAGTGATCTGTTCAATTATATTTTATTAATTCGTTATCGAGTTAAGCATATTAACTTCAGCCTGTAAGTGGTCAATGTTTTCTAAACGCATCATAGCACAAGCACAGACGCTGTTTATGATACGTGTGCTACTCCTCTGATACATTGCGTTATCAGCACATTCCTCTGACTAGCCATCTCTCCAGCTCCCAACAGTATGTATACCGCGGCGTACGGTTAAATGAGGTCACCTGCCGAGGTCGTCTGTCAGGGGTGCGTCAAAAGCGTATTTGAATTAGATTCTGTTTATAGTTTAATGAAAATTTGTTATAATTTTTCTTTTTGCTGGTTGGGTCGAGATGTTGGACGATCTGTGGACCGGCTTTCTTGACGAGTTTGGTTCATAGTGTTGTGGAGGGTGGCATAGTGTCGTCGTGCGCATCTCGAGATGGTGATGATGTGGACGCCTGGCGGTCCGACGATGGAAAGGTACTTTGAATGAGCGTCGTCAATAAGTGATATAGTCCGCGCACCTAAGAAATGCTGACACATTAGCGGCGAATAGTTTGTCGTATGGAGACCGCAAAGAACGGTATTTACATGTTTGTTGTTTCTTAGTAGAATGAGGCGGCGGTGAAGCCAGCTCATATCTCCTGTATGGTACAGAACGATTCTGTCTGTGAGTGAACATTAGATTATATAAGTGAGAAATGTGTGGGACACCGCTTCGAACGGCTGTTGTGCTGCAGGTGTACACATTATGAAACAACACAAAGAGAACATGTGCATAGACGGAGGTGGCGATTTGCGTTCAGCTGCGAACATGTACCAAAAAAAAAAAATCTTTAATGCATATGCTTTGCAGTGTATAAGCATTAATTCCCTTTCCTAGGATCAGCATTTGTTGAGGGAAGGAGAATTAAATTCGGTTTATTTTGTGTTTGAATAGCTCTCTCTCTCTCTCTCTCTTTAATGTGCTATACATTCCGCTACTGACGTGAATAATATACCATTAAAGTATAACTTTAAATATATAATTTTTGAAAATGTATTTTTTCGTTAAACACCCTTACGGCAAAGGTTCTACTGTAGGCGTATTAATTGTAACATTCCGTGTAAAAATATGTTTATACTTTTATTGTACAATGAAATATTTTATAGAATATATAATGTTATACTTCTGCCTTTGATAAAACATTTTTTTTTTACAAATTAAACAAAATAAATAGAAGCTACAGAACGTTGCTCAAGAGGTAATTTAAAATAATCTGGAATTAAAGAAACAGAAAAATTAATTTTGATTTTATACCAATGAATTAATTTAACGCCGATAATCTCAATTAACAAAAATTTTCAGAAAATTTATAAAAATGTTAAGACCAAGAAAGAGATTAAAACATTATCAGGGTACAGACTTTGAATGTTTATTTAATTTAGACTTTACTTTGTGGCTATAATGTCCAGAAATAATGTTATATAGCATATATCATTATACGTTAAATTGCTTATCATTTACAGCAGCTCAGAATTTCAGTTTCACTTCTCATTAATATTCCAGCCGTTAATAGATGCAACATACAGACACGGGTCGATAGCCGCAATGATGTCACAGTGGTTACTGCTACACATGGGAAATTCGGTAATTAACCACAAAGGTGGTAGATATCACTTTTGACCGTGTTGGGTAACAGAAGCATTCAGGCTTTTAACACCATTGCTGATTATACAAGGGTTAATCACTAATGCTCCATCCTTGGCCCATTCTGGTTTATATAAAACTTTCATCTTAAGGCACAAAAATGTCTTATTTCAATTATAAGACTGCAGCAGCTGTTGAAATTACTAGTATTGGTGACATACAAGGAAACTGGAACGTATCAAGCAGATTATAGTCAAATATTCTATGAAGTTAAGCATGGCATTGGTCATTGGAAAATTGTCATAACAAGGGATAGGTAGTTCTGCACGTATCGAAAGCTGTCATGTTGAAACATATGACACGTGTTCTGAGCACGTACACAACAAATCCTTGCAAACGGTTCGCTATGCATCAGACTAAAGCTAAACCTAGAGGAGGTTAATTATTTTGTTGTGGCCAGCAGATATTATAAAAGGAAACTATTTTCTTACTGATTATTGAGTTCTATTTACACAAAGAAAGCTGCCGAAGAAATACAAAGACCTTATCCTAAGCTGAAAGTACATCTAACCTGTCTAGCTCACCCCCTCCAAGCAGTTGCGCAAGACATTACTGACTGCTTTAGTGACGTCGATAAGTTTACTGCCAATGTAAAGAAGATATTTCTGAAAGCGCCTTCCAGAATGAAGAAATTTAAGAAAATAGCACCTGAAATTCCTTTGCCTTTCAGTCAACTGTAACTTGTCGGGGGGCGTAGTTAGACGTGTATTATGTTTAAAATTATGAAGTAGTTGCCCAAGTAATCGATTACTTAATACCTCTATAGAAACTGTAAAATATATTATATAATTTATTCAGAGATATTTCAGTAACTTACTTACAGTAATCAAAGCTAAACTTTTCAGACGGCCACAGAAAGTGTCAGAAAAAAAAACCTGAAAAGTATTCTAGAGAAAAATAGTAAATATGGAGAAATGTGTAGAATAGGAAAGTAGTGCTCACTAGAGAATACACAACAACGCTGAGGGGCATGATTTCTGTTTGCACCCACTACAGCTTGTGAAGTAGCTCGAAGTTTTTCAAGGTATAGAAAAGTCTATGTGCCAGTCGCATGCGATTTACGTTTAATATATTCAAAAAGTATGTTCTTGTAAACTGTAACGCTTGCGTCCAGGAAACACAGGACAACTGTGTGTAAAACATGATTGTATACGATATTTTAAATTAAAACCAGGTAATATGATCGCACGGTTTATATAAATTATTCCAGGTGTTGTTTCAGTGATTCAGAAGAAGCCTGTACTTGAGCACTTCTTGTATTTACCGATACAACTGCAAGATGGACGATTTCACGCGGTTCACTATAGTTCAGGTCGTTCAACCTAACGTTCTACTTAAAATCCCTCTCCCTGGTTGCAACATTCACAGAAATACAGACGAGAAAACGGCATCTCATAAGAGTATTTTAACTGAAGACTTAAGCGTGAACAAATTAACTGCAAGATGGCTATCACGAATGTTGATACCTACCTTAAATCGGCTGAGAGTAAACATTAGTAAGCAACATTTAAGACACAAACAACATTTTGGTACTTGAGACTATGGATGATTCATGGCTGCATCGTTATGATCATGAAACCAAAACACAAAATATGAAGATAAACCCCCCTAAGAAATTCAGCAGGTCTGTTTTTGGGGCACACAAAGAACTATTCTTCCTGATTATTTTCTGAGAAAACCCGTAATAACCGGCTAATATTATGCAAATTCAGGGTAATGCTTGAAGTTACAGGTCTTGTGTTGCAATGGTTTTCTCTTATCAAAGCAGGGCTTGAATTGCTGAAACATCTTCCGTACGCGCCACATCTAGCTCCCATCGAGTAACTTTCGTCAAATTATGAAGTCATAATGGCTGCAGGAGAAGTGAACCAGCTTTTTCAAGGAGGTAAAACCAAAAGTAAATATAAATGGGGCAGTTATAAAGCTTGCAGATCAATTTTTGTTGCCGTAAAAATTAGTCAGTTTTTGGTACATAAAGTTGTATGGTATTCTGTTTGTTTTTATCTCGGAAGGGAAATAATTTCAATTGAAAAGTCTTTCAGGCAATTTCCGATAGTACTCTCGTCTGTTGTACCTGCTGCATGTCGCCTGAACTCATGAATCCATGCAATTTTTTGTTTCAAAATTCCAAGTAGCAAATAGAACGAGATCAACCGATTAATGTTTTTTACTCATTTCTCAACCAATACAGTTCTTACCTTGTTACTAGGTGTTTTAATTTCATTTCACTGTTAGGTTGGGCAGTAGTTCCATCCCCAAACCTTTCTCTCGCACCACAGGTAACATTCAGGTAGAAATCGTTCCTGCAGCGGGCGTACAGGGCACGTCCTCCACCATAAAATTAATTAAAATAAAGCTCATAACCTGCCCTGCGTGGTTCTAAGTAAACAAGCACACGAATATCCTAAAAACAACGGCCTGCGTTTTGTTGCATCTCATTTCTGTAGCTGTTATAAAGAAGTTGCAACTGCAGGATATGGGGTTAGAAACTTTTTTTTCTACTCACTTACGAAAGCCTTCTACTGCATAGAACGACAAAGTAACTATATTATTATTATTATTATTATTATTATTATTATTATTATTATTATTATTATTATTATTAGAAGTCGTGCTTCACGATAAATAATATCTGCTTAAGAAAAGCACATTTTTTAAAAAAAATTATACATTCAGAATAAGTTCAAAATATAATTTTAGAAACATAGGCAAAAAACGAATCATATAAAAAAAAATAGATTCTACTTCAAGAACAGGATGAGTCATACAAATATTAAGCACTCGCGTAGTATTTTTGTATGCAGTGAATGCGCTGCAGTTGCGAGTAATGGTCCAAAAATGCAACCGAAAATAAACGTTTTCCTGGGCTGTTTATTTATAAAATCATATAGTTATATAATCACTTATTCGTAATGGAAAGCAAATGCTGGCACTGCCCGCTGTTGCTGTCCAAACAATTTGGTCATTTTTTGTTAAAAAAAAAAAAAAAAAAAACATGCATTTCTCGGTATAGTAAAGAAATAAATGCAATCTCCTGAGAGACATAAGTTCTAGTTCATCCATTGTGTACGAATTTATTCTGTACACGATTTATTTTAATATTTTATAAAATCCTATTCGAACTTGACGAGCGCCGTGAAATTTCTTAGTACTACTTGTGCAATAAAAAAACATGCTCAGCCGTAACACACATCGCAGTTAGTAATCCTTCCCAAACAGAAGTCGCCGCAAACTGACTGGACTGACATGATTTTTTGATAAAGAATCAGCTCTGTCAAATGTGAAAGTAGACATCATCGAAGTGATCGATACTTGTATGGCTCACTCGTGAGAACATGCACCATTGTATAGAGCCTTAAAGCGCCATAGTAATGGAGATCGCTGCTTATGTTAACTTCCCATGTATTGTAATTATAAAAACTGCTAAATTACTCTATTTATTGAACAGAAAAGTCGCATGTTTAAAGAAGCCCTGTAAACTATATCCATCTTTCGTATACAGGGTTCGTAACACTGAAACTTTAAATCTCTGGAAAATAAATATTAAATAAGATAATTTTCGCTATTCTATTTAAAATCATTTAGAATACTTGGACCGGATCTATGCGCTCTTGTCAAAATTCCTGTTCGAATGTGATATGAAAGTCAGTCATAGACACAATTATCAGTAGTTCATGAATTATTCTTACCAAAACTTTCTCTGGATACACACATTAAAGTTATGATAGTATGTTGAAAGTAGGAAAAGTATAACATCTCTTTACATTAAGACCTTGTATAATTTTTTCCCTCCGGTAAACGTTTTAAACGTGAATAATTCAAATCTACCTACTTGTCTACAAATAAATAAACAACAAATAAAAGGCCTTTTCCTTTTGGTTAACGGCTTTTGCTGTTTGGTATCTTTAATCGCACACATTTTATACAAGAGCTGGAAAGAAAATGTTGGCAACATATACATAAGTAACAAAGAGTTTGCTCTGGGACGTGAAGGTTTTTACATTGCTTCAATATAATTCCCTGCCACTCTTCTGGAAGAATCAAAACGCTCGTAGTCAAGCCATTTATTTTTGACAAATGAGAAGAAGGGGCGTTCTTCTGTAACACTAGTAGTGTTGCTTGTTTCGACTATTCTGATAACTACCTCGCTACTATAGCAAGGTTTCATTGTCACAGGCTTCTCAAGGCAACGCATGACATTCCCTGGTAGTGCACTAGTGATGATGAGTTAGCTGAATAGCTCTAAACGTACTGAGGACAACGACCTCACATGTTCATTAGCAGTGTGGCTACTTTCTTTTCAGCTCTCGTATACTCACAAAACTTTTACAAATACATACAACAACTTTAGATTAATATTATACATGACTTTCGTCTGCAATAAAAACAATAATAATAATAATAATAATAAAAAGGTGCCTTCACCAAGCTTTCACTCTTGGTATACCATGATATAACTTATTGGGGCATTTGTAAAAAATGCGGGAATATTCTGTGGATCTTTTTCGCTTAGCATGCTCATGCTTTCATATAATGGGAACTATATTTCGTCATTGAAAAGCACAAGTTACAGATTCAAATACTATCGTTTACAGATAGCAATATATTTTATAGAAATTCGCTGTTGTTCTGCAACAAATGAACCAATGAACCAAAAAGGTAAATTTATGAATCACCGTGAACACATTTATCTGTGAAGTCTATTAAAGAAAGCTCTTCGGTGAGGAAGGTAAAAACAAATCTGCAGGCAAATGAAAGCAGTGTCGCTGGAAAGAAACAATGCTTATTTCGGGTCCGCTCTGAATGTCGCAGGCGGGAGCACAAACTGGCTAGCAAATATGTATTTTAAATCGCCGCTATGTCCATGTTTCACTTTAAAATGGTAACGGAAGACGTTTATACGCCAAGTATATGTACCGCAAGTTAAGTCTTTGATTTATTCTGTGTTTTCAGGAACTAGCACTCTCAAAATTAGGTTACATTTCCTTGGTTGCACATCTCTATTTATAAATAGGTATTGCACGTAATAAGCATGGTATGTATTACTCATTATAGACTGAAGTGTTGAAGAAGGTTTTAGATTGCTTAAGCTAGCCAGTTAATTTGTCATTCCAGTCAGTAAATAAATACTTCCAGAGTGAATCTATGTTATACAATGCTTTGTATATTTTTGTGTTACATTTCATTTCCATCTGTATCTTTAGCTGCGCATAGGTATAGTACAATAGTATTAGCCTTGATTATAAAGAACAGATAGGCCACGATAATGACATATCAGATGTGAATGACTCTTACTGTAGTGTATGAGTGTGTATGTTTATGTACTTAATGGGAGTGCGAATGAATATGCTTACATGTGTACATGGGGTGGAAACGGCTACAGAGGAAAAGGAAGGGCTTTGAGCTCTTTATCAGGGTGGTCTCCATTCCGAAAACAGAACCATTCTGTGTCGTTTATCTTGAAGTGTACTTAATGGTGTTGGAATGTGGCTGCCGCCTATGTTTACGAGGACGGTCTAGTCACAAAGTTCACACTTTTATGTAACTCTCTGACAATAATTGATTTTCCTTAGCGTCGCAAGAACGCCTTTGTAGCAACACTTTGATATGTAAATTGTAATTTTGAACTTAAATAGCTTGAAAAGTGTATACAACGGCTGTCTGAAATGTGTATGTAACTATTTAAGTATATGAAACAAAATGAATTTGGGCATTATTCAATGTTTACCATAATATGTAAATAAATATTTAAAACAAAAGTCTTTCATTTATTAACCTGGCCTTTCTTTGTACTTCATATACAACCTCAACCTCAAAACACAAGCAAAATTTGTTTCACGATAAATGAATATTTTTAAAATTAACACAATCAGTCATTTAATGCATTGCATGCGTCCTGGTATCTTCACGGTTTGTGGCCATAGGAAGCGATGTAGCTTCTTTGATTGCAATACTTGCAAAAAGGTTCTTTTATAGTTCCATTTCGTGGCTAGTAATGAGGTGTGGCATTTGAAGGATTTTGTTTACTTTGTAGACTTTATTTTAGATTGTTGTGCTGGAAGAGCTTACAGCTTCTATAACTGTGCACCTTTCAGCAAGCCATAGTGCCCAGGAGTCCAAGGGAGGCGTTCTTTTAATTTTATAAACTGGTATAGGCAAAAAATTAAATACGTAGTTCATTTATGTTACAACTTGAATTGTAGGTTTCGAATCATAAATTGTTAAACTTGTAGCAGAACTTAAAACTTTTCTTAAAAAATTCCTACCTTTCTAAGAATAGGTACATCCTTTTTAAATGTTCATTTTTTGTTCATTTAGTTTTAGTAAAAATAATTACGCAAGTTTAATGCAATTTTAAATAATTTTATGATTAGGTTGTTATCCAGTAGTTTCCACTTTTAACTCATTATTTACTGATCTGAATCATTTTGCTTATTTCTTTCCAATTATATAAACTTTCATTTCCACTATAAAATTAAATCACATTTATGGAAGTTTGCAATGTTTGTAGGAATTAGGTGGACTCCTGTTTACAGCACAGTAACAAATAATGAAATTCATTATAAACAATTTACAAACTTAGCGTTATATCCTGGATTTACAAAAAAGTACACAAAAGTGCAATGAACTGTGGAAGAACATGAAAAAATGGATTATGCAAAGTAATTTAAATGCAACATATGCTGCTCTCCAGAGAATAAAAAATAAACCACTTTTTTGCACTACAGTACGTAATGGAATCAAACATACGTACTACAGAGCATTCGTTTGACATGTAGCCAGGTTAATGGGGGATTTTTCTGTCCTGTTTCTAACCGGTTCGGTTCCTTCCGCCGCTTTCTTGTGTCTGCGCGAGCTGATGCGAAGTCTTTCTGCTGCACAAGAGTTAAACGTTGTGAGATCACATGTTTCAGTGTTATAGTGCGTTAGTGCTGTTATAATGCCAACAAGTCCGTATACATTAGCACACAGAATCTTCATATATGATTCCTATGTGACAACAAACTCACGTAGAGAAGTAAGACGGTGATTTATAGACAAATTTCCTGCTATTCGTGCTCCTCACAGAGAAACGGGATCTGTTCTCGATAATAAACCGAAAGCAAAACGCCATGTTTTTCAAAAGGAAAAACTAGATGAAATTGGAGAAAAGTTAGTACCAAGAGCAAAGGAATCTGTGAGAAAGCTTGCACAGGAATCAGGAATTTTCCACAATTCGGCTTGTGATGCCACTAAATTTTTAAAATTTAAACCTTATAAGACAACTGAGGCTCAGGAGTTATCACGCGATAAAGTGAGTTGAGTTGAGTTAATTTCTGCAATTGGGTGTTGGATAATGTTAATGTTCGCCCTATTGACCCTCGTTTAATTTTTTACGCACGAAGCACGGTTTTATTTACATGGCCATGTAGCAGCACAAAACAATAGATATTGCAGTGCAGAATACCCCAAACTTGTACAAGAAATGCCATTGTTGTCCAAAAAAATTGTTGTTTGGTGTGCTGTAGAAATCTATGCGCTTGATTTTAAGGGTCTATGAATATTCGCCGACAAACAGCGTGCTTCCTGGTGCCAAGCAAATCCTCTTGAGCCGGCCATGCGTCCAAACGAGGGCTCTGTAGTATTACAATTAGATAACATAACGAGTTTATATATATAAAATCAACTTAAAACATTATAATTGCTTTGAAAAAAAAATTTAAACTTCATGAAGGAATACTAAAATACATATGAAAATTCATTTAAAAAGTTAATACTGTATATTTTTCGTATACTTGGTAGTTTATGGTTCAGTTTATTTCAATTTCGAGCAAAAGGGTTTTAGTTTTTAATCATCTAAATATTCTAAAGCATATGAAATTATTATTATTAAAGTAAATAATCTGTCTTAGAATATTTATGAACTCATCACAGAATTTTAATTTATTAAGATATTTTTATATTACTTATTCTAATATAAGTCCGTTAATTTTAAACATTATTGCATTAACTAATTAGTTCATTGTTGAAAGCAACGGTGAATAGATCTTACAGCAGTATGTTATTACTGTAACGGGTGTTAAAGAATTACACCGCAATAATTCCAGAAATTATAGAAGGGTCTTAGGCAAGTAATTAGAGATAGGAAATCTATGATCCATGATGACAAATATCTTTGACATACAATAATAAAATCAGTTGAAATTAGGTACTGATAAGTCAGTGTTAAGCAAAGTAGGGAAAGTATTGCCTTAGAATATCTTTAAACCTCCTTTGCGAGCGAAGAAAAACTCATCTTCAGCATTTTCAATAATTGGTGCTATAAATATCTCTAATATCTTTAACTTAACATCCCACAGTAAGGCACTGAACAACGGTTAACTGATATATCTTAGGGAGTTATCCTTCTGACCGTGTGGCCTAATGCATTAGGTAGCAAACTGTGGTTTCGAAAATCGTGAATTTGGGTTCTGCATAGTGTGTGTGTGTGTGTGTGTTTAATATGATACATCTGATGTGCAAGTAAAATACATGTAATCATGAAGCTTGAAGCTCAATAACTGATCCGTTTTACCTGACGCAGTTTCAGAGCATGAACTTCCGTCCTGGGAACTTCATTAATCAATGGCCCACCTAGTCATTTAAACACATATATAAAATGGAACAGGCAAATCTCAAATTGCTTGTTTAAGTCTTCTCTTCCATATGTGAAATGTTGCGCTTAATGTAGTTCATTACACCCAGCATACTTCAAGAACAGTAATGCGCAAGAGCTAGTGCATTAAGAGTGTGCGTCTCCTGCACGTTTTCTCGCTTCCGATATGATGACTTCCCGTGCGTGCACTGAGCTAACTTCATGACCTTGTCACCAAGTGCCACTAACAGCTCATCAGCGCATGCTCATAACTCAAGCCAGAACCACTTATCTTTTCTTCTGACAAATTTTGCTTATTTGGAACGTTGTACGAGTAGCTCTCGACACGTTAAAACCTTAGCAGAAACTTTTCTTGGCAGTGACTGTGTAAATGGTCTAAGCTTATCAGAATTTTATGGGAGAAAATTAAAAACATCTGAATATAAATCGTTCTTACCGTCTCTCTTGGCATTTAAAAGGTTTTTGTTAACCAATAGAAAATAGTTAGTAATGTAACAATAATATCCTTAGTTAAGGGGAGAAGATACCTTGCCATTTTTAATTTTCCTTTTCTACAAACCGCCAATAGAGCAATGCTTTTTCTCAGAAATACTTGCGTTATTTTCCAACAAAATTACATTTTACACAATAATACGGTAAAGTATATTAACACATTTTTAAATAATGACCTTTTTTATATTTTTAAAGAAGATTACAGTCATTGTCCTCAGCAATTAAGCTAAAATGTTGAAAAAATGCAAAAATGCAAAATCATACATGCATGTAGAACAAAGCGACTATATACATTTGAGTTTTCTAGGACTACGGACCAGAGATATATATATACACTTGGAGACTATAAACATTTTTTCATAACTTTATTTTTTCTCGTCTCCTCGTGTTCCTTTTTTCAAAATTGTTTATCCTAGTTCAAATATGTGCAATCTCTATATTCCCCCCCGCACGCACGCACACACACACACATGTCTGTTGTCACATTTTTTAAACTTTATAATTTCAATATAATGGTCATTGATAGTATTCTTCTTCTAAAAATGTAGTTTGAGGTATTAGTCTGAAATTTTGTAATTTTGTTGTAAAAGAAAATGTAAATCTCTCTGAGGAAAAAAATCATTGCTTTACTATTGATTCTTCTCAAAAAAAGGTAAATTTAAAATGACAAATTTAACATTACGGAGATAGAAAGTACCCTCTCTCATTATAGAAATTAATGAAACATTTTGAGTAAGGAAAAAATAACATCAATATGGTGGTTAGGAACATTTCATAATATCTATGACCTTTACGTAACGTATGTAGAAAAACCGTTCCAAGGGTAACTTGAAATAAAGTCATGTGGGACTAGTTGAAACTGCAGAGGCTATAAACAAACCCAACTGAATCGGAATTAAAGTAGAGAAAAAGAAAATAAATTGAACAAAAATATAAAAAAGAGTTTTTTTAATGATGTTTAACGCCCATTTTTACTACTGAGGCACCACAAGCGGTGAACACTGATGATACATGAGATGAAATAAAATGGGAAAGGATTTTTCTTTTAAGGAAGGAAACGTTCCAGGAATAAGCTTAGGGTACGTCCCCGGCATTTGCCAGTTATGAGGACTGAGGAAAATCTGGAAAGAACCTCAGTCAGGGAGGAAGGTCCAGGTGGGATTTGAACCCCAGACCTCCCGCTCACGAGTCCGCGCCTTAACGACCTCGGCCACCCTTGGCGGAAAAAAAAAATAAAAAAGGGGGTTCACTGAAGTCCTTTTAAAATATTCTTCAGAGGATAATCAATTTTGTAACGGCATGAAAAAGTTTACATATTGCGGAGGAAAAATTTAGTGATTAGATTTCCAATACATATGTTGCGTTTAGCACCTAAATGTGCCTCAAAACTCTGCAAATGTCGATACATATAGTAAAATGTAGCAAAATATTGAACACATCTCTTACTGCAATAAGAAACGACTTGCAGCGTGTAATATAAAATTACTTTACCGAAGTTGTAGCGTACTTATACCAAGCATGCTTAAATCCATCACTCTTCGGGCTTCTAACATCTGTGGGGGAATTTGCGCTTGTATTCTATTATATTAAATTTATATTATGACAGAGAAAGAAAACGCCACAGGTAGCTAATTTTATTATTTGAAAGAATATACAGTGATATATACAACACCTGCGTTATCAATAATTAAAATGCAAAGTATATGTATTTCTGATTCATAATTCAGCTCATATTTATGAGATATTTTCCGTGCTGTGCACTTATACAGAGTGCTCCGTTCAGTAGGCTACCACTGCCCGACCTTGACCCCTCTCCTCGGGCATGACTATGCAACCGTAGAACTGCAGAATCCTGTCAGCCAACTAACATGCTGATTCCACCGATAAATCATATGTGTGTGTGTGTGTGTGTGTGTTTGTTCTGGATTGAAGTAATCAAACCGAAATATTCGTTTTGTAACTAAAAATTTATATATTAGGAAAGGTTTACACAAGCAATGTAATATGCCCCATAAGGCACACACTTTGTTTTAACTAATAGTCGGCCAACTTGGGAATACATCTGTGACGCTCGATAAAGCTGAATACAAAGTAGGACGGATTTGTTTTTAACATATTAATATGATTTATCGTTTATTAAAATTTGAAAGGGTATTTAGAAACTTAATTAATTTTATTAATGTATACGTTTTAATAAATTTATTCATTTTATGAATAGTTTTTAAATGCAATACATTTCTAAAATATTTAATTAATTTTAATATGCGCTATAAAACTGTATGCCATTAGGCTCAGCAGTTACTGAGAAAAGATACATCTCATTAGTTAAGTTCAAGTTTTAAAAAATACAAAAAAGTAAAATAAGATGCTCATTCTGCAACAAGTTTTCTTCCTGAAATTTTTCGTACTATTGGAGGTAGATATGGCGATAATTGTACTTATCAACTTACTTGCAACATTAATTTTTCATATATATCTCTTATCAGAAAAATAACTTTGAAACCCAACATTTGCGACACTCAAGTTACTTTGATTTTTAATTTCTTTATTGCAAGTTCAAGAAAAAGGAAGCTTTAATATATTCTTAATTTTATCCACAGGAATAAGCTTGTATCTTGACACAGGTTCTAAATCGTCAGCCTTATTTTCATTTGCCTCGAAATTTGTTTCTTTAGCATCACTCATATTTACTTGCTCATTAGCGTTGCCCATACTTTCATGAACCTTTCTGAACAAGGTTTGATGTTTCTCAAGTTTTGCTGTCATTTAAATGCTTACCACTTTAAAATGTAACATGTAAAGTGTATAAAATGCAGAATTTAGTGGGGAAATACATTTGTTTAGTTACAAAGTATATATTGTTTTCCATGTTAATCCCCATTATGTTCCCGTGTACTCTATATTTTATGTAATGTGGCAATAAAAGCAAATATATGAAGGTAGTCTATAAACTTTATTCTACACCAGCAACTCTCTAAATTTTATATCAAGGCGCGTTATATTGCAAAAGCTATCTAGGCACTTTACCGAAAACGGTTGATGTTGAGCAGTCATTCATTGATCTGCGTAACTGAGTAATCTGGTTATTTGCCACGCTACTTCACCATTTCTTCAAAGCGTTTTTGGAGTATGTTATCAATTAATTTTTAAAGTTATCAAATTTATAATTCCATTCAACTCTTAGATACGAGTGAAAAAAGTTACAAGTGGAAGAGAATGATGCCGTTGAGATTAAAATCCCTGATAATAATATATCAGTTTTCGTTATTGGTCTAGGCAATAGTAAAAGTATAATGTAGAATCTATGAATACAGGTTAGTAACAACTTTATTTTAACACATTGAATGGTTTCAGAATGGAGGGTGACGTTACGAAACAACTGTCCATCTCATGTTTGACGAATCTCTGGTTTATATTCTACAGATAACGAGGAAAGCCGTTCTAATTCATTTAAAGGATTAGTACCTTATGTTTCACTAACTTCAATAATGTTTACGGTAGTTTGATATTAACGCTGATTCGTCGCATTTTCACTCTACCTCAATATATCCTTGTATTAGCAATTTTTAATTTATTGATTTGTTTATCGGGTCTTAATCACAGACTCCATCCATTTACCGTGTAAAATGAGAGCTTAAAATGTGACTGACAACAAGAACGTACTATTTTTGCGATATATCGAAGAGGCAGCATCATCAGCGCTTCTAGCGGCCGGACCTGTCAGACGAGAAATGTAAATATTGGCATTGTTTTCTTAATTTTATACTTAATCATTCCTCTACAAAGGTGTGAAAAGCTTTGAGTTCTGTATAAAATTGAAGAAAGATTGACCCCATTCTTTCAATATGATGAGAATATAAAGCTATATATATTTGGTGTTTTGTTACAAAGTCAAATATTTAAAATGTAGGGGTTTGTAATTCTTAAGCCATGAAACTTAGAAACATTATTCTTAGTAGAAAAATACGCATAAATAAATTATCTAATTTTAGGACGGCTTATGTTTATATTTTTTAAGTCTATGATAACATATTGTAATATAACTAGCATGATAATTCAGGATTAAAAATGGAGTAATCATGGTTTAAACTGATAAAACCTTTCACTTTTTGTAAAATAAAGTTTAATTAAATGTACGTAATAATAATAATAATAATAATAATAATAATAAACTAATTTAAACTTAATATTATTCAAGTAATTCAGTAATATGTTAAAATATAAAATATAGAGTAAAGTGGCATTAATAAGTTATTTTTTATATAATTGTTTCATAATAAAGCAACAACAACCGGACTCTAGTGTAATATTGTATGTATACAAAATGAAATCAGTTATTATAAACATATGAAAAACTCAAAAAATTTAAATTAATTTCCTACGAAAATAAGTATAAAACCTTACACTGATTTTAATAATTTTAACGCACCTATTTATTTACATTAAGATGCTAGTAATCTGACAAGAGAAGAGGGCGTTATAAACACCAACATTAAGGTGAAGTTGTTGCAGTACCGAAGCTCCATGCTTGAGAGATAAAAGAATCACCATGGAAAGGTCCGATGCCTGAAGAACAGAAGATCTGAGAAGAGATGGGGAGAAGCTTTATATCTAACAGCTATGTCAAGCTGTCAGCCTTGAGCGCCAAGTCAGGAAGGAGGGGGATTTTTTTTAAAAGAGAAAAAGAGAGTGTGAAAAACATCCTGAAGTTTTTGCACCATTTTACGAAGTAGTAAATTAGTGCCTGAAAAGTGAAAACGGGAACCACTTAATGAAAAAGGGTAATCTTTACAATAAGACCCTGTTCACTCACCCCAAAATAAAAACGCGATAAATAATAAAAACTGCTGAATTTTACACTGTACTAAGGCACAACAGTTGCTAATACTTTTATATGCTAACAAAGAACAGGATTTTCATGCAAATGTCTTTCTTACCTATACTTGTAATACATATCGATATTTCGTTGCTATTTGTAGCAATTGCTACGTTTAAAGCATAATTATATAGTACATATAAGTGCATATTTAGCTAATATTATTAGAGGCACAATATTTTTAAAGTGCTAATTTACATCACATGGAGCTGATTTTAAAATTAAAATTGGAACTAGGAATTATGGAGTTAAACAGCAGAATAAAGAAATTATCTGACGTTATATGTCTCACCACAAGTATGAGTCATGCTGCACCCAGAAAGAAGAAAATATGATTATTCACTGTAATCCAACCTCTTGTTTCCAATATACTCCGACCAAGCAGGAATTATGAGGAGCAATTCCAGTTCTAACTTTCTATCACTTTTCTGCTCTGCTTTCAGTAAAGTGGATTACTTAACTTCAAAGAGTTGATTTATTTTATTTATTTAAGAACGCTCTTTAAGATTCCATGTCATTAGCGCCCCATTTAATTCAAGGCGTAGGTTTTGTACGCCCGAACAAAACCCTTCGATCCTGACCAGGATTGCATCACCTTTGATCTAGGAGAAAAGTATGGTCACCAAAGGCTACCAGGGCCGACATTCTTTTCTAGTGTTAGGTTTATCTTCATTAGTAGCGTTAAGTTTTCACACTGAAAAATGACTAAAATAAAAGCAAATTCAAGTGAGAATCTAAGCATTTTTAAGAGGAATTTAACGTTAAATATTAATACCAATAATAATAATAACAACAAAAACAACAACAACAATAATAATAATAAGTGCTTTATTGTGAAGCGTGTGAAAAAAAAAACTACTGAGATACGCTTTTAAGTGATTGGACATTTCAACACCAAAAAGCCCGAGAAAATATTAAAAATAAAATCCTGGGTAGGGGGGAATGTTGCTTTCCAGAAATTCTCTGATAAATGTTCGGGTACCAATAAAAATTTTGAAGCTTTCATAAAAGATGATCCCATGAAAATTAACTAACAAATCTGTAAAAAGAATATGACAGTGTTACAATGAAAGTACTGAAAAGGTCGGGAAATACGTTGAAAAAAATGTTGTCTGGGTGCCAGTAGATGAAACAACAGATTGCGAAGGACGATATATTACAAGTTCTTATAGTTGGTTCGCTTAAAACCGAACTCTCTGCTGGCTATAGCAGAAATCGACATCACAAGCAGGTCCGCCAGTAATATCGCTCCCCGCAGAAAAACGTTTAGGTATCTCGCTGGAGCACATGCCTACTTGCTATTACCGATAAATGTAATACATTCTTTTAATCCCAATGATGGTGCATCAATCAAAGTAGCGCTACAGCTCCTCTCAAACTCAGAAGTGGAGGCTAATCTTTGTATCATAGCCGCACATTTCAATCTTTTTTTTTTTTTTTTTTTTTTTTTTTTTTTTTTTTTTTTTTTTTTTTTTTTTATAGTCATTTGATCATTGGAAACAAGTAGCATACTAAACTAGTGAGTCGTTCAGTCCGCTGCAGAGTGCCGTGGGGTACAGACGTACATTTCAGTTGACTACCCTTCGTTTTGTGCTATTCGGTTGCTGTCAGTTTTTTCTTACTTGTCACTTTTCTCTGAATTCCTTTTGGGGAAATTTTCATAATTATCCTCTACATTGTAATCATGAACAAGATCACAAGAGTAAATATTTTGAAAGCTACCTTCGACAAAAGTAAGCCGCGGCATACGTCATTAGATATACATCTCTGGTTGGATACTACCCTACGTATAGCCTAGGATCGATTAGACACACTTCAATTAATTGGTCAGCAAAATGCAATGTTTATCAAGTTACGCAGTAGAGTGGTTTTCTAACAGTTATTAAATGTACATTAGGGCAATATTCTCTTTGTAACTGAAGACGGTCTGTGACCCGTAACGATTAGTGACACTAGTGCAAAATACACTCATATCCGTGTGTGCAATGCCATAAAGTTAATCAGAGCAATATAAATCTAAGAACCGGTGATGATTCAAAGCCGGTCCATCCTGAACTAGATACCATTTTATAAATACAATGAGGCTCTTTGAGTTATAAGCCGGCTGAGCGCGGTTGCTGCTTAAAGAGAGGTGAAGCCGCTGCAACCGCAAACAGTGAGGTAGAGTCGCCGCGCATAAAGTTAGTATTTTTATTTTAATATTTATCGTTTTAATGAAAGAATAAAAGAACCCATATTTAAAACATTATTATAATAATAAACACTAATCTGTGGTATAAGAGATGTTGAAAATTATGCCCCTCAGCGATTGGGACAACATTTCTTGTTGATGAAACATCCTATTTCTGGCTGTCTTATTTTCCTGTTCTCTTTCTAAGGCTGCAGTATGTATTTGATATCAGGTGTGAGGTTCTCTAAGTGCTTCAGAAAACAAGGTCTAGCAATCGTAACATTTTAACGAGTTGGCGAACAGTTTCCCTAACTGGAGTTTCTCCGCGGGAATTCGTTTTCGCATATTGTAGCATATGGGAGGTGGCAATATGGGTGAAATAGTGTGTGAATGAGACGGCGAGTCTTTAGAAGTGACGGTTGGGAATCGAACGTGTGGAAAGCAACGTTGTGTAATTTTTCTTTTTAATATGTTGCGGCCGACTGTAGATCACAAGGCCGGGCATGCGAGCGAACTCACAATATTTAATTAAATCCATTTACATAAATAGCATCTCCACTCAAAATGAAGAAAACAAGGAAATAATGAATCAAGATATTCTGTGCAAATATGAACATTTCCGAACTTTAAATCATAATTTTATTACACTTAATAAAATTGTCCTGGAATCGACTTGTCCGTTGTAAAAGTGGTCATCTCGGAGCAGAATGGTGCAGCATTCACTCTCTTCAAGTTGAAGCGTTCGACTCCCCAGGAACCGTTAAAATATACACTACGCGTTGTCCTTCTGCGCTTGTTCAGAATTGCTGTCCCCCCGTTCAATTCCCCAACCGTCATTTCTAAAGTTTGCTAACCGTCTCAATTTTGCAATACAAGTACTAGTACCCCCATAATGCCGCTCCCCCATATGCCACAATATGTATCGTACTAAAACAATTCTTAAAGATTTTATTTATTCACTTGGATAATTAACTACAATCAATTAGCACACAATTTACACACAATCAAAACAAAGAGCATAATATGAACGCACAACCTATTGCTGACAAAGCTTACTTCAAACTAGCTGCAAGTTGCTACCTGCAAATGCAATATATGACCTTGATGACTGGCTTCTTTTAGATGCCGCCGCGCCTTGTTGCCCAAAATGAAATCTTACTTTTATTTAATTATAAAATATGTCAAGTAATTTTCCCTTTCTGTATTCCCCCAATTTTCAGGGAACTTCTGAATTACCCTAAAATATTTAGATGGATGTCAACACTACAGTTAGAACGGCATTATTTCCAGATTTGTACTGAGTATTTTATGTCCCAAGTGCTCTTCCAGGGACTCAAAAGTTGTAAAGCTCAAATTTGGACAGCAGAAAGACTGGGCAAATTGTGAAACCCATTTTAGTAGATTTTGTTGCACCTTATGTGTTCTTAGCGCTTGATAATGTAATCAATCCTGTTCTTCCATAGAAGTTTTCCTAATGCAGTTAATGAGCTCACCAATATACAAGTTATTTGAAACATTTACCTTGTTCCAATTTCACATCGTAAGGTTCTTTATGAATATATTTTTTATTTTATTTTCTTTCTTTGATTTTTGAAAATTATTGAAAAATGCCGGACGAAAATTATCAGTGACTGCTACATTCTACTTGTCCTCGCCTATCTTTCACGGATATCTAAGATGTGGCACAGGGTACAATCAAACACCTAACATAACCCCCCTTAGGACTCGCATTTGGGAAATACCAGCTTTAAATCTCATGGGTTCGGCCATTCTTACCTTGGGTTTCTCTTGGTCGGTTAGATGAGCGATGGGATGGACATTTACTTTGTCGAATTTCCCGTTCTCCCAAGTAGGCTGCCTGGCGCCGAGGTGTCCTCTTGATAAAAAATGTTAGGACCTCCATGTACGTCCGTGCCTCATCACCAAGAATCCGCTCCTCCTGGAGGTATTCCCATTGAGGGAGTAGGCACAAACGTCCAGCCGTTGAGCAAGGCTGAAGTACCGGTATCCTCCTTCGTCCCTAACAATCCAATTCAATCTCTCACGGATGCCACGGTGTTTATTACCTCGGTGGCTATGACATGTCTTTGAGGACACATTGCATAGAATTTTCTGCATCATTTCTAGTTATTATAATTGACCCTGGAACACCTAACGTGACCCCTTTCAGACTCGTTGCGTCACACTTTCCATATTTTTTACGGAAATCGTTAGGACTCCCATCTCTCATTCCATTTATTGACACATAAAAGTGCCATTTCCGTCTAATTACACGTCTATGCAATTTCAGTACTTCTTATCTAGAATGTAAAACGGGAATATGACACACTAATTTCAAATGAGAGTGAGAAATTCACAAGATCAGGTCTTTCACACTTGTTTGGTCTCATTGTTAGTGAATTCCAATTTTGCGATAACGTTAATGAGGCTCTTTGTGCTTCTTCTATTTAGGGTTCACTACGTTTTGAAAAATCTGGCTATCATTTAAAATGGGTGTTTTAAACAAGTTCCATTTCTCTCTTTGGTGGTTGCTACAATAAGGAAGAATGCTTACAATCACAGTAGATATTTACATTGATCTCTTCCTTTATGTAGACACATTGCCAATCTTGGGTCCACTTTTCAGGGATTTTTGTACTATGTCGTTGATTTTGGTGATTATGTTGGCTTCCGTTTGTCAGTTGTTTGTGGCTGATATCCCTGAACCTCTGGTGGCGTTAGGTCGGATTATTTCTTTGGCCAAAAATTCATAGAAATTAGTTAGTTAATCGTGAAAATACTTCTGAAAAAAAACTATTGAATTCGGGCCCTGTATTGTTGAGAGTGCTATTTCAGGCAGAAATTTTTGCACTTCTGCCATTCACCCAAATAGGAATTTGCAGAAGCTACAGAAATGAACGCATCTTCATCCTCTCAGTTAATCAGATAGCCCTTAAAGTACTTGATTCTTACATCTAAATTTGTATGACAATATGTTCAAGCACCATTGACTTTGTCACAGGAGAACTCTATTGAGCTGAAATGAGAATTGAGCCAAATGAAGGAGCAGATTAGCGCACCAAAACGGGAGCAAATAAGCCCTTCATTAGATCGGAATCTTTTGCGGCATTAGAAAACTAAATACAAAATTCGAAATATGAACGTTGACTGAGAAATAACAACAGAAGACATGGTTTAAATACCCTGGATAGTCGCTGGGTAAAATTCTTCTCAAGGGTCTCCACTAAACTCTCATTGCCACCTTTCCACTGGGAAAGAAAGAAACTAAGGGGAGATGTGGCATTAATTACTGTACAACGGCCGTTCAAGGAACATCTGCAGATTATATGAGGATTTCAAGAAGATCCACTACGTAAGTAGCATAATGAAATTGCTGAGCACATACTGTTCGGAAATGAGATTCTAGGGAGAAGGAAATACCAACTCTCTGGAGCCTTCAATGCTGTACAATATTGAAGACACCTCTATGAGAGTGAGGGTCTGAAACGTATTAAGAATTACGCACCTAGAACCCCTTGACAGCACAATAAGCAACAGGCTGACATGCGGGGGCTTCAATCTTTCAACTATCTAAGGGTTTTAGTGTGTGGGTTATACGACATCCAAATACAAACGTTTTGCGTATTCGCATATCCATGTAGACGGAACCAAACCTCTGTGAACCATGCACGTGATGTTTAGAGTGCTGGATAGTCAGCAATGAAAATCAAGTACCATATTACGAACTCGTTTCTCCTTATCTTTTTTGATTTGGTTTATTTATGGACGCTATTTAACAGCTCAGGTCATCAGCGTCCCATTCAAATCAGGGGATGAAACGACCGACAAATTTTGCTCAAGGCCTCTTTTTTGCAGCGGTATTAACGAGGAGGCAAGGTTGGTAATTAAATATGTATAAGAATCGAGGGAAGGATTATGGAAAGTAAATTTGATTTGATAGGTTATATGGAATCTCAGAGGTAAATGATAATTTCTTACTCTTCAACGATTGGTTTCCACTGACTTATATTTTGCCATGGCTGTTGAGACTCTTATGCTGGATACTTTTATGGTCCTGTGGTCATTGGAGGAGTATATGGAGATTAATAATATTTCGTTATGGAAGATGAAACACAATTTATTGTTCATATTCTATTGCACATAAAATGTACTGCCGTTATTTTCTGGAAAATATATGCCACTTTCGCACTAACTATGACGACCACTCTGATGTTTCTTAATTTGATAAAGACTGGTCCTGAAGTCAACTAATCCGAGACGCAACTGAACTCACGTTATAAAGCTCTTCCACTTAAAACTGTTGCAAAAACTAACTACAGTTTTCCACTAACTGTTCTGACTGAGAAAGTCCTTGCACTGATAATGCCCCGCTGAATACTCATGCCAACTGACTGCGTGCAGCAAAATAACATGCTGTACGTAACTTTTTACATGTAGATATCAACTGAAGTTGCTAGCTTCCTCCCTTGAAGAGGTTATCGGCCTGTCTTTTCACCCCTGTATGTTATTTGCTTTATTACGTCTTCCTTGCTTTACAATTTCCTAACAGTATACAAATGAACATCTTAATCAAGGATTCTCCTTTAGAAGTTCTCTCCAGAAAATATCGGTCTGCCTGGGTCATCTGTAGGCAACAAAAAAGTCCAGGTGAGATTTTATGACTTGGGTAGATTGCAGCACACTTGCGAGAAAATAACATTTGACACCCAATCACTCAACACTTATACAGAAATAAAATGCATTACACTCATGACTATAATAAGGAAGTTGCATAAAATCACTTGCTATAATTACTCTAAATAAATATGGGGATAGCAGCTGATAAATACTGTCTCATTTTTCAGGCTTGAGAGATTATTTTACGTGCTGTAAATGTACGACATGGGGCTGAATATCTGAATTGCAGTAATTCTATGACAGTTTTGTTACGTTTGTAACTCTTTTACATGTGAAGTAAGAGTAATTTCCTTCTGAGATGGGCCCGATGTCCTTTGCCACGTTTGCCACACTAAGAAGTGAGATATTTGATAATCTTATTCAACAAGGATCCTGTTGATTGCAACTTCTTTCTTAGGCGAACATTGTATCTCCTTTTAGAAGCACTGGGCGATAATGATCGTTGAAGCTGTACGTCCTTAAACCAAAATTACTCAACTAGAAGAACACGTACTGCCTTTTTGCAGGCAACGAAAAGTTCAATATCCGGTAACTTTCCTAGGCAACATTTCGGTATCTTCTATGAAAAAAGAAAGAAAAATTAACGTCTCTGAAGGTGGCGATATCACTCAGACACCTTACAAATTTTACTTATAGCTCCCGCAGTTCCCGTGGCACTAGACGAAATTCTATTCGCAATGGATGAATATACAGGATGAACAAAAAATGAAACCGAAGATAGTTTGTAAAATAATTGTTACAAAAAATATATTATACGTGATATTCCATGAACTAACGGAACCACACATTTTGTGAACGCAATATGTTTAATGTGCATCAAGCATCTCAGTATCTCCAAAACGGGTGGTGGTTTGAAGAATGTGCTGTGCTAAGTAGTGGCTGTGTCAATAAGCAAAATGCTCGTATTTTCGGTGGGGAAAAAAAACCGAATGGATATGCTCAAAGATTCAGAGAAAGTGACAGTACGGGTGGTTGTGTATTACCACGGCATCATTGGTCTTTATACATACATTCTCTTTCCACGTATATCCGTTGAGGAAAGAGAATTAATGTCATATTAGAACTGTACAAGGAGCAAGTTATTGAAAGTTTTCAGGAGGATTTGAACTCAATTTGTGTGCTGAACAACACAGATATGCGCAAGCAAATGTTTCAACTGCGCAGGGCGATCTCCCATACTGCCTATGGGAATAGACGTCTACTGCAACAACTATTTCCCTGATTTCTAGGCACTCAGCTTTTCTACATCCTTCACCAAGTCCTGGTTTATTGTTAAGTAATGTGTTTTTGTGGCACATGCTTCATACCCTTAACTCGCGTCAGGACAAACTTCGTGAAAACATCTATCATTCTCCAACTGCACCTGTGAAGTAAAATACAAAACACATTCAATGATAAGAAAGATGGCACTACAATTTAGTCAATAGCAAGCAATGTGTTACTGGGACGACAAGTTTTTATTTGAAACGAAAGTCGCCAATAACAACCAAAGATACAAATCTCATGTTAGCACGCAGAGCTACCATCTTTAATGAATACTGAAACACCAACAACACAAACTGCCACGAGTGGCCGAGGTCGTCAAGGCGCAGACTCGTGAGTGGGAGGTCTGGGGTTCGAATTCCACCAGGACCATCCTCGCTGACTGAGGGTTTTTCCAGGTTTTCCTCAGTCCTCATAAATGGCCAATGCCGGCGAGGTACCTCTTTCCCAATTAATCATTTTATTTCATGTATCATCAGTGTCCACCGCCTATGGTACCTCAGTAGCACAAACAGGCGTTAAACACTATTAAAAAAACCAACAGCACCTTCAATTTGCGCATACTCATAATACTGTGTACTAACAAAGAAGTAAGGTGAGTTTGCAGAAAAAACGAATATATAAATATTAGAAACTGTGTGACAGCGCTGATTTACATAGTAATAGAGCAGACGTTTGAAGACGCATTATTGTTCTTATGTTTTGATGGAAAGTCTAGTAGAATTTCCTGATGAGAGGAAGAAAATTTGGTACTTTCACGCGCAAACGCCAAGATATCAATCAGAATCTCGGCAAATATTATCTTCGCAGAGGCAATTTCACAGTTGCTGAGGAGTTAGTCAAACTCTATGGATTTAATAATTAATTTGATCAAAGAGATAGACACCAGAACAGTTTCAGCTTCCCTACAGTGCAAAATAAACTAATGTATGATTGATTATATATGTCAATGCCGGGCATGATAGAGTCCGCTAGACTGGAATCACCAGTAAATCGAAACTGTTTAGATTTTACTCACCATTACAAGCAAATGTAGGCTTTTATTCGCTTGACAGAAACGTATTTAATTTACACAATGAGAGTCCCCAAATTTATGTATGCATTGCGCAGAAATTTTTGCAACAAAGCCTACGTAAAGAAAAGATATAACGTTTTATTCAACATTTGTTTGTCTCTAACTATAATTTTAATAATATCAGAGTAATTGTTAGCTTCATTGTATCTCCGTGCTATTGAACTTTATTGGTCACTTATCAGTTCATGAAGCATAGCTTGGATGTGCATTTGCGAGCATTATTTGTTGCAATATAGGGCTTAGGGGATTTTCCAAACTTGGTATTTACGTTTGCATACATATCTGGTGATTACCAAAATCCGCCAAGCGTTATTTATGACTTAGAATTAACAGAAATATCATACTTGTTATAAATGTTGCAACTGCGGGCACTACTTTACTTGAAATGCAGCTCAGAAAAGCAAGAGAGGTAATTGTGGGTGCTGAAAGTAGTCCAAAATACCAGCAAGATATGTTACTTGCTTAGAAGATTTTGTCAGTCGTACAATACTGTCACCTTGATTTTCTTTTATTTCTATGTGACCAACTTTGTTTAAAATTGACATCTGTAAATCCAGCTCCTCATTAAGCACGAAGCAAAATATCGACCGTGTTATCATACGTAAGCAGTTAAAATACAAAACGTATTTTAAAACGTAATACACAAGTCGGACACAAGTGATTTTTTTTTAATTTACAGAGTATAAAATAGTTCTAGAACATGTGTTGTGTATTTCTTAGTTTAAGGACGTTCAAACAACTCCTCTATATTTATATTTTGATTGTTGGTGTCACTGGAGTGTAACTAGGATCGAATTGTAAGAAACGGAGGAGAATATTTCAGCCTTCCTCAACAGGTGCATATGTTTCTATAGGGATAACTACTGGAGGAAGGAATTTGTGAGTGCGACAAGGATCCAGGAGCAGTGAGGTACGGACATAAACGGGATCCTTAATATTGTTTCCTGATAACACACCCCAAAGCCGGCGGAGTTCTCACCCAAGGATTTCGAGCCCCTCAAATGGACCTTTCTCGTACCATACACAGGAGCAGCATCCTTTCTAAAGCGCAAACCACCATCGCAGCGCACCATCCCATCTTGCCCTAGCACTTTCGACCCTGTAACAGAACCAGAGGATAGAGCTAAGTTTCATAGAAAGGAAACATCCACCTCAGCATTCGGCTAAGCGACCAGGGAATTCACAAAATATCCTAACGTCAGGATGACTAGCTCAAAGGCACCTCCCAAATGCTACTCCCAACCATTACTACGCTCGGTGCAGTGTTTCTTGGAAACGGAAGTGGATGTTTTGATCCATCAAATCACAAAACATGATTATATTATGTTTGAATTTATATTAGCTAAGCCCTGAGTTATTTTATTTGCTTTTGCTTAACAGTGCCATATGCTACTAACACGGAAGCGGTGAACACTGGTGATACATGAGATGAAATGATACATTTGAAATGATTTTTTAAGGAAGGAAACGTTCCAGACCTAAGTTTAGAGTACTTCTCCCGCATTTGCCATTTGTGAGGACTGAGGAAAACCTGGGAAAAAAAAAAACCTCACTCAGGTAGGACAGTCCTGGCGGGATTAGAACCCCAGACATCCCGCTCACGAGTCCGCGCCTTAACGACCTCGGCCACCCGTGGCGGTATAACTAGGTGACGAACGTATGCTTCTATTACATAAGGAGCTGCTCCTGGTGGTCTAGTGATAACCATACTTGTCTCGTAAACCCAAGATCGTGGGTTCAATCCCGGCTAGGAGCGATAGATTTTTTCAGGCGTAAAAATCCTAAGTATGGCTTCCTTTGGAAGGGAAGTAAAGCCGTGGGTCCCGTGTCGTACATTTACGGCACGTAAAAGAATCTCAAGCATGGAAGAAGAGGCCTCTGAACAAAATTGATCGACCGTTTCACTCCCTGAATTGAACGGGAGGCTGATGACCTGAGATGTTAAAGAGCGTCCGTAAATAAACCAAATCAAACAAACCTTACATAAGGTAAACTTTCCATCCTGTGACATGGTAAGTAATAGCAATGCAAGGGAAAAAATAAAAACGAACAGGATAAAAAAAAAGTTTACCATAAAACAACGAAGATATTTTAATTACTTAGGAACACTCATAGAAAAAGATGGAACCAAAAAAGATTAATAATAAGTTTTTTTTTAGAGTATGCATGGTATAATAAAAAGAACTTTACTAAAGAAAAGTGTAAAGAAAATATTTGAAACGTTATAAATTCTGACTATGCCGATACTTCTTCGTTTACAAGAAATTCACTAAGGGGCATAAAAGCGACTGAAATATATTATGGCAGAGATAAAGTCATTATGCTTTCCCTCTAATTTGCTAACAATAATTATAAGTACACTAAGATTCAATGACCAATGAATCATGTCACAGGTAAAATAATTAAATGACCTGAATTCGACACTCTTCAGTTGATGTCAAAAGAAGTTTAACTTTGAAAGTATGCTGAAAGGGATACACCTAGGATATGGCTGTGAAAAGGTAACTTTGCAGCACAGAAAAATAAGATAAATTTTGTTTCTAAAAGTGTAATTTACTGAAAAGTAATAATAAATATATAAATACGTGTAAAATAGATCCCGATTTTGAATAAGAATAAATAGTGATTAAAAAAATCAAGTTAAAACATACGCATCTCAACAATGTAGCATTTAAATAATTATATCAAATGTATATTCCTTGCTGACCAAAAACAAAGGAAACTTTAAGCTAATATAATACAATACAATCAAGAACTTTACCATAAAATGATTCAAAACTATATTCTACGATGTCACTGGATGTACGTGATGGAGTCCCCGGGCCTACCAATTTAGCATCAAGAACCTAAACGTGTATAGATCCTTTCCCGCCGATGTCTTCTTACTGTGTGTCGAGAAAAGTGTCGTGAGCTCACCACCCAACTTTGCTACAACACCGGTTTGTTGAATATTCGACAGCTTGAACCAATGGCAACAGGGCCTAATTGGTATACCATTCTGACGTGGCCAGGTGAGAATGAAGGAGCGGGAGAGCCTAACGTATCGACAGAAACCAAAGAAATACAAGCAAAAACAGCACACTATACGTTAATTTAAAGCATAAGCAATAACAAGGACAATGCACACTTATATATAAAACATGATATTGTAAATAAATATGCTAGCAAAACGTAAACAATGAAAATGTAAAGGTACTAATGATAGTGATGATTATTATATTTGTATTGATTTATTTATGGACGCTCTTTAACATCTCAGGTCATCAGCGTCCCATTTTACTCAGGGCGTGAAACGGCCGACAAATTTTGCTCAGTGGCCTCTCTTTCAGGCTTGAGGTTCTTTTTCGTGCCGTAAATGTACGACACGGGACCCACGGCTTTACTTCCCTTCCGAAGGAAGCCATACTTGGGATTTTTACGCCCGAAAAATCCATCGGTCCTGGCCGGGTTCGAACTCGCGATCTTGGGTTTAGGAGGCAAGTATGGTAACCACTACACCACCAGGACCGACACACACACACACACACACACACACACACACACACACACACATATATAATGATGGTGATGATGATGATGATGATGATAATACAAAAGATATCAAAACACATGTACATCATACGTAAATTATAAAATAGTGTAAATAAATGTAATAAAAAATAACAAAGGGTACATTATTATGGAGGTACTAGAAAAATGAATGATATAATAATAACATGATAATCAACATTATGGTGGGATATTTAAGAACTGGCGGCCTTGCTTTGTTCGATAAAAAGGTCAGAAATACGAACAGGACTGATATTATTTGCTTTATACAGAAATAATAGTAATACCGACAGAATTGGTATGACCATATCTGCATAATGATGGATTAAGTGCTATTAAAATACTACAGTAAAATCCCTCAGATAGGTCATAAAGAAGAATACAACACTTTATAAGTAATATTGAAGCCGGAAGTGATAAAGATATCCAAAATGTGAGGGATTTTAATGGTGATGAGATGGTACAATGTCAATATATGGTTTCTTTGTGTTTTTCTCCTTACAGATACCTCTCAAAGGATCAGAGATGAAAGATTGTATGAAATAATGTTTAAGAATGGAGAAGGCTGTGAAAAGGTGTTTTACATAAAACTCTTGAAACTCCTGCAAGCACTGAAACAAATTTTTTAACATTCACCAAAACAATGGACGTTTGAAATGCAAATCTCTTCAAGTTAAAAAATTATCAGCTTTGTTCATTTGTTGACACTATGAACCAAACTTTATCATTACCTAAAAGGAAATCTATGACAACAAGACACGTAAAACAAATTTTATCATCACCTGAAAAGAAACCCATGACAACAGGCTCAAAGTCTTTCAACATCCAAACAACACCTTGAAACTTACAAATCCAAGAAACGACTTTCAAGAAACAGAAATCAAGCACATTGGAATAGTTAAGTAGTGCAATGCCTCGATATGATAAGACCTCTAAAAGACAACAGTGAATCTTTGGCATTTTGACTGTAACTGTGGGAAACAGGTGCGAAAGGATTCAGTGCCAACAATGTGATACTTTGAACTTGGGGGGGGGGGGGGGGAGAACGTTGAAAAGTGATCAGAAACGTGCAACTGAGACCAAGCACCAACATTTCTATTGTATATTATTTACTTAAAAATGTGTGTGCTTAATTCACATAAGTATTCCGTTGTTTGCGTATAATCTAAGAAATAAAGTGTCAATGTAAAATGGTTCACCGTTTGATCGGAATTGCACTAATTTCCCCTATGTAGCTAATAAAATATTAAACCAACTGTATAAAAACCAAAGTATCTAAATTATAATTTTTCAGTTTATAAAGAAATACTTTATCACATGTACTCTTAAACATTTCTATGATAGATTCAATGAGCTTTTTGTAAATAATCAGTATTTGCATATTTTCCCACCGAATCTAAAGATTTCAACAAAATTGAGTTCCAACACTTCATAATTTACGATATTTGTGCATTTACCATGATATATTATAACTGGACTGCTCAAAATAGTTTTAACTATATTACGTACACATAATAATAAACAAGTCTTATATTTTAAAATTTAAATTTTTCACTTAAAACATTTTCAGTAAATAGTTATTCACATCAATATATTAAATTATTGAAAACTATTCTTGATTCATGTATCTTTTATGAACCACCTGTTTTGGTAATTAATTCATCCCCTGCAGAAATTCAGGGCCGATATTGCATATTAATCATCTCCGCATTTGCATATAACCTAGACAGGGAGCTGGTTTGTACTGGCTCATTGGTATTTTACGCATTAGGGACGAAGAATTTTTATAATGATTCGCCTTTCTACCGACGATCAAACGACAGTTGGAAATTATGAGGGAAATTTAAAGAAAAAAATGTTGTTTGAGCACAATAACATATTTTTAAATTTTATAAAACACAGATTCATGTGAGAAGAGCAAAGTAATAGCATTTAAAGAAAAATATATATACTCGTTTTAGAAAACAACATTACTGAGGAGATAAGGGACTATAAATGCATAGAATGCACATTTTTAACCTTTACGTAGTTGCGTGGGGGTGAAAACAGCCCCCTTTTTATTTTTAGTGATATTTCTTTGATGTTGTTGGTCACACTGTTCTTTCTCGCAATACCTTCTTGCTGCAATTGTTTCTGACAGTGCGACTGCTATCGTTTCCAAGTACAGACGTGTTTGTTTGTCTCCGGTACTTTGAACCCCACGCGACTAATTGTGTAACTCTCTGTGAAACTGCTTCAAGACTGTTTAGCTGCTTATGAGGTGGGTTCGACTTCATGTAATATTATCCCTTAATAATTTAGTTAAAGTATCCCGAATATTTTGTATTATTTACTATTTTCAGAAGCATCATCCTCTAAGAAATGATGAGCCGGTTGTAGATTCCACAAGAGCCAGATTAGTGTTTGTCCAAATATTGGGGACAATAAAAGCAGTAATTTTTGTTTCGTATAAAGAGGTTATGTGTACACACTTAAAAGCCATTCTTGTAGAGTGCCTTAAAGATATGAAAATGATGTTTAACAAATTAATAATATTAAATGTGTTCCGAACTTATATATCATAAGGAATTACATTTCATAAACTTATCTTTTTATGCGTATTTTAGAAGTACTATAATTTATCTGTTAGCATGCATGTCATTTATAGCAAATTTGCTATGTAATTTGTTTTTGGTGTAAATTATGTTTATTACATACAGGATAAAGATTGCTTCCTGATTTTTATTTGACAATTGTGTAATAATATACACAAATGTGAATACCTGGACAAAATATCCAAAATATAAGGAAAAATTTAATAATTACATGGAGGTCATGATGACCCCCCTTTTATGTCAAAAATTTACGCGACTGATGAAGGGTTAAGCTTTCACGGCGGGTTATTTGCGATCTACGTTAGCAATTGCAGGAGTTCACAGTGGCGCCTTGTTTAATTCTAGGAAAAGAATGTAACTTAGGCACGCAACTAGTGCTTTCGAGACCTGCTATGTAAAACGATGCAGAAAATAGAACCATCCAGGAAAAAATACATTATTGACTTTTCCGATTCAAAATACTTTATTTCTAAATTATCAAACAATATTACAGGTATGGTTTTACCATCTCCAAAAACGGCATCTCATGCATGCTTAACAAAGATGTAAGGCTCGAATAGAATTTATTCCAGAAGGCAAGAAACAAGAAAATCCAGGACCAGCCACCAGCTTACCCCTGAGAAGATTAAGGAATCCAGCAACACAGAGAGTTATTTCATTGATAATGAAAATTCCAGTTATTGTGTACGCCATTACCAACCTAGATTCGAACCTAAAAACGTGGTCTGCCTGCATCAGGGTAAGATTTAAAGGCATAGATCTGCTTAAATTTGCCATTTTTAGAGGATATCAGAGGACTGAGAAACGGCAATATTTTCTATCCCTATTAAACCATCATGTGCATCGCCGATAGATTTATATGCTCTTGTATTAATGAAAAAGTCCCTTGGAAGCAGAAGACCGCACACTATTCGAGGTCTCTGGAAAGCCTATCAGGAGTAATGGAGTAAAATACGCATCTCTGTACTTTGCGCCAGCTTGCTGTAGTGCAAACTGCAATGCAATAGAACATCACATAGAATATAACTGCTGGTAAAAGCATGCTTTTTCAAAGTTGAAGCTGTTTGAATTTGTTACTATAGATATCAAAATACCTTAGTGAAATGCTGTATCACTACTAATATTATACAATAATGTTATTACATGGCAAAGAAGGTTAAGATTTTGAAAAAAATACATAAAATGAAATGAAATTTTATGCGAAACAGCAGGATGTAGAAAGAAAACAGAAAAAACGAAGATAGGCAAATGAGCTGAAATATGGGAATTATATAAAAATAAAAAATAAGAAAATTAAAGTTAATCATGTACAAATAATAGCTAGTGAAAAATGTAATAATATAATCAAACGAAAAAATGAAATGGAATGGTTAGCAAACAAATAGGTGCAACAGATCATATTTCCTAAAGCATTTTAGCTATAACAGGTAAAGAAAAACATTAAATCCCAAAGTTAGATTTTATTTATTTCTCAAGGCAGTCGGTTTTGCAAATATCTAACTCATATAGGTAATTTCAGTTCGTTTTCCCACTGGTACAGCAAATCCAGCCACGGATAATAAAAAACGCAATTTCATTAACTCTCGGGGCCAAAATTACATTTAAATTTTAGTATCTTGGATAACGTTCATTCCTTTACTATGCCAATATTTCTTAAACTTTTCCATGCACAGTCTTTTTAGTTTCAATTTCAAACAGGGAACCTCTCATTATTATTATTATTATTATTATTATTATTATTATTATTATTATTATTATTGGAAAAGTGCAATATGAATTAGCATAAATTAACTGGGTTGTATTTACATAAATTTGATAATTATTAATATTAGATTTGTTATATTCGTACAAATATTCGAATTCTTAAACGTACTCTAAACTTGTAAAAAGTCTACAAAATGTAAGACAAATAATTATTTAGTTAACATTTTAAGTTATGCTTACATTTAGTAAGCTCTTCAGAAATGCTCACTAGAAACGTGTGCTTGAGACAATTGTGTTTCTTTTTTTAAGCAAGCAAGATGCTTTAATGTCAGTTTTAATGTTTCTGATCCTATATTTTATTTTAGTGGACACGTAAGCTGAAAATGCACTTTCACACACTCAAAAAGAGAATCATCATTCTTTAAGAGCTTTCTTATATTGTGTTTACTCCTGAGGCTGCATCAAAATTCCAGATTTCCGAAACTGAGAACGGAGATATTAATCGGGTCCTAATTATCTTAAACTTTGGTATTCTTCAGGTGTGATGCACGTTGGCTTTTCTTGGATATGAAATAGATTTCTACCAACAAATGCTGACCGAAATGCACCCTCCTCTCCTACAGTGATGGTGGAACTGCTCTTAATGCTTGATATCATCTTTGCAAATATCAATTTCTTGAAAATTTTGTTGTTCACCATAGAGAATGTTACATAGTAGGGAAGATTTTGATGTTTGACGACACTACTTACCCAGAAAAATACTTTTTTCCTCCAAGCCCAGGATTTTATCTTTTACTTTGAAGAGATAAATTGACCTCATTTTACTACTAGAAGATAACGGATGAATAGGCAAGCGTCACTGTTGGTCAGTCAAATGTTCTTCCAGCTGGAAGCGATAGTTCATGAAGGAAGTTCTGGGCGCTAATGAACTTAGCGGTTTTGCTCCCTTTTAACCATAATCATCATGAAGGAAGTTTTCACATCACTTCTGTTTCGAGACAATCATCCTAATTTCGGTGAAGAAACAGGAATTTGAAGTGACTTCCTTTGTCTTGACACAGAAGTAGTCTTGACCTCAGAGATTGTGGCTTGTCGAAGTTTGTGATCTTCATCGCTTCGTCTAAAACACTCTTGAAAAATTTTACGGCCAGTGATGGACGATGTAAAATGCAATATCTGCTTCTGCAACCTTATTGATGCATATGACGGTATCAGCTGTTTTTTCCATCACATACAAATATCAGCACAATGTTCCCACCAGGTATTATTAGCTTCTGAAACTTGCTATTTAGTTGAATTAACTGACAATGATTGATATACAGATAAATCCTTTTCCATTGAGTTTTCATATTTGTGCTTGACAAAACTATAAATCTGCTACATTATTTGATGCAAACACAGACATTAGCCGACAAACTAATCCTCCTTAAATGTTAAGTGTCATATCTTGAATACAACGAGTCACTGTATCGTTAGAAAAGATATCTTAAATATTTACCCTGTGGCCTTTTCCTCTTCTAACATACACATATTTAACAATTTCATTCGCAAACAGCTCAATTTATCTCGTTCCTATGATGTACACCTTATCTTTGTACCAATGAATGATGTATGTGTTATACTCTGAACCATACAACTCAAGTATATACTTTGGAGTTTTAATAACCCGACCTGTTTTCATTGAAAACATTCAATTTCGTTCTCACGAAACTCTGGATATGTAGTTTTGAAATGACATAATTTTCAGGGTATCGTGGAATTTTGCCATTAAATATTAATACTTATTAAACTATATTGGCATTCCTTCTATTAATGTTACTCAATAATAGGTTTAGCATGACCTAGAATTAAAAAAAAAAAATTACGCTTTTAGATCGCGGAGTCGGTAACCTCTAGGAAGTATTCGCGAAACGCCATGATTACGCGGAATACAGTTTGAGAAATTCTCTGTTATATCATACAAAAGAGGAAATGGCAAAATATCGGACAGTGTCCATCATTAAAAGTAAAGATTTAAAACAAATATAAGAAAGTTTCTCTCCATAAATAACAAACAAAAATATTTCTTAAAGTTTTTTTTATGACATGATCTTTTCTAAGCAGTTTTTGTGCAAGGATTCTTTATCAATGCGTGTGCTGATAAAGATATATACGACATTGAATTTATACCCTTTAGGAGAATGGGATAGTGCTACTATAACAAACGATGATACACTGGTCCACAAGGAAAGGGAGAGAGCTATTTACGAACCTTCAATGCCCCCGACCTGGGTTATAAAACCGTTCCCCTAAAAGATCCACTTACCACAAAATCTTCCACTTGAATGTTAATGTGCTAAAGCCAAGCGACTGCGTAATAAACCCTCGTGACTCACATAATTCAGAATACAGCTAACATAGAAATTGTGACAGGCAGCTCACAAATATCTGCTAGAAGTCTTTTCTTCCATTTGGCACAAAGTCTTCGAATAGTTTCAAAGTTTGTGAAAAACAATTTATTGAAAACGACTTCCATTGTACATAATTAAATATACAGTGTTATAATGTTATACGTAATTTATACCCCCAAATATTTAAAAGGAAAATAAATTAATTAATTAAAAGGCGTAGAATTAATAAATAAAACAGCATCGAAAGTTTATCAGCTTGAACATTTAAAAGGAACAAACATGGAATGAATTTGGGATATAAACTGAATCTTTGCAAACAAGTAGCTTAGAAAGATCTCGCGAAAAATAATTAAATCTTGAAGGCTAGAGGTACATAATCTAATACTAAGATATCATAATGGTGATTGTTATCACGAATATTGAGGCAAACGAGCACGGAATCAGTGTAAAATAGCAGATATACTTTATATATTATACACAATTATAACTTTCTTTTCAATGCCTAAATTCTTTGGAAAAAAAGTTACTTTAACGCCTGTTATTGAGTTACCCAGATGAATTAATAATGGCGCAAATGCAATCGGTCTGAAATGACCTGAAGTAGTGTGGCATTTGTTTGAGTTGTAGCGGTGGAGCACTAATATGGCGGGATAAACCGGAGTGTCTTACTGAACATGACAAACGTTCACTTGTTAAATAATTACATATTTCTGCTTTTCTCTAAATAGAAGCCACTCTTTATTTTACAAATTATTCAATTCAGATATCTGCCTACAAGAAATTCGTTGTTTCTCATAATTAAAAGATATATAGTAAACACTTCTCAGAAATTTGTGGTTGCTTTGAATACTCTAGAAGGATAAAGTAAATATATGTTTTTAATTGCTGATATTTGTGCAGTGCAGTGGTTCCAAAATACTGTTCATTCTCCACCCTTCTTCATAAAATATTTAACAACCTTAAACTAGCCTAAAGTTGCTGTAGTTTGGTAAATCTTGGGTAAACACGAGGGCAGGTCTATAAGTTTCCGGCCTTGCCGATAAGGATTATGGCTTTCTCAAAACCTTATCTGGCGTCATACTTTATCTGTTGCAGCTGTAGCTTCCGCTCCGCCGTGTTTAGTTGTTCAGATATAGTTGTATAAAGAAGGCATACGTAGAAGATTATGACATGTTCAAAATGGAATATCGGGCTGTTATTAAGTTCTTCAAAAAATAACGACATACTCCAAATGAAATTAAACAGTTTTTGGACGGTGTATATGGGGAAGCATTCCCCTCATATTCTACCGTAAAAGAAGCCAAACGTTTTCGATTGGGTCGAGAAAGCTTTAAAGACGAAGAGTGTGCAGTCGACCCTTGGAGGTGCTCACTGCTGAAAACATCGCCCTTGTGGAAGGAGAAACTACGAAAGACTGCGGCTCATAGTAATAGAATTAGCAACAGGGTTGAGCCTTTCTAAAACAACAGTCTTTCGAATTATTCATGAACATTTAAATATGAATAAGGTTATTGTAAAATGGGTGCCTAGACTTTTTCCTCGGTCCAAAAGCAGCAACGAATCATCTGTTGTCAGGCATTTTGGAACTCTTCCATGGCAACGAAAGAGAAGTTCTGCAAACCATTGTTACAGGAGATGAAACTACGGTCCCCTACTATGTTCCCTTGTCCAAAAAAGTATCAATGGAGTGGCGTAAACCTGGCGAAGCAATGCCTCTAAAGATCAAGGTCACTCAGTCCCAAGAAGGTCATGGCTACAATCTTTTGGGGACTGTGAAGGAATACTCTTCATTGACTTTAAGCAGAGGAACACCACAGTAAATGGGGAGTGCTATGCTGGCCTATTGCACAGACTACGTGCTTCCGTCAAAGAGAAAAGGCGAGGAAAGCTGAATGGTGGTATGCGCCTTTTTCACGACAACGCGCCCGTGCACACATCTCTAGTTGCAAAGGAAGCTGTGAAGAAATGTGGCTTCAAGAAGATCGACCATTCACCCTACAACCCAGATCTAACTCCCAGTGATTATTTCCTCTTCTCATAACTCAAAAAGGACCTTCGAGGAAGGAAATTTAAGTGTGACTAAGAAGGGATGAATGCTGTTTATGCCCTTTTTGCATACAACATTTCTGATTATTTGGGGGGGGGGTTGAAATTTTAATTCAAATGTGTGAGAAATGTATTGCAACAAAGGGTAACTATATTGAAAAGTGAAATATAATTTTTGTCTTCATCATATCTAGAAAATGGTTAGGCTGGAAACTTATGAATCTTACCTTAGGAATCTTCTCGAAAATGATGCAACAACGCTGAAAATATCAAAACTTCTTAAGTTCAAATACCAGAATTATGCATTTATTTTGCATTTTAAACATTAAACCCTAAATTAAATAGGCTAGTGAATAATGCAATAGCATGTTTCGCTATCTATAAAGTCACATATTTATATTCCACACATTTCAATCTAAGTCAGACACTGAGAATTAGTGTTTTATTATTACTGAAGACGTTATGTAGTGACAGAATACCATCTGCTTTAAGTTTTATAGTTTCAGGGCAGTATCAATATTTTAGGACCATCCTCCCTGACAGAAGTTTTTCCAGGTTTTGTTCAGTCCTCATAAATGACAAATGTCAGGGAAGTATCCTAAACTTAAGCCTGGAACGTTTCTTTCGTTAAAAAGTACATTTCCAGTTTATCATTTTATCTTAAGTATCATCAATGTCCTCCGATTTAACAGTAAAGTAGGGGCGTTAAACACTACCAAAAAGTGTGTACTTAACTCTTCAATTTAAATTCGGTGAGAAGGGTACACTTACTTTGAATGGAACAGAGCTTTGAAATCAGAAATTTAATAAAGTTTCAACTCAGCTGCAGCACAGAGCTATAATTTGGGCGAATTTTTCAAATAGGTATATGAGGAAAAAGATGTTTTGCACAATGTGGATGAAACAAGAAATTTTTATGTTATGGCTTTATTCGCAAATACTGGAAATTCCTACTTTAAACTTAGTCAAAAACTATTTAATGGCAATGATTTATAGATTTTTTTATAGTTGAACAGTGAAAATTTCTAGAAGTTAATGTTTCTCAATAATGCTAAATGTAGGTTCCGAAATTGTTGCATCTTCCAAGGGAATTATGAATCCAATTATTATTAGGAATAGCAGAGATATATTCTCTAAATACTTTCCCAAGTCCCGCAAAGTACCCTCTGTCTTTATAATCGCATAACTCCACAGCATAGAGGCGCGTGTCTTTCTACATGTCCGTCTGTTCTTCCCTTCCGTCGCCTGACACGCATCTCCCCGCTTATAATTAAAGTGTTCTCCTTGTCAACAAATACCTAAACAATGCCTCCTTTCAGAGTACAGAAAACAATACGTCTTACCCACGATGGCAACACTTCTATATTTCTGGTGTAAGTTGTGCTAATATTATTACAATAAAAAAAACTGCAAATATGCCGCACTAGAGACAATTTTTGACAAAGAGTTCGCTAACTACATTTTGATAAATCTGGTCTAGAGCATCCACATGTAAAACAATTCAAGATGTTTGCATTGTCAAAACTACAATCAGAAAACACTACTCTTGAATAAGTTTTCGATAATTTTCGTTGTTGCCTGAAGTTATAATTTTATTTTTACATTTTATATTTCTAGGAGATTAAAATCATCATCTGTAAAAGTTTATAAAATATTTTCATCTTTACGTACTCAGTTAGTATTCTATTCCCACCTGCTGCAATAATTTAAAAATACATGCACCATTAATACTACAGTGGCCACTTGAATAACAGTATTTTTGTGTTATAATTTTATTCCATTAGTCTGTTCTACTGATGACTTCTTCGATAGTTTATTTTTAACTCTGTATCTTTAGTGTTGGGCATGTAATATTTGAAATTGTGTAACTAATCTTGTTGTTTTGGAAGCTGTTTATAAAGGAGGAATTACTGTAAAGATTCATGACTAAAGCTATTTTAGCTAGTAATCCTAAAGAGAGATGGAAGATGAAAACTAAAAAGAAAGGGAAAGAGAAGATGAAGGATTGTTTGCGCAGTACAATTCTCCTTCAGAACGGGAAAATTCTGAAGATGAAGACGTAGATGTTGTAAATATTTCTTATTATAAAAGAGGTAATAGAAAACAAATATTACTTTCCCATGAGCTACTCCTGGGTCTAGAAATGTTGCTGCCAATTGTTTGTCAGTGTTAAACGCCTGTTCTTACTATTGAGAAAATGCAGTGGACATAACACACGAGATGAAGTGATAAATTTAGAACACCTTCCCGGCACTTGCATTTGACGATAACTGAGGAAAACCTGGAAAAAATATGATTCAGTAAGGATGATTCTGGCGAATATCAAGTCGTAGAACCTTCCACTCACCTTTCCATATCTTAGCAGCCTCAACTACTCGTGTGGGTATCAAAACGCCATCAAATGTTTTTTTTTTTTTTTTTTTTTGAGTAGTGTTTAATGTCCGTTTTACTACTGAGGTACCACAGGTGGTGGACACTGATGATACATGAAATGAAAGGATAAATTGGTAAAGGATATGTTTAGGGTACCTCGCTCACATTTGCCAGTTGTGAGAACTGAGGAAAACCAGGATAAAATCCCAGTCAGAAAGGACGGTCCTGGTGGGATTCGAACCCCAGACCTCCCGCTCACAAGTCTGCGCCTTAACGACCTCGGCCACCCGTGGCGGTCCCATCAGAATATGTCACTTATTTCTTGATAATGAATTTATAGAGCTTTTTTAATAATGTTTAACGCCCTTTTTTACCACTGAAGCACCACAGGCGTGAACACTGATGATACACGATATGAAAATATTGGGAAAGGAGTTTTTATGCAAGGAAATGTTCCAGGCCTATGTTTAGAGCACCTCTTCGGCATTTTCCGTTTATGAGGACTGAGGAAAACCTGGAAAAAACCTCAGTCAAGAAGGACGGTCCTTGCGGGATTTGAACCTCAGACCTCCCGCTCACGAGTCCGCGCCTTAACAACCTCGGCTACCCTGGCAGTAAGTTATAGAGGTGGTAACCTGTTATACATATATGTACATATTCAATAAAAAGATAATTAACGTTTTAAAACAAAAATGGTTTTTATTGTATTGCAAATCTTAGACAACGTAACAAAATTTGAAATCTTTGCTCGTTCACGGTCAAGTAATAATATGAATGTCATTAAAATAACAGGACTATAACCAAAGCTCTTAGCCCTCTTTCATCCGTATGATTAAGAAAAGGGGACCTGCATCGTACAGATGAAAGAGTGCTAAGAGTTAGTCTTGTTATTTAGTTGGCACTCGTCTTATTACTTGACTGTGAACGAGCAAAAGATTTCAATTTTTGTTGCGTTGTCTAAAATTTGTGACACAATAAATTCCATTTTAATTTTAAAACATTATTCAAAATATATTATTTTGGCCTTTCCGTTGTTTAAATGTGATTTAAATACTTTAGTAATGTTCATATTATATTGTCACACTGCATTGTGCTAGTAATGCAAAGTGAATTTTCAATGTAAAATGCCTATTACTTTCATTTACAATTTAATATTTAAATCAATTGCTTTAGCTTAATATTTCATCTGCACCGAAATACAGTGCGTTCAGAAAGCCACCGTGCACCAGACTACAGAGGTAGATTTGTTCGTCTTTATCAAAGATTACGTTTCTGTTGAAGTATCTTCAGCTTGTTTTGTTTTACTGTTTTCATTCCATTGTTCATGTGGCAATAAATTGTTTTGAGTTTAGTATTCAATTCTTTAAACAACGGTTAAATAGGAGTTTATTCTCCAATTCAGTTGAAAGTATTATTCGATAAGACGATAAATATAAAGGTTTAATGCAGCAGCAGTTCCCTGAGAGATTCCCAGATACCCCTGAAATTCATCGCAATGTTGGCTCAGTGTTAGGCGCTGAACAAAGTGGAAGATCAAGTAAATTTAATGAAGAAATGTTCAATATTTCTGATTATATGCAGCGGGATCCACCCAACTCATTGCGCAGGTTGGCGCTAGTATTCGGCTTGTGACAGCACATATAACGTACCAAGTAAAAGTGAATTTGTTTCTTTACAACAAAGCACCTCAAGCAGAAAAAGTTTAATAACAAGATTAATCAGGTTCAAAGCAGATCTGCAGAAAAATTTAGAAACAAGATTAATCAGGTTCAAAGCAGATCTGCAGAAAATTTTAGAAACAAGATTAATCGGGTTCAAAGCAGTTCTGCAGAAAAAATTTAGAAACAGGATTAACGTGTTCAAGTCTATATAGCTGCTTGAGGAAATCACTTCTACTGTCTTTTAATAAGCGCAAAGCTCTTTTAGAACATGATAGGCTGCACAGAGAGGACACCTGACTCCTCCTTCTTAAGATATGCTTCGGTTCCGTTTAATATAAAACACACTTCCAGACCTAATTGACACTTGCTGTGCGCATGAACAAGTGGTTCCAGTTTGATGGAGCCCCACTGCACTTAAGTACTGGTGTGCGTGCACATTTAACCGCAGAATTCGGGAAACATTGAATAGTAAGAGCAAAATATCTTCCCTGGCCAGCGCAGAGTCCCGATTTAGTACCCCTTGATTTCTATTCTTTGAAGGCATATTAACAATAACGTCCAAGTCACCCCAGTTAACAACTGAGTGGAACTGATTGATCAAATAAACGTTCTATTGCACATTTTAAATTGTGCAGAAACAATATACTAATGTATGGAAATTTGACTATAATTTCTTATAAAGTTTTAGCGAAGGTCTGATTTTCGGATGCCTAACTCCTTAACAACGTATCTTATCGTTTCTTAACAAAAATGCTCTTCTCTGCATGACCTATTATTACTGAAAGATTGTGAGGCCCCGTTAAACTCTGTGCTTACATAAAATGTCTACAAATAAAATCAAAGTGTTCAGTCTTGTATAAGTATAATTTTCAACATTTTATAAGTTCATGGTGGCTTTCCGAACAAAACAAAGTGTACACTTAAAATTAATAAAAACGTAATAAAATATAAACAACTGCATTGTCTGGGAATTGTAATCACTCTAGCTATAATGAGTAGAGTTAAACTTCATTTATTTAGAAACAAAGTCACAAGTGGTTTACCTGTGTTATAAATCATATACTCTCCATTTGCGATGTCGTTTTCTAAACGAATTTATAGTGTTGTGTGTTTAGAATATCTCTAATACGCTCTTTGATGTCTTTTATCTTTTATCATGCTGCAGTTGCTTGATCATTAAATGAAATAACGTTGAAAATTCTTTGTAGGAAGTAATTCAAGCTAAATCACGAGAAATGTTGAACAAACAAAAAGCAAGTTTACCTAAATGGTTATATCGGTCATAGCCCCTATTTATCACAAAAGAAAACTGCAAACCCCAGCTTAGAAGCCCCAAAATACATTTCATGTACAGAATTATATTCAACATCCTCCACATTTTTTGCTCCCAAATAAATCTGCTTGGTTCTGCGCGTGTGCGGTTGGTGATGCACAATGTTATTGTTTCCCCTTTTCCTTTTAATCATTCATGTGCGAAGCTTAGTGCCCAGACTCTCCATCATCTTCTTCCCCTAACTTTTCGTTCTCTGATCTAATCCGATCCGCTCCAATCCAGTCCCACCGATCCGATTTTATCTTGGAGCTTCCCTCACCCTTCACGTGCGTGGTCTTAGATCATATTCGCTACATCGCATCCAGTGCACTTCTTCTGAGCTGACTCTTAGGGGTTGGGTGGAGATAGCATAGGCGTCTCGATGCCAGAAATTCGAAATTTATCAACTTGCTCAAATCAGAAGAGACGTAGCCAGCAGTATTCACGAAGAGCCGATTTCTATTATATATATACAGCAAGAACCACTATTATCTGACGCAGCACAATTCTGCAGAAAGGAAAGATAGGCTATATGCCTCATGTAACAGAGACCTAAATTATTTTCTGTAGAAATAGCTAATAACAACTACAAGAGGCCAGAGAATTGCGAAAAGGATTTAAAGAGGAAGGAGCACAACCTGCAGAATATTTGGTACATTTTCTCATTTCTTTCCTAAATCCATTCTCCTCCATCGTCAAGGGCAGAAACTGTAAAGAAAGCGTTAATTTTGCTGAGTCTTTGAATTAAATATCCAAGGTGTGTTTTTACAAAATATACTTTAATATTTTATATTTACACTATCGAGTTCAGGCAGTATAGCCCTTACATATATTCATAAAGTGTCGTCACTTTTTATAAAAATTATGGGGAACGTTCTTTTTCAGTTTCTTTATATGCGATGAAATTAAGTATTTGCAAACTACTTTATTTCACGTCCCTTTCTTAACCGCATCTAGCCGCTTTAGTTTACCCATATAATTTAAGATTTAAACTTATTTTTGTTCTTAAGTCAGGAAGTATGAACTTATAAATTGATTTTCGTATAAAGAAAACACTGAACAAATATTTTATAACAACAGAAGGTATTGCAATTGGACATGTATGCTGTAAATTTCATGTTAACATTTGACAGTCGTTCACAAGAACATCATCACAGCCTGAGCAAAGCATCATATGAAACACAATGCCTTCAATCTGTTTTAGGTTATGTTGTTTAGAGAAACCCACTGTATATTATTTACACTCCCATTTTGAATGTCTATACTATTTTAATATTAATGACTATATATATTGTTTAAATTCCTTATTTTAGTGCTAATTTTTCATGAAGCAGACAGAGGAAAAACTTTTGTTTCCTAATAGAAGAAACCAGCTCGTGACTGTTAATCACTGCTACCATCTGGCGTTCTGTGTCTGTACTTGATTGTAACAGTGGCTTATTCAAAATCGATTAAAAAAAGTTCTTCAAGATAAGCTTTATTTTTATTGTAAGAGTTATCTAATCACAAATATTTTTAAAATACTGGCCTCCCCCAGAAAATAAATACATTTTACAAATGAAATGTCAACAGCAGTTTCCTAAACAAAGCATATTTAAACATTGCAAATGGACTAAATGCCAAAATATTAAAAATGCAAGAAATTGTTTGTAAAACCATCTTAAATTTGTGTGAATATATCTATGATTTTAGCAGAATGTTGTTTATTCAATTCTTCCTCATATCATGTCCTGCTCCTCCCAAAGAATCAGCGCGCTGCCAATACTTCCGTCACCGTGAGTTTAAGCACGCACTTAATTTCTGTTGTTTTTTCAGATGCTTAGGTGGGAGCTAGATAACTAACATCTGCATGTTGAAATGAAATACAATTTAATACACCTTGTTGGTAAATTTTGCTTTTATTATACGGTTTCTAATATCACCATTGAATAACGTGTGCTTATAAAGCTACAACTTCAATATTATAGTTAAGAGTACAACCAAATAAAAATAAAGTCCGTCACGCAGGAGCTACGTAAACTAGGGGAATTCCTAACCGGTTGAATAGCTTTTAATAAAAATGAACATAAAATCTTAATTAGGCATTGTTAATTAATGAAATGAGTTATGGCATTACTGTGTTATTAGGGGAGCAAAATTTAAGTATTGCAATCTATAAATATTACAAAAGAGAGACCACATTTTTAGAATTATTTTTATTATAATTGAGATTAAGCCACAGGAATTAATAGTATACTATTAATTAAATTAAATATATGGCAACTGAGAGACAAAGCTATACTGTGTTTAAAATGTAATCATGTTTATGAACTTATCCATTGATATCTTCACATTCACTTAAATGGAGAAAAATAGGAGAAGGTTTCGAGTTACAGTGTGTATTTAAGATGATGTTCATATGTTTCAATAAAACGAAAATATGTTACTGTTTAAAAACAAATTTGATATACTAAACAAATATACAGAATCAGCATAGAACAATCGAAAGTTTCATCGATTTTCAAATGTTTTGAAAATTTATTTAAATGTTATTGTGTTAAAAATACATAACGCAAACGTTTTCTGAAGGTTATTACAGAGCGCTCTAAATTACATATTAGATTAACGTCTCACAGCTGCTATAATTTTGTTAGATATAAAACATATGTAAAGTTATACAGTTTATAAGTTGAATTAATTTGTCATTTTGTTTTAAAGCAATATAGAGAAAATTAAACGTAGGAGCACTTTTTAAATTTCGGTTTTCAGTATACCTATACTCCATATTGTCCGATTTCCCTAATTTTCAGTAACTATTTTTCTTGTTTACTTAAATAGTACATACCGAATTTTGTTGTGAAGAATTTGGAATTTTTGTTGTGAATAAACAGATACTGGTGCCGTTAAAGCCATTTTTAAATTTTGGGTAACCTCCCCTCTTAATGGCTTGGTTTGCTGGTTTTCAGAAACTATTTTTTTTATATCAATGGCATATATGAAATTTCCTTTAAGAAATTAAAATTTCGACCGTTAGAATGATTTTTAAATTTCCGCATAATCCCTAAAGTTTTTCATGTATACTTCCACTCCCAATAATCTGATCATTTACGAAAGCTATTTTTCTTATTTAATTTAAATGGTATCTACCGAGTTTTGCTGTGAAAAACCAATTACTGGTGTTGCTAGAGCGGCTTTTAAATTTTTGGTTTGAGGTAGCCCCCTGATTTTCAGAAACTTCTTTTTCTTATTCTATTTAAATGCCATATACGGAGTTTCACTGCGAAAAACATATTAATGCCACTAGAGCGATTTTGGGGTGCAGGCAAACCTCTTTTCTTAATACCCCGATCCCTGATTTTCAGAAACGAATTTTCTCGTTCAATTTAAATGACATATACGGAGTTTCGTTGCAAAAAATAGTATATTAATACTACTAGAGGATTTTGAAATTATTGGTTTCAGGTAAACCTCTCTTCTAGTAGACCGATTTCACTGATTTTCGAATATTATTTTTCCTATTTTATTTCAATGGCATATACCGAGTTATCTTTAAAAAATGTTTAAAATTGCAGCCGCTAGAGTGATGTTTTAATTTCTCTATAACCCCTAACATTTTTTTCAGGTATATTGCCATTCCTAGCGACCTGATTACCATGAATTTCGAATACTACATTTATAAATTTATTTTAAAGATTTTTACAGAGTTTCGTTGAGATAAAGCAAATATTGCGGCCGCTAGAACGATTTTTCAATTATTTTTCAAATTTTCGCTTTAGGTTAACCCTCACCTCCAATGGTGCAATTTTTTGGGAAAATGAACTCGCCTAATTGATGGCTGTGTGCCGAGTTTCTTTGAGAAAAAAACAAATTGCGACCGCTAGAGCGTTAACAGACATACGCACACACAGATGTGTACATACATATATACACATACATATACATCTATACTCTCTATATATATACATACATATACATCTATTCTCTCTCTCTCTCGAGAGAGAGAGAGAGAGGGAGAGAGAGAGAGAGAGAGAAATTGGCACATTTAGAGGCGCTTTTCTTCATAGGCGGCTCTGAGGCGGCACAAAATTGATGCTAATCGAATCACGATTACTTGTTGTCCTCCACGATCACCTCGATGTTATTGGTCCTTGCCGAGGATTTACCCGAGGGTTCCACTTCATATCCCGGTTATCTCAGAGGTCCAAAGTCGCCTTTTCGTGCTCTCGCAGTCACGGGAAAAGAGAGATGAAGGGAAATTATACAAGTTACAAGGCACTGCTTCATTTAAAACTTTGATGCTTTTATGAACGGCCACCACCTAGTTCGGCGAAATTAGCTTGCTGCTCGAACGTGCGATTCTCGGCGAAGGTCTGACTGGACGCAATTATTTATTGTTCGTAAGTTAGTATGGTCTTAATCTCGCGTGAGCGAATTGCGAAGGAATGCTACAATATGAGAGTTGGAACCGCATAACTGCGCACTAGTACTTTTAGAAACCGATTGAGTTTCCCAAGTTAACTGATACTCTATCACTTAAACAACCGACGACAACTCGTGTCTCGTGTAACTGAACTGAATGTCTCCACTGCAAGTAAGTATCATAATCTGCGTGCCTTCGCGGAGTTGTCTCCCCTTATTTACTATCTTTTAAATATCGCCACATGGTTTTCTTAGCTCACAGGGGTTCTGACGGGCGCGCCCACAGCAGGTGAGTTTTTTGAAATTCTCGAATATCATTGGCGAGTTCTGTCTCACCCATACGCGCTCACTTTTAGCTTTTCAAAACTTTCGTCTCCGATAGGTTGACTTTTAAGCATACTATCGGGTGGTGTTTGAGGCCAGTCACACCTTCACCGGCTACTGGGGAATTTTATAACGATTCCGGGAGGATTTGCAGCTAGCGAAAAATACAAGTCTTTTGTTTCCCCTTCCACAGCATACCTGTGTTCATTTAGATATTATTACCGTCGATGGCCTTCGCTTTGGGCTAATAGGGGCGGATTAAAATGTATATACATTTTCTTGTGAAATATAACATTTCTTTCTGCAATAAAGCTATATTAAACGTTATATAATGATTCCCATTTATCTAGTATGGAAATTTGCTTACGGCAGGCGGAGTTGTGAAGATCTGTTACAAATTTTTATCTCTTTCGGTGCCCAGTAGATACGATCGATGCAGATTTGGATAAATTATTAAAAAACTCATTCCATTGGTACAACAGCAATAGCGTACATTCATTCTGAATTCGCTAATATATATATATATATATATATATATATATATATATATATAAGGTGAGCAAAGCATAACAACCGCGGAACCAGCTGGCAGCGCTATGTCGGCGGAGGCGGGGAATATATTTTCCCTCCGCTGCGCCAGGTTTCAGTGTGAGTTAAATTTTTTGCAAGTAGCACACCACCGACACAGCAGCCAACCTCGGCAGCCAACCGCACGCCGCGAAATCGGTTGCGTGAAGGATAGTTCGTCCTGTATATTTATACTATAGCCTAAAAATTAACAGATTTTTCACGGTGACGATCGCAATAGCTTCATTCCGTCGGAATTTGCTAAAAGCTACAGAAGCATACACATGTTTACCAGGTTAATTTGAATACATCACTGAGCTAAAACTTTACAACTAATAGTAGTTGGGGTTTTTTCAGCTATTGGCACTTTTGCTTTCCTAATCACCATTTTTCTCTTCTTCGTGAAGTTCCTTGGTAGTGGTGACTTTTTAAGGCACCAAGATCATCTCATCTATGTTGAAGCATTCTCATTACATGTTCAAACCAATGTAATCCTCCAACTTCAATTTCATTTACATCTATCCACTCTCCTTCCATCACCGTGTTATTCTGTCATTTCGGTATCTTTGCAGTCTGCATACTCTTGCGTTTCTTCTCAGGTAACGTATTTCTACTACTAATGGTCTTCTTTTGCATTCAACATACGGATTTCACTAATTGTAGCAGGGGATAGTCCTAACAAATGCTTTTTCCAATCTCATTTATTCTTCCTGGATGTGTTTTTATCCCATCATACTGTTTCCATAGATTCCAGAATGTTCAGTATGTGTTTTAATATCTATTATTTCAATTCCCTCTTTAGTAACTACTGTTTAACAATTTAAATTTGGCCACTCGTTAAATCATTCTTTCCTTTAGAATGACCCTTTAACAAAGAATTGTGAGACAATATGAAAACAAAGATCCTCGATTAACAAAATAATTTAACTGATGACATCATAGTGGCTTCTAACAATGCCATCATGGGAGACTTTGAAGGAGAAATTTTGGAAGCAGTGTACCTATTAGATGTTCATCATTTTCTATATTTTAAACTTAGCTAGCGCTTGCTCGCTTCCTAAGCCAGCTAAACCTAATCTTATCCCTAAATTTTAAACCCAAACCTTACTTACAAGTGTAGTGAAGAATATGAAGAAATAAACCGCGACTTACAAAAATGCGTAACTGATGAAATCACGCGTGACCTGAAGGACTCTCTGTGTTTCGTTCGGTACCGTAACAAAAAGCATTTTATTTTGTATTTTTCATTATCTCACTTGAGAATGTATATAGTACATTTTTCTATGCTAATTGACTTAAGTAAATTATAATTGATCTAATATAAATAGTCAGCAAAATTTTACAGACATTACTTGTATTAAATATAAAAAAACAACATGGAAAGAGATATACTGATATAATCAGGAAATTGCATTTTATCTATAAAATTCTATTGTGAAAATGTCGGTTTAAAAAAAAATGGGTACCTGTTGTTACGGGTTTAAATACAAATTCTTATCTTGCACATTGCAAACGCTACATTTCCAAAAGCAATATTCTAGTGAGCCCCAATATGAAACTGTAACAGAATATTATAACTACAATATAAAATGAGCTTATTTATTTAGTCGTTTTACTTTCGGACGCTTTTTAGTACTTCAGGCCATCGGCGTTCCATTTATTTCAGGGCGTGAAATGCTCTGAGAACTCTTCTTTCAGGCTTGAGGTTATTTTACCTGCCGTAAATCTACGACAAGTGACCCATGGCTTTACTTCTCTTCTGAAGGATATTTTCATTGTGCTGGAAAATGTAATAATCAGTGTCTTAGCCAAGTTGGAGTATCAGCTACTGCTATAACATATGACTGTTTACATTTTCCTCGCAGAAGAAACACGGCACATACACCTTCTCATTTAACACTGCATGAAACACATTGACATTGAGTGAGGCACGCTGATGCTCTAAACGTTCATTAGTTCCCCATATATGAACATTAAAGCACTTCATCTTGCCGGATAATGAAAGGTTGCCTGAACACTAAAGATTGGTTTATCCCGAAAACTGTCAACTTGAAGGGAAGTTTCCATTTGCTCAGAACAGTTTCGACGTCTCCTTGTCTTGCACCAGCTGCTGTGTTGGGCTTTTCCATCAAACACCTGCGAGGTGTGCTCGTTGAGACGTGCTCAGCTGTAAGAACGCACCGTTTGTTGACTTATGAGCAGTCCGCACATATATCTCACCTATTCCATTGTCTCGTCACAAGAATCAGGGGCGCACACACACAGTCTTCCTTTTGGAGCCTCTTTTAACGCGCTATGCTGCTTACCATTTTCATGTCTAAATCTTCGCAGTACAGTCACCAATGAATATGTTATTGCCTATTTCAAGATGTAAATCGCCTGTCAAATTGCGTGATTACCGTTTTGCTTGCATCTGCTCCCTAGCGATAGCCAATGGAACTAGGATTGATGGTCTGGCGCGTTTATTTCTCATTAATGTTTCGAAGCAGCTCTTCTCGATTTCGTTAGCGGGTAACGGATCGTAAATAACCCTATATTTTGCAATTATTTTCATGGAAATAAAAGAAAATCTGATTTACTACATTTTCATCTACCTAAAGCAATTAGTTGTACTACTTAGCAGAAAAGTATATATATATATATATATATAAAAAGGAACTAAATGTAATATTTCAAGAAATCACGTAGGTGATGAATACTGTAATGTGTCATGCAACTTGTTCCATGTTATAAGTACAACTATAAATTTAAGAAAAGTCTTGCGATATTCAACAATAAAAAGCCAGTTTTGTGTTTAAACAAAGAATCTAATATAGTCAAACATATCTCACTGCAATACACTCCAGAAGCTTATTTGCCAAATGTCAATATTCTTTTCGTTTTTTTTTCCCCGCTAGTTTATGTCATTGTTTATAAAAATGTTGGTTAAAACTATTAGATTTTTACTTTGGAACAGGTTTATCCCAATTAATGATTCTCAGTAGTACAACTGGGTTGCCCCGAGTGGTGAGTTTATTATGAATTGAATGTTTTTTTATGACTCAAGTGTAATATTTCTTATAAGGGAATATTTTTATTTATGATTCACACGTGTCAACTCTTTTGTCCAGTTCAGTGAAGAATTGAGGAAAAACTGTCCGGTGTTCAAGTTCTAAATCGTTCAACGATTCTTTACTTTTGTGAGTAAAATATCAGTAAATGAGTGAATTTTCAACAATAAACAAACAAATAGAAACATACTTTTCTTCTCGCTAGACATCTCTATATTTATGTGCGTTTACAAAATAAGGGTTTATGGTGCTGTTCACCTTTTCATGGTGTGTAAATTGCTGTATGATGAACCATAATGTACGAGAGCGTCATTAAGAAAATTTTCATCGGTTTATGTCCACAGGTACATCGATATTGTTTACAGAGCTTTGCCGCAACCCCATAAACCAATGTTTTCAAGAATAATATAAGAAAGGTGCTTAAGCAAGGCAGACTTATTATTTAAAATTGGTGGTTATCTAAGTCCCCTAAACTGATACCCTTCGATTTTTATATTGGGAGCAGTTAAAAAGAGATAATGTACAAAACAAATCATTGGAGAATTGAAAGTTAGCATCAGTTGAGCGATTTATTTTACAGGAGTATTTCAAAATTTTCTTTCCTAAAAGATTAAGTAGGTTTTTTAAAGACTTTTATTTTAGAATTTGTCAATGAAATGTTTTACGTTTAATAAATGGCGACTGTGATCTGCAATTAGAGACACCTTTGCTCGTAACGAAAATGACGTGCGCAATCAGCGATCCTATAAATTAGGCGTGAAATGTGCAGATTATACGATAAAAGCTTTTTTTCATAATGATTTACATGAGGAATTTTAACTCAAAGCTGTAACATTTAGTTAAGTCTATCATCGCCTTAAGATTTATTGAAGTAACCAACTCTGACAAGTAGCAGTAGTTCATTCTTCAATAAATGGAGCTTCTTCAACATTGCCTAATAGTTCAAGAGTGATGGTGTTATGTTTCAACAAGCTCTAAAAGAAGTAAAGAGATGTTTTATGTGAATCCGAGCCGGCTGGCAGAGGACTCGTTAACACCGGCACACACAGTACTTGCCTATTCCTCCATGATAGTTTTGCGTTCAACATCTGATTGTTGATCCTACCTGGCGTTTGGTAAGTGGGCACGTCGAAAAGTAAACACACTCTCATCATTTACACAAATGAACATTTTCGTGCTAATTAATGATTTTAACGTTGTCAATGCGTAAAATTGTTTCATTATACGGTATGAGAGAGAATGATTATTTAAATATAAATAAAATATCATTAGCACCGCGGTGTGTCACTAAACAAAACTTTAAGCTTCCACTTTTGACCTGCAGAGTAGCTTTTAGAAGTTTAAAGCAATTACATGAATAAACTCAAGTAAGAATTCTAGGAAACTTCAGCTGTGTTATGTTTTATTTTTGTTTTTCGCCTTAAATGGGTTAGAGGTCTGCTGCAGTCAGCATTTTGTTCAAAAAGATTCCAATAGTATTTCTAAAGCTCTGCCTTTTGTTCAACGTATGGCTCTTTAACCCTATTTCAAGCAATGAAAACGAGAAGCAAATATTCGGATCAAGGGAACAGAACAAGGTACACATAACAAAACAGCATGAACAACAGGATTGTGGGTAGAGCGTACCTTTTCTGTAAACATACTACAAAGTATGTCTTTGTTATTGAGTGTGTGACAGCTCTGTGCTCTCAGATGGTATAGCCACTGAGAAATGCCCCTTCTGGGGACAACTTGCCTGTATCATTTCCACCCCAAAACTTCCTTCGCTCAGGTAGTTCAGTGCACTAATATACTCCAATTTCATACACTTATTCATATTGTTAGATGTTGAAAACTTTAAGAATATTTAAATGTAAGACTGCAAATACCATGCCACACATTCAAAGGAAAGCTTAAAAATGGTCAGGCAGAGGAAATTGCACCACTGACCTGTCTTAAAATATGTGAGAATAGAAGTTATACTCATTTTTGCAGACACACAAACTTCACTTGAATCCCATCAAGTTAACTTGTATGGGAATTTCTCGAAACTCTCAGTTCATTTCCCACAAATAATCAATTAGGACTTTGTTCGGTGCCTGGACATCAGAGTATAGTGTGTAACGTAGCGGCAGATAAACTGGCAAAAGAAGGAACAAAGATTGACTTCATAGGATCAAAATTTTGTGCGATATTAGCAAGAAAACTGTTAGAACTGCAATACATAAATGTATCGAGAAAAAGCACAAGAAGGTGTAAGGACTCTCTCGGTGAAAAACAGGCAAAATATTCTATAGCACCCCTGCTTAGGACCTATTGAGTAGGGATATAAAGCAAACCAATGATTACCGGACATTGCACCTAATTCCGGAAACACCTACGGACGATGGGACTCAACTGCCATTTATGTGAACAGTATGATGAGACACAGCCTACTTGACTGGGAAACTTTGGAAAGACATAGGAAATCTCTATTAGGTAACATTCCTTTAGGAGATGTGGTTCCTATGCTTGTATACAAATGTTATGGCTTAACTTAAGCTCTAAAACTTCTGAGTTAGGATTAAATGTCAATCAGATCAAATCAATTCTTAAAACTATCCAAATTGATTAAAAGAACTGACACTTTTTAGTTATCCCTTTGTAATCATAATTTAAAGTAACAGTACGTATTACGTTAAAATGTAATAATTACTTCTTGAGTATCTGACTTGACTATTTGACTGACTGACATTCTACAGATCTGAAGTGAGCATGACATAGAAAATTTGTGATTTGAAAGAGCTCCGAGTGCTGATGACATATTTTCGTTATAAGGGAACATGGCCGAAAAATTGACGATAATATGTCGGTTACATTAGGTGATAAGTGTACCTTTAACTTCATTTGGTTGCTGCATTTAGAACAGAGCATTTGAGCAGATAAACAACGTTCTGGGAGACCTAGTGACATTTCAGGATAAATGGCTGTCATTCATACCGCGATCTGCTAAGAAGATAGTGGAAAGCCCAGAAACAAATGTCAAATTAATATGCAGCCTTTGTTTACAACCAAAAGCCACAAACTGCTCTCCATGTGTCGAAGAAATCTTTGAAAAGGAATCTTCTTTCTTCAGGATAATGCCGATCCTCACATAGTGGCTATTAAACATTGAGAAAGCCGCAACAGCCGTACATTTGTTTTCTTTACAACGCAGAAGAATTATTAGACATCATAGGACATTTTTGATAAATGCATGAATTGTGTTAGCATATCTTGACTCCAACTGAAAAAGTTCTTTAATTTTGGAACTTTACATATGCGATATATAATTATTTAAATCTGCATGTAGAAGCAACTATGTTTATAATGTGAATGATGGGCCAGATACGTTTTCCTAGAGAGGATGAAAGGACACTCATTTCCATTTTTCATTAACTATTAAAAAACTGGACCCTGCTTTTAAAATTAATAATGCTATGCACATGAGCAATGGTAAATTTTCAGATAACCCTTGTGGCATTAGAGTTATCAGAATACAATGCACTGTAAACTTATTGGAATATCACGATGCATACTTTCGAGAGGGCCTTGAACAGTCTCCTCGTGCAGTAAACCCGAAACATGTCAAAGCAAAGTAAGATCGATGTAAGTACATCAGAAGCTCAGAATTCCTTACTAACTAGAATTACTAACATTTTTAAAAATTGCTTAAACTGAATTTGCTAGAAGAGGACCAAATTTGTGTATAATTGTTACATCTGATTAGACAAAGGTGTGGGAGCACACCCCTTCTCTCTCCCTCTCGTTTAATCTGCTCTTAAGGGCTGAACAAGATCAAATAAAGGTGCACTCCCGGTGCTGAATGCCAGGGCCAAAGCCGTTTCTCACAGTGTTATACGAGAGGCTATTAGCAGTGGGGGGTCTCAAACTACAATGCTAATATTCCTGTAACTGCGGGCCCTTGTATCCACGTCGGAATCTTCTACCTGCTACATGGACCTCCTGGTCAGGCTCCTTTATTCTATTTCCAAGTGACCCAGTAGGGAGGGCTTGGCCCAACTTGTAGGGTGCATTGTTACAAGTCATGTGTTGAAAATCTTCCCCACTTGGAAACATCCTTTCCATTCATCAAGTTATACTTTAGGACGACCTGAATTTATTCTAACCCGCCATTTACAAACAGTAGCTCAGACTTTCCAGATTTCTATTTCGTAACAGATATGGCCACTTAATATTTGCCTATCTTTACTGTCCAAATAAAATTACTAAAGAGGTGGTAATTGAGCGTCACATGTTTTGCGCTACATTTTACTGGAAGCAAGATATACGACACGATAATTTAAATAGAAAGAATAAAGTTGTGATAAGTTCGTCAAATAATTATAGCACATACTCAGAATAGTGCGAAATCAAGTATGATGGGTCCTCTCTTCTTTTCTAATATGTATTGATGATCTCCCTTGAGGATGAACAAAAATACTTTTCTAGTGCTCTTTGTAGATGATACAAGCATTAATATTAACAATATCATATTAGCACTTTATCAAATTTGAATAAAAGAATATTTTTACATTAAATAATTGGTTTGATAGTAACAAAGAAACTAATAATTACCTTTTCAAACAAGAATAAAACATAGGAAATCGAAATATATATTATGAACGCAAAGTATTACAAAATCTCTGAACGTAAAATTTCTTGGTCATATTATTGATCATAATATTAATTGGAAGGACCACGTTGATTATATTTCATATTAATGACAAATGGTATAATGATTTGAGGAAATACTGTATGTGCTAAAAGGACATTTATATTACAGAAAAAGGCGACAAGGATAATGGCAGGAACCAAATGAACTACTCGCTGTTAATACTTGTCAAAACATTTGAAACTGTGGCACTAACAAAAGAGTATATTTTAACTCATAGTTGTAGTAGAAAATCCCAAAATATTAATTAAAATTCAGACATTTATTGAAAAAACCACTGACTTCAGGCACGATATAGACCAAGCAATAATCCACAAAGAAAGTAGATTACTATAGTAGTGTTGTATTGTTTAATACCTTCCATTGCCTATAAATATAATATAATGCATTTAAATTAATTTCAAGCTACAATTTAAAAAGTATATTTCCACATACAACTTCTGTATAGTAGACCAATTCATTCATTTGAAAATTAATTTATCCAACTTTTCTTAAAATAATTTTTCCATAGTGCAAATATATACAGAGTGTAACAAAATATATATGTAATTCCTGAAGTAAACTGGAGCCTATTGTTAAACTAGCCCAATAGAGTTCGACCAACTCAAATACAGAATCTATGGATTGAATGATATGAATGAATGAATTTATTTCTCATACATTAATATACAAAACATTTATAATAAAATGAACACTAAAAAAGAAAAAAAAAGAAAATTAAAATATAACAAATAGAATCATGCTTTCGGTAATTCCAGCAGGTACTAATGCCAATGAAAATTTAATAAAAAATATGTAATTAGTAACATCTTTATAACATTATAAATATATTGCAATCTTTTTAATTCTTAATACTTCAATCCAAATATTCCAATTTGATTAATTCAGACCCCAGTCCCCGGTTCATCAGCAGCTACCTACTGGAATATCCAGAGGACCACGCTGTGATCCAACCAAAATAAAACAATAATAAAATAGGACTGAATGATATATGACGATGTGATAATACAAAACCAATAGTGCTGGGACAGGTTACTAAACCGCACGATTCCTAAATGATTGAAGAAGCTACAGTATCACGTCAGTACTATTTTTCATATTTCCTGACACACTTGTTTTACTGCCATGTAGCAACATATCCCTAAGTCATTTAAATTTTGTATATTCAAGTCTGTGTACCACTAGGTTTTTTTTCATGTGCAGAAACATTCATGTGTCCATTTCTTATTAATTCTATCTGTACATTAGGTCCGCTGAACTAATTTCAGAGAGATGGAAAGAAATTTTCGTCCGAGAACAGCTTAAATCCTCAGGTGAAGCTATTTTGTAGGCCTGGGTAAATTTGACTTTCGTGATTTGATAAAGGCTTTGGACAACGTGCATTGGTATCGAGGGAAAATATGTGAAAAATTGGAATATTTTCTAGAAACTATGCTGTCAATTTGTGCTTCATTCTGAGAACTTTTCAAGCGACCCTCATATTTAACTTACGAGCTGACTGTGTCAGTACTAATGAATCGTAGATAGTTATTATACTCGTAGTGTATTATTAAACATGCTGCTTTGCAATTATTCACTTGGCAGGTAATGAACTTTCCCACAAAGCAGTCGCCTAACAAACTCGTATTGGCGTGACATTTATTTCTTACTTTTATTGACAGAGCAAGCGGTTGATGCTTGTGTAGCTCACTATTGAATGTGCATTACCTCACCTTACAGAGAAATACGCCCCCATCGCTACCCCTTCTCAACCTGCTTCGACATCGGTAGATCTGATAATGATGATGATTATGGTTTAGAGGGCGGAATACTGCTAAGGTCATTAGCGCCCAATCGGTAGATCTGAAAGGAATGAGTTGGCATATAGGGTTTTCCTTTCGCTTGAAAATCAGATTTTCATTTTTGAACACCATCGGTGTTTATGAGTAAAATGTTAATTATTAATTATTATAAATGATAATGAAATAAGGGGGAAAAAATGTGTGCCACCAGTTCTGATCAAGAGGCTCATTTTCTTCCGCAAGTGGCAAGGTACTTTCACAGGTAATTTGCCGACGAAAAAAGGCAATATCTGGTTAACCCATGAAATGGAGACGCCGTATCTTGCTTGCTTACTCACTGCATTTATTTATTTAACGGTGGATTAATCATCAACCTTCCTCAAGTGTACACTGGCTCTCTTCAGCATGTACTGATCGAGAGCAGTGGCTGCTATTCTTTCCAGCAAGTGCCAGCATAAGTCACACTTTCCTCTGGTCTTTCTCAGATGCTCAGAAAATATAGTTCGTTGGTTTCGGACTTTGTAGTCACTCTGTATACATCATATGAGAATCAAAATTTCTTTAGAGTGCTTGAAACTTCGGGTAATACAAGTACTTCAAATATTCCTTGTTTCTTATTTTCTTATCATTTTACATTTTTTATGATATTTAATATCTGTTATATGGTAATAACTTAAAAAGGTCAGAAATAAGTAAACACAGCAATCATTATGTTTTGAGACTTTGGCATCCAATATTTACTACCGTCACCAGTAAGGGTCTCGTTTTTTCTATAATATTCTTTATTATTTATATAGCACTCCAATTTTCTAAACTAGAGATGACAAATGTTTTCGTTGCTTCGTTACTCACCGTCTATGTACAGTAAATGTAAATGTGTTACATTGTCGTAAGATTTAGGGAAAAAATCAACAAGATTTTACCTTTTCTTTACATTTTCTCTCGTTTAAAATTATATCACAATAGATGCTACCGATGATGGATATACTAGGAAATTACAAAAAATATCCGCCTTTGGAATAGAAGAAATTCAGCCGTTTTGAGCGCGGAAACGTTTTGCAACTTTTCCTTCTCAGTTTGTCATTGTCGTCCGAAACGCTGTTACCTGCACAACTATGCACGCTCTAAATCCGTCACCGAAAAGTGATAATTGCAGAACTACCCTTGGCTGAGTATTATTTAAAGTTGGTCCAGTTGTGGCATTGATTACTTTAGATTTAATTTACTCAAAAGGCGTCATATTACTTGACTTAATGCCGTTGAGCTGTCTTTTGTAGAGAATAGACGTATTGTTCTTGTTTTTGCGGAAAGATATTTTATCATTTTGTTTATTTTCTTTAGATGGTGTTGGATTCTCAAGGACATAGAAAATATGCTTTTAAAGAGTAAACTGTGAACAAAGATACGATTTCATGATAATTAGTGGTTCCAGAGATGTTTCCCAGGGCGTTTGTTTTTTTATAGTATAATTTTTATTACGCCTGAAAAGATAAAAACCAGAACAATGGATTTTTGCATCCATTGTGTTAATTCATTTCATTAGCAAAAACTTGATAACCTCATAGAAGCGCTTTCTTTTGGTGCAATCTTTATATAATTTATAGCAATTCTAATACACAAGGTAATTGTACACTGATTCTTTGTAAAGATTTACAAAAATAAAGAAAAAAAGGACGAAAAAAAAAAAACAACAACAAGCAAATTGCTTATCTTTACGCGATATATATCCAGTTAAAACTGACGCTTAGCTCGTAAATTGCAAATACAAAATAAACGTAAGCTGCTGGATCGGAGTGCCGCATTAGCACAATCGATTATTTTTATGTTCAAGCGAATTAAGGAGCTACGGCATTACATCATCACTGATTTGCATATTTCCCTGCGTTATGTGCATATAAAAGCTAAATGAAGGTTACTGTGAACGATTCAAACTTGCCATAAACCAAAACATTTCGCAAGCTGAGAAATTCCAGAATGTTAGATAGCACCAGGCAAGTTTATTGCCGTAAGTTGGTAGCTTAACGCTGAAGCAAAACAGATGAAGTTAAACATCGATTACTATAACTACTTGAATACTATTCTGCCTAAGCATTATTTTTGCAAACGGAGAAGGAAGGACCGCCCACGTTTTGTCTGCCTGCTCATTCCGATATACACAACCGCATAATTCATGGTCATAGAGCTGATGCAAATTATAAATACAGTAAGCACCCACTGTCAAAGAAGATGCGGAAGTGATGTCCATATGGAACCATACATCTCTCACATTTTTTTTTAGAAAGTTCGCATGCACGCATTAATTCTTGTGAAACGCTGCAATTTATTTTTTAATATATTGTCTTTCACTTCTTCCAACGCAAGCGAAATGATCCAGTTCATTTTATTTTTCAAGTTCCACCATAAATATAAATCACATGGTTTAAGATCTGAGAATCACGCTGACCATAATCCCTTACTAAGACCACGTCCTCTAATATTTCCTTAATTAAAGTTAAAGGGAGAACAGCAGTATGCGCTATGATGGAATTTTGTTGAAAACATGTATATTTAAATTCAATGTCTTGTGGTTCTTTGAAGAATTGAGTGATTATGTTATCTCTGATCTATGTGCATGTATTTTCATAAAATACCGAGAGTACCAAAAAAAATATATATACGCACTTTCACAGTAGATATGTATTTAATATATTTTAAAGTTGAACCGAAAAACAACAGTAATGTGTAGTATGATGTTCTGTAAACAGATGTAACTCACATACATTATGATAGCGTTGTTACATGACAAGTAAATCAACAATGAACAAATGAAGCCAAGATTATCGTAAATCAACAATGGACAGATGAAGCCAAGATTATCCTATATGTTTTGTAAACATATGTGACTCACATACATTATATATCACCATGGGTGGCCGAGGTCGTTAAGGCGCGAACTCATGAGCGGGAGGTCTGGGCTTCGAATCCCGCCAGCACCGTTCTTCCTGACTGGGTTTTTTCCAGGTTTTCCTCAGTTCTCATAACTGGCAAATACCGGGGAGGTACCCTAAACTTAGACCTGGAACGTTTCCTTCCTTAAAATAAATCCTTTCTCAATATATCATTTCATTGTATCATCAGTGTCCATCGCCTGTGGCGCCTCAGTAGTAAAAATGGGCGTTAAACACTATTAAAAAAACCATTATGATAGCGTTGCTACATGACAGGTAAATAAACAATGAACAAATAAAGCCAAGATTATCTTTTGAACAGCGGAAAGCAATTTTGCAGTGGTATTAGAAAACCGAGAATAATGTTGAAGTTCAAAGGCAATGGAGACGTGTGTACAGAACAGAACCGCGAACGCAAGTAACAATTGCACGCATTCGAGACAAATTTGAGCACTGGAGCCAAGGCACTATCCTTGGCACTGGATAGGACGAAGAGGTCCGATTGAGTTTCCACCGCGTTCTCCGGATCTAACTCCGTTGAACTTCTACCTACGGGAAACTTTTAAGGATGTTGTATACCGTAGAAAACCAGCTACACTGACAGCACTTCGGCAACAAATTGAAACGGCATGTGCTGCAATCGCTGAGGACACTTTCGCAAACGTTGCTTAATCAGTAGTTCAAGTACTCAGAAGTGTATCGACGCCGATTATGGGCATTTTGAGCAACTGTTGTAACGGTAAAAGCCTAATATGATTAGTGCTCATCATTTTCTGTTTGTGTGAACTCGGTTTTGTTATGTTAATACAGTTTCTTCTCTACCTAAAGTGTGTATACGTTTTGGCACCCTCTGTATAGACACTATAATATTCGACCGCCACGGGTGGCCGAGGTCGTTAAGGCACGGACTCGTGAGCGGGAGGTCTGCGGTTCGAATCCCGCCAGGACCGTCCTCCCTGACTGGGGTTTTTTCCAGGTTTTCCTCAGTCTTCATAACTGGCAAATGCCGGGGAGGTACCTAAACTTAGGCCTGGAACGCTTCCTTCCTTAAAAAAAAAAAAAAAATATCCTTTCCCAATTTATCATTTCATTTCATGCATCATCAGTGTCCACCGCCTGTGGTGCCTCAGTAGTAAAAACGGGCGTTAAACACTACTCAAAAAAAAAAAAAAACTATAATATTCTGTAGGCATTCACTACTCAATTATACAAAATTATTTTGGGTATACAATCGAATTTCGTGTACACCTCATCTGTAAAAGAAAATACACTAAGTGGTCAATATCGTCATTCCTAACACAATCCAAAATCCAGCCGAAGAAAGTTACGCTACTTGCGTTATCCTGTGGCTGCAATTTCTGTACAACATTTTAACTTCAAATGTTTGGTGGCATTCCAAACCAAGGTTACAAAACTATTGTTCCCTGTGCTAGGCTTCACAGAGGTTTGTTTCGACTTCCTTCTTACCTTTCTCCAATTTCGTCAAGTTTTCCTTCGCAGTCTATTTTCGGTTTCTTATCGAGAACAGTCCCGTTTTTCTAAATGTATTCACAAGAATACATTTATGCGATGCAGCAACACCGAGGAATTTAGTTACAAACCGCCGTCTCAAGGTTGTTTAACAATACATGAAATTATTGTGTTCTACAATGTGCACACATTTTGCCATTATAAAATAAATAAACCAAAAACACTTTGTTTATTGACTAATCACTTTAACATCCGACCACATTCAACAAAATTCAGAGAAGGATTCTACTTAAAGACTATGCAAGATCTGGCACACCATGCACAACATGGACTTCGCTAATGGTTAAAGTTGCAGGTAAGAAGTCATTGAAATCCAGCGTAACTTAATGGCCGAGATGCTGAATATTTCAACATTTAATTTTTTTTTTCATGTGAAAGTGTCGGTGGTTATTCTTACATCTAAAAAGATAAACTGAAAGAGCAAAGAGGCTTCCTCAGTGGTATGCTCCAAAATGGCGATGAAAATCTACTTTTACTAATGAAAAAATTTGCAAATTAAATTAAAAACACAATAAGCAAACTGAAAAAAAAAAAACATATGCACACATCTCAAGAAAGCTAAACAGACAGTACCCTGGGTAGAGATAGGCATCATTAGTATCAGTGATGGTTTAGTGGAGTGTCCCACCAGGGGGAAACATCCCCTCACTTCTGTCAACAAGAGGTAAGAACCTAAACCAGGCAGTATCAAGAAGACTCTTAGAAGGTGTTGTGAGGCCCTTGAACATGAGAAGGTATCGGGTCATCCTTGCTGTAGAGAACTAGCCTGTATTTGCTGCTTGCGTGAAACCTCACTCATTTTGTAACCATCTTGTGAAGGCTGTGAAAAAAACGCTTCTCAGTATCATTTTTGCCTCAATAGGACATTGGCCTAGCAAATTAAGGGTGTGCAAAGGCCAAATATAATGCTTTTGAATTTTTCGTGATGTTGATAAGTGTTTATTAGTTAGTAAAAAATGAAGTCTCTTGTTTCAAAGCGTAGATCTTCTTAAATAACAGACAGAGCATTTAAAATATTGAGATATAAGTTATTCTGTACCCTCATTCCGCTACGCAATTGCGGTTAGTATACACTAGTAGAAGCCATGCGATTCCCAGTAAGACTGGAGTTAAAATTCCCCTGACATACAACTAAGCTTGCTCAATCGCATTTATCACGCCAACTATTTCAGTTGCATTTCTGTAGTAAGCGCGTGTTAGACATACTACTGTGTATTTGGGTATTCTGCAGTATACCGAGAGTGAGATATATGCCAGAACAAATAATATTTATTGTTGTGCAATAGAAATAGTAAAAGTACTATAGGAGAGGACTTCATGCTAAATTTCCAGTTCTCCGTTGGAAAGTGCAATTTTCAAATTAAGGAACAAAGGCCAAACTCAAGGCGTTTTGATTGACAAGAAGCCAAGGCCAAAAAAAAAAAAAAAAAAAAAAACCCCAACAGTATTATAAAACAGTACAAGCTTGATGAAGTAGGCTATTCATTACAAACTTTTCCTCAATAGGCTTTAATACGATTAGTCCAGCAAGTTGGTGTATTTGTCGGCAGTGCGTATAAAGCCACTCAGCTGCTGCATCTTCATTCACAAAAATTACTACTGTACTGAAACGAAACCCGTGGACACGCTGAAACAAAATATCCGGGAACTAGTTTACAATGTTGGAAATGATGAATTGCAGCGAGTGTCTCAAAATATGTTCAGAAAAGTTCACGCATGTCTTAAAGCATAATACAGGCACTTCGAGGTTGTACTATAGTGAGGAGTACAATATTAATTATTATTTTTTACAAATAAATAACCAAAGGGGGAGGGGGGATGCGCGCTGAGTTTCGACCACGCGATATGAATTCCCTCGGTAGGTGGTCAGGCCGTGACACAGTAACTTTCCTTTGGAAAAAACAATTTCAGATTGCTTAGGAAAATGAATACTTTATAGATACAAATATAAACGAACATTTTACTTATGATTTGTTTTATTTACTCTTTAACAATTTTTATTATGAAGAATAGTTTAAAGGTAGATACATTATATGTGCATATCTTCAATTTAATGTTATTTAATTGCTTCTGAGAACTAGAGCAAGTGGTTTTCAGCTTTTAAAATTCCTGGAATTCAAAAATTTTAGGCAACTACTCGTAGACTGCAAGAGTTAATCCTTTTATATTAAGCTTATAAGCAGGACAATAAAAAGGTTATGAAACCCGTTCAAAGCTGATAATATAAAAAGATAAACTTATATTATTAAATCTTTTTCATGTAAATATTTTAATTTCCCCAAGCATACACTTAAAAAAGAGCGTATTGAAAAATAATTTACATTGGCCATCCAAAAGTATGAGGTTGGATCAATTTGGCAGACACAAATGCTGCCTTTTGCATGAGCTTGGCCACATTATTTACAGACGCGAATGTTTACATTATGTACAATTTCTGTTAAGATGTTGTAACAATGATACTGTTAGAGTTATTTCCAACGAAACTGTTGTACATTCACAAAAAGACGCTTTTAAAAGTATCGATTAGCAAGCCGCTAATCCAACGCTACTTCGCGTATCTTTTAACGCTTCTCTATTTTAAAACTGGAGTACTACATATTAAATAACAGCGTTTTGTATTTATTCTTCTCAATGCAAGCGCTGGAAGTGTCACCCATTTTAAGTTCCTCAAGTGTGCTTAAAGGCGTATTTTCAGGTGGATAACGCTTCAGCTCATACTGCTAATTTATCCATAATGGAATTACAGCATAGATACAGAATTATTAGCAGTTGTTCATAACCTCCTAGATCCCAAGGCGTAACAGTTAGTGATTTCTCTCTCTCTCTCAGGAACACTGACCAAGTTTAAACAGCTAATTCTTACAGCACAGAAATTGGCCATTTGATGCATAGGAACTGATAAATGTGCATGATATTTTCGTAAGAAAATGTGACGCAAAATAGGAAACAGTTTCTACAGCGCGGCGGGTGAGTACGAATGCTGTTATGCATTAAACAAGTTTTACATTGTGAAGCGTCATGAATTTACGGAAGAACATACCTGCGGTAGCGTGGTCGTTGCGCCACTGGCCAGCCGACTTGCAAACCAACACCTTTAAATGTGTTTTTCTATTTTTATCAAACTTACCTTCATTGAAAATGTGATTTTTGGCACCATTAAACCGAACATGTTTATCACCGTTTATGTCTTATTTGTATAAACTCACTATACATTTTTTAAGCATTTCGCTTTGCAGCTAAATGAAAATGATAGCGCTAGAAAATTAATAGTAAGCTTTTTGATGGAAAGATGAAAAGTAGAATATGTCTAATACTGCGCTTACCGCTATGTCCATCTTGGTGCATCCCATAGGATATAGGACATGGTATATTAGCTTATGGTTGAGAGACACAGCATTACTGCATATTTAATAGGAAGTCAATGAGCCACAAACTCAAGTACAAGGTTAGCTGAAAACGTGTTGCTGCCTTCCGCTATGCAGGACGCGTCACCACCCTAACTTTTCCAAGAAATTTTTCATTATTTACATAGGTGGCCTTGTTTAGATTCTTCATGTTGCGTGGGTGACTCAGAACGTCAAAGAATTTCACAGCCAAACAGTCTACAAATGTTTATTGTAAGCATTTTAGTGCTTCTTATAACAGGAGGGGGTAATTAAAAATTGGGGATGATAATCACAAGTATTCCTTTTTCACTTTGGAAATATCCAAAAATCATTGTTACTTTCTTCATAATTTTGCCATGTGTACAATATGTGAGCATTATTATACCGTGCGATCAGTTTTGTTTTCCTCGGGAGTGTTTTGTATATGGGCGAGCGCGCCGCTCATTAGCCGGTCAGCCGGCCAGCCTAAAGCCACGAGTGGCCGAGGTCGTTAAGGCACAAACTCGTGAGCGGGAGGTCTAGGGTTCGAATCCTGCCAGGACCGTTCTCCCTGACTTAGGTTTTTCTCAATCCTCATAAATGAAAATGCCAGGAAGGTACCCTAAACTTAGGCCTGGAACGTTTCCTTCCTTAAAAAGAATCATTTCCCAATTTATCATATTATTTCATTATCACCAGTGTTCCCCGCCTGTGGTGCCTTAGTAGTAAAAACGGGCGTAAAAGTATTAAAAAAGTAATAATAATAAAAAAGCTGGCCAGCCGGATTCCAGTGATTAGTTTGAGTCCCCCCCCCCTTAAACGGTGTTTAACGCCCGTTTTTACTACTGACGCTCTACAGGCGGTGAACACTGATGATATATGAAATGATGTATTGGGAAATTATTTTTTTTAAAGAAGCAAACGTTCCAGGCCTAACTTTAGAATACCTTCCCGGCATTTGCTATTTATGAGGACTGAAGAAAACCTGAAAAAAAAACTCAGTCAGGAGGATGATCCTGGCGGGATTCGAACCCCTTATCTCCCGTTCACGAGTCCGCGCCTTAACGACCTCGGTCCCAAGTATGGCTTCCTTCGGAAGGGAAGTAAAACCGTGATCCCGTGTCGTACATTTACGGCACGATAAAGAACCTCAAGCCTAAAAAAAGAGGCCTCTGAGCAAAATTTGTCGGCCGTTTCACGCCCTGAATAGAATGGGACGCTGATGACCTGAGCTGTTAAAGAGCGTCCGTCCATCAATAAACAAAAAAAAAAAAAAACAAAACAAAACAAAACAAAAATTAACAACCTCAGCCACCCGTGGCGGTAGCTTGAGAGTAAAATAATAAAACAAACTACAATTCACAAACAAATTTAAGAGGCTCATTACTTACCAAATTAATAAATGAGATGTTGAATCTGCCCGCCTTCGTTTTCCACATGTTTTTAGGGGGATCATTTAAGAAAATTATTCATCATTTGCTGTAGTTCATTTTGAGAAATCTGGACAATTCTCGACGAACATTATCTTTGGGTTCTTATATGGTGTGCGGGTTCCTGTTGTACACGCCTTTTTTAATTTACCCCAGAGATAATAATCGCAGAATGTTAAATTTAATAGCCTTTCGCACAGATCCATATGAAATTCCCACTTGTGCAAAACGACAAGGAGATTCCTATGGGAAATTTTCTAAACTATACAAATGTCACGTAATCTTTCTTAGATAAGAACTCTACGCTGCTTTTATTTGGTTTCTTAGGCTGGACACTTCCAGTTTCCTGAAATGTATTATACAGATTATAGGCTGGTTTACGACCCGGAGCGCCTACGCCCGGGAATATTGATTGTAACAATCTTCGAACTTCACAAGCTGACTGAGTCAATACATATGAAAGGAACAAAATTATATGTTGTACCGCTGTAAACACACATTATGTATCCCGTCGAAATAAGAAACGAACAACACAACACACACCCGGAAACAGCTGCGCTACCACTGCGAAAGTCAGCAAGGTCAACAAATAAGCAAGTAGGCATGCTATCCCCTCCACGGCGCGGAAAATGAGTGGGGATTCACCTTATTGGATAAACCCCGCGCCGCGGGCACTTATCAGACTGTATTTTCAAGTTTTTGTCATATGATATATAGGACATATTATAAAGTATTTTGTGAAGGAACGTTTTGAAAATAATGTAGCCAGAAGAGGTAAATTATATATATATATATATTACTTTTTCAAAATATATAGTCCGTGGATACGGGTTTATATGTTTTGAGATCGTTATTACAGTATAAGACTAATATTATGAAGGTAACTCTTTCATATGGTCGACAGCACATTAAAATTGAAAATTTTATGCAAAATTTAGCATCTGTTTCTTTTAAATATTCCACTTTTCTCTGCTACAAATTAAAACCTATCTACATATTAATAGTCTTATTCCTTAATGATCATCTTAAAACACACAGAATAAATTAGTGGAATATGGGCATTAGGTTAATATCGGCAGAACTAAGTTAACATTCACTTTTCCCGCACAAGTTGCACGATACTGCTTCGCTACTCAGACATTGGCAAACCTGCTGCACAACAAAGTTCTCATAAGCAAATCACACACGTAAGAAAATAATAATGATATCAAAATATCATTGAAAATTGCATCCTTCTTAATATTCAATAAGCTACTATGGACTACGTGTTATGTAACCCAGCGGGGTGGCTCAGGGGTTACGCCTGAGACTCGCAATCGGAAGGTTCTGAGTTTATTTCCCTCGGGACCGGTCATCCTGAAGGTATTTTCGTGGTTTCCGCTGGTCACATAGACGAATGCTGGAACGGATATTTCCATTCCACGATATTTCCGCTCTCACGTTTCCTTTATTTCATTTCATAGCTTCAGTTATAGGATCGGAAGCATCAGACGAGGCGAAAGGTGCCTTGCGTGTTGTGGCGGTGGCTTGCTCTCAGGAAAATTTCCTGGTGAGTTGCCTGCCTGTTCGGGGAACCTCAGATGAGAACTTGACCAAACAGTGCCAAAATGGTGTTAGGAAACTTTGTTTCATACATATCGTGGAATCACTCCATAAAATTGGATTTGTCATCACTGTGTTGTAAAATGTTGATGTTAACAAATGAGCAGCACTAGTATGAATCTGTTTTTGCACCAAGGCTAAGCAAACAAGCACATACGAGTATCTGAAATCAGAACATTCTAAATTTATAAATTAACCACGCAGAACATAATGCAACGTTGCTATATATTTGGAGATAAAAGATTTATTTTTAGGAAAACTCTTAAGAAACGATTTAAACGTTTTGTTCCCTAATTAAGCATGGAGTTCTCTTTCATTCTGTATGTAGTAAAAATTCTAAACCCATAATAAAATATGTGGGGTCTTTCAGAAGTCACTTCAAATTTCGAAGCGTTATAAAATTTATAATAACTGACATATACAAAAAACAACAACAACAAATAAATGACATTTTGGGGCATGAAATGAGATATGCTTTTTAATTTTTTCCCATAGTTACCATACGTTAATTAAAATCATTAAGGATTTTATTATTGCTGCTACAGGAATTTTAAATAACAAGCTAGATTCCACCATTTTTAAGTATTAGGCTACACCTGGTGCATTTATATTATGAAAACAATAGAGGCTTCTCAAGGTTTGAGGAAATATTGCAACAAATAACAATTCAATAAAAGATTGATATTCAATTCGTAATTCAGGAAGATTGAAGAAATTGGTTATGTTGCTGATAAGATGAACTCTGGAAGACCAAAGGAAATCAGATGCCACTGTTGCTGAGGTGGTTCATACAAGTAACTACATAAGCGGGAGAAACTAAGAAAACATATTGGACTATATCCATATAAACTAAAACTGTGTTTATGCCCAAAGAAAGTAACAAGCGAAAAAGTTGCAATTTTCCTTTATTTATACTAGCAGAGTTTTAAAATATCAATGACTGACAAAACAATGTTTCCTGCAGAGATAAAGTATGCTTTTTTCTCTATTAACACACTTAATTTCAGATCCCAAAAATGATCCCTAGACTTTAACTCAACAAGGTCTTCATAATCATAAAATCACTGTATCATTTGTCTTCATTTCACAATTTATCAGTTCATCATGCGAAAAAGAAAAATAATGTAAAAACGAAAACTGTGATAATAGACAGTGCTATTGCAGTATGTTATAGATCTTCGTCATTACTAGACTGAAGAATCATGAACATTATCTTCATGCAAGATGGCGCACTCCCACATTTACATTCCTATAAAGCAATTAATTAAACGACAATTTAGGGATCGTATCACTAATGGGCACTTTTCATCATCATGACATCCAAGATCTTGAAATGTGGGAGACTAATGGTTAAAGGAATTCCTTAAGGACGAGTTTTCTTAGCACAATCACAATCTAAAGCATGTGAAAGATGCTATCTCACAGAAACTTGGAATATTCCAATAAATTGTCTTCAAAATGCTGTGCATAGTATTGCAGAAAAATAGCGTATGTTGAATCAGAGAACGGGGGTGCAAAATAGTGATGATGTTGTTTCTTTGCTTTTCTATCTCCATTATTATAATATGTGTAAGACTTTAAACTTTGAAGTGACATTTGAAAGAGTCTGTACTACAGAACATGTTTAAACCCAATAATCTGCCTGGCACAAAGGAACGGAAGCGAAATTACACTATATGTGACACTTCTTTTACCGTCGCTACGAGATCACTACATTCCTTTGAAAGAAAAGTCCTTTTATCCCTCGTCTCTGTTGCATTTTAACCTCCCCTTCTTCCTGAATCTAGAGAGAATAAAAGTTAATGTGGTGAGCTGACATACAGACATTTCAAATAGTTGAATTTCAAAGCGCGCTAAAGGTACGTTCGACAGGGTGGAAAATGAGACAAAACGTAAAACTTATTAGCTAGATGGAGAAAGGGTTAATAATGGCAAGTAACGTTTTCAACGACGGCTTTTTCCGGCTTCCTTTCTATGTAATAGCAGCGCCACACCTCAGTGAATAACTTGTGGAACTTTTAGAAACCTCTTCGTGGTGATTTGCTCAATGCATAAACAGAAAAGAAAGATTAAGATGTGAAAAGCTCTTAGTAATTTTTTAGAAACATGCACTCATTCCAGACATGTGGAATGTGCATTTTTCAAGTTGCTACACAAATATGTTCATTCAGTTAGATTGAGGCTTATAATATAGAAAAATATTTCTCTCCACCGTATTTCACTCAACGATAGGTAAGTGTTGTACATTTGTAACCGTTAACTCTCTTGATCGTAATGACTAGCTAAGGGAATTTCATACGCTTCCGTACCTAAGCGCGGTGATATTTCAGAACAGAAAACATATATCTCCATGTTTTCTTCTTCTACTACTACCAAAGGCACTAAACTCATTTGAACTACGAATGCAATAACCTTTCATTATTGCTCTCCTCTTTACCTGTTCTTATTACGCAAGGACAGAGTTATGTTTGACGAACTTTTGTTTTTATCAAACATTGTCTGTGAGCAAAAAACAAAATAAGAAGTCTGTCCTGGTGGTGTAATGGTTACCATACTTGCCTCCTAAACCCAAGGTCGCGGGTTCGATCCCTGCCAGGACCGATGGAATTTTTCATGTGTGTGTAAAAATCCTAAGCATGGCTTCCTTCAGAAGGGAAGTAAAGCCATGGGTACCGTATCGTACATTTATGGCACATTAAAGAACCTCAAGCCTGAAAAAAAGAGGCCTCTAAGCAAAATTTTTTTGCCGTTTCACGCCCTGAATAGAATGGAACGCCGATGTCCTGAAATGTTGAAAAGCGTCCGTAAATAAACCAAATAGAAAAAAAAAAAAAAAAAAACATCATCAGATAAAGGCATATGCAATTGAGGGAACATAGAACCCAAATCGTCTACGTTCGCTTAATGTAATTTGTCAGACCGAAAACAGAATTCAGAATGTTAGCCTCTTCTCAAGGCTGGGTAAACCACAAATTGGTTTGAAATAATGAGACATCTGAGCAAACGTAGTTCCATAGCCCTTGAAGCTAATTGAAATTGCTCTTTGAGAATATAGAAATGTTCAGAGGAAATCTCACGCAAGGAATTCGGAATCGTGCAAAGAATTGTTGTATGTGTGATAAAGCACGTCCTTACAAGGCCGATCCATCTCTTGATATCGTTCCGAGATTGACGTTTCAAATCTTACACCCCTTATCTTGCTCCCTCACATTGTAGTATATTAGCCTTCTACTTTCAGTGGGGAAATATTTGGCAGTGATAGTGTGGTGCATTATTGGCTGCAGGTATAACTAAGAATGTTTTCTTTTATAGAATGAACAATTTGGTGCAACGGTGTGAGAAGTGCATTGCAAAGGATGATGATTAATTGATTACATAGAAAAATGACATGTAATTTATATATTGCAACAGAATTATATATCTTAAAATATTACATTTTTAAATTATCGTATAAGCAAAGAAAGGTGTAAAGGCCAACAGAAGATTATAGTAACTGTTCTCAAATATTCGGCCGTTGAGAACAAAATGGAGAAATAGAGAAAGAAAACACTGTTTTGATGAAAAATGGCAAGGGAGAAGGACAACGACCTTGTGATAAAGATAAATACAAAGGATAAATCTAGTTGACTTTATATAACGCTTCCCTTAGAGAAGGGAAATACTTGTGCATTGCTAAATAATGATGAGCTCTTGAATGGTGTAATTTCATGTATCTATATAACTTTCTCATTTAGTCCAAAGTCGCCCCTCTCCTAGTGCATACTCCTCGGTCAACAAGCGACCATCCTAAACAAATAATAAAGTTAAACAGCAAATAAAACTGAGCAAACACGGGCTAAATATTTGGGTAGAGACAGCAGAAGAGGACTGTGTTTGGTCATGTCGAGTATAGGACAAGTCCGCCCATGTAGTCGTTCCCACATGTAAACAACCGGGAAACCCACAGGCCTACACCGTGTCTACATCAGGCTGCAAACCAACGATACATTTCACCGTTAATAATGCCTTAGTGACACACTGCATGCCGTGGTTGTTCATTTCCTTGCAAGTCTGGCTTTATTCTCTGTAAGTGCGTCGCATTCGCTGCAAAATATTGTTTCACAACCAAGAGGCTTCTGGGAGAAATGTAGCAAGGGAAGATTTGCGTGATGGAAAGGAAATGGATCTGCGGAAGGTAGAAAACAAAAGAAGCGTTTCTAGCGAGATTAAACAGTGAATGTGTGCCGCTGATGCAGTTACTGCATTGTAATTACTTCATAAATATACACGAGAATATGAAGCAAAAATAGACAAGTGAGGAAGAGAGAAAAGGTAAGAATTCAAATGTATTCCTAGGAAAGTAGTGCAATAAACAGCATTCTCAATGAGAGATCAAACCTCTCCACACTTATACATTATTGTATATACTGTTTACCTTTACTTTATTTGTGTACGAGGTGAACTGTATTCTACATAAAATTCTATTTAGCAACTCAAGTTTTATTTACTTTTGACATTTACAATATGAGAATTTATATTTTTTATCTTAGAACATTCGTCAAGTTTGCTTCTAAAACCTAAATTAAAATATATGTAAGAAGGTATTCTAAAGCACACTGGTTAGTGCAAGAAAAGCGTTGTCCATTAGAAGAAATAAATGCAATAAAACGCTACTTACAGAGCTGTTTTGTTTTGTAAACAGAGCTATGAATAGTTTGCAGGTAAGAGTAAAATATAGAAATACCTGATATTATAATCGCATTACCACCATCGCATTCATGTGTACTTCAAATTAATCTTATATTTTTGCACTTTCTGAGCTGTTGCTTATATAATATTTAACTTTGTCCTTATTCACGCCTTGGAAGTAGAGGGCCACAAGTGTTACATTTCTTAAACCGAAATAACTGTCCCCTAATATTTTATATATGGCCACAAGTGGTAGCATGTAATTAGAGGCAGATCATAATGTTGTCCATTTGGTACTACTGTAATTCCAATGGATCTATTGATTCTATATGGTTCAAATTATTTATGGCAATCTTCCATAAATAATTGTATAGAGCAACAATTTTATTAAAAAATTAAAATTTCAACTAACTATATCTCATTTTATGATATTGGTACAACTGGCTATTTTGTTTTGTCGCCTTTTTCTTTCATATAGTTAGATTGTATATTAAACTTTGTACTGTTGTCTACAATTAAAGCAATGTGTGTAAACAAAATCTTAATTTAGGAAAATGCTAGCAGTATCTGTGAATAAACAGGTAATTTAGTTTATTTTTATGTTCATTTTGTACTATTCAGAAATGCATTGCAAAATGAAAATCTAACCAGTAATCTGATTCTTGCTGGGAATTAACTATTGTTTTATTTATTTATTTATTTATTTATTTATTTATTTATTATTCATGTTAATGTAGAGAGCTATGATTCTGAGAGTGAGTTATACGACAACAATCTGGATAAAACTTGGGAACCCGAAGGAAACAGTTCAAATGACGATGTAGCTATCTTCGTTCTCAAGGTCACCATTCTAAACCCAACTTTACACCTCGAGCAAAATGTTGAAAACTAATTCTTAAGTAAATGTAAATATGTTTACTTAATTAGTTATAATTCTGTACAAAATACTGTATTAGAGAGTTCGACTTACGTGGTAGGACTGTAGCTATTAGTGAGAATATAGATAAGTTTGCTATTATTGGATCAAACTTCAAAGAAACGATTAATGTTATTCATTGTGGCTGTTATGCACTCTGTGTGGTAGACGCTTAGCAACACTTAAACATTTTGTAGACAATCTTAGTGGAACCTATACACTTTTTTTAGACATATTCTGTCTACATTTCTGCATAGGGAATCTTAATAGCTTAATTATTATATAAGGTCCGGATATTCTCTTGTTTTTAGTGTTTGCCATGACATTTTTCATGAAACTCGATTGAAAGCGCTTTCTTTATCTATGAATACTATAACGCTTCTTTATTAAATATACTTTGTTCTGTTAGCTATTTTATGCAAAATATTATATATCTTCTGTGATATTAACGTTCTCAATCACTGTTGGAGATGATTTTTATTAGTTGATTGAATTTTCTATGGGGATAGGATTTGGTAAGATAGGGGAAATGGATTTCCTACACGTAGAACCAGGAGATAACTAGATGGCTCAGATAAACCAAGTCCAGAAGTAGGAAATAAATTCGTATCGTTTTATTTCACTAAGTTGGAGGAGAATTACAGATTGACTGTAATGCAGTATCGTGTACAAAGAGTAAACAATCAGTTTCCTGTAAAATGCTGGACATGTTTATAGTAATAACATTATGTGTGCACAAGCTACGAGTGGTGAATTAGTGTTGCGTGCACTCAGCTATGTTTACATCATAATATGAAAGATTACAGATGTTGTAGACTCTTACAAAATATGCGTTTTCATCAATTTGCAATTATATAAATTTACTAGAGTCTACTTCCATTAAATGCATTTACTTATGGGCTACAGGACATTGCATTTATTTACTACAGTTATACACTTTTTATAAGTGATACATTTCTTATTACACCTTCATCATACGCCTCTTATTACATTTATTTTTTAATTTTACTTTTATATCTGAATTAATATTGATTCATTTTAATACTCTCCTGTAGAAATACTTCACTCTCAGCAAAAATATTTATATATTTTAAGATGCCAAGTTGAACACATTAGCTTCAGATATTAGCCACATTAACTATACTTGTGGAATGTTAAAATATTTTATAAAACTTTATAAAGTTATGAAAATACAAGTTATCTTTACGTTTAAATACAGCATATTTCATAAAAGCTGGCAAATCATTATTGATGTAGGGAGTTGTTTCCTCTGGTTCCATATATAAAGGATACAATACGTGTATAATTTTGTAATAAGCATGCCATCGGACTCATGAATAATGTAGAAATTACTTATAATATTATCAATAATTTCTTGCATCAGCTTAGGTTAACCTCCTTGGTGCTAATATCCTATTTAAAGAGTTGTAGCGGAAATTGTGCCACAATGTTTCTTTTAGCTATTTTCTTGCTAGCTTATAATTACTATCGTTTACTGTGCAAAGCCACACAAAAGAAATATGTTCACACTTGATCACTGTAGTTAACGTGCTATGCTCTTAGAGATATTTGGAAGGGGAAAAAAAAAAAAGATTTACACTTTTCTGTTAACATGCCGAACAGTATATGCACTTGCAAAATTAGTAGGCTTTCTAATACGAGCTAACATTATTAAAGAAAATGCTATAGATAGCACCAACGCTGGCTGGCTTCCCAAGGCTAACCAAAGCACTTCTTCTTGTTTGCAAATAATTTCAGAATTTTGCAATCAATCCACGAAACTGCAGTAAATATTTTTGAGAAATGTTAACAAAACACAGCTTACTGCCTTCATACAAGTTATCTTTAAGAATTACACATTCCTCGTTTTTGAGATACGCAATTGAGAACCATATCTTGGCCATTACAGCAGTTCTTCTCAGAGCACAAAACACCTATTTGTACAAAAATGCACTTGACAATTACCAAGCCTAAATTGATAAGAAAGCAAAAAAAAAAAAAAAAAAATCTTGAGACGTACGTGCAAAACTACATCCCATCACCTGCCTGTAAAGTCTCTGTCATGACACGGCTATGATGGACAAAATTGATGATTGAGTGTTGCAGGTGTGTCATTTCGTACACTTAGAACTAAAGCTAATGTTTGCCCTCCCCTGAAGACTTAACAGTTCCATGTAACCTTAAACAATAAAATCACTTCAGTGAGTCACACTAATTGAAGTTCAAACACAGCAATCGTTCATAAAACTTATCTACTGTACTTCTCACTTCCACGGGTACATGTAACTTGTACTTAGATTGAGATGCATGTGTTTATATCAAAGACATTGCATTACACTTGACTGAGCATGAACACACGTGAAATCGTAGCAAAGAGTTTCACACATTCTTTGCTTGTACCTTCATATTATAGCGTGTGAGATATTCACTCTCACTCTCGCTTACCGCCACGGGTGCACGAGGTGGTTAAGGCGCGGACTCGTGAGCGGGAAGTCTGGGGTTCAAATCCCGCCGGGACCGTCCTCTCTGATTGAGGTTTTTTACAGGTTTTCCTCAGTCCTCATAAATGGCAAATGCCGGGGGAGGTGCCCTAAACTTAGGACGGGAACGTTTCCTTCCTTACAAAATCATTTCCCAATACATCATTTCATCTCGTGTATCATCAGTGTTCATTGCCTGTGGTGCCTCAGTAGGAAAAACGGGCGTTAAATAATATTAAAAAAAGTTCTCGCACTCAAAATACTTATGCCATACACCCTATCAGTTTATTAGCTCTTTGCACGTATTTATCTGCGCTTTTTTAATTCCGTTGGGCGCGTGCAACAGAGAGCGTGCGCTCGATTAATATTTTTTTTTTAATGTAATTATTTTAAAATCCTCTGGAATACATGTTTTGTACAAATGTATTATTGGAATAATGGAATTATTTAAGCTATAAATAGCATTACTTTCCTTCCAATGATAAATAAAACCATGGTATTAAGGAAAGGACTTTGTGTTTTATGATATAACGGTTTTGAGAATGGGCAACCAGGAGTTGTGACAAACTGGTGCCGGTTTTCCTAGTTTTAGATTGCAGTTTAAATAGCAGCATATGCAAATCTGAGTTCGGTTCAACAATGTGTGGTATTAGCACTACCGTGTATGTGTACGCGGGTGTTGCTACGTCGAATGGTACATTAGATTTCAAGCGACAGTATTTCCGCTTTATACCCTACCGTAATATTGAAGTCAGTTTAGGGGAAAGAGAATGTTTTGAAAGATTTCATCATGCATTTGGGTATTTTTGCCTTCGCAACCGACTATTTATGGATGGTTTTTAGAATTTAGGAAAGTAAGGGATTCCCTCGAAGATAAAGACCACGCATAAAATTCACATGAGGATTGGTGCAGGAAACTGTTGAAAAATTTTGAAATAAGAAGACCAGAGAAGATATTTATTATAACAGGCAAGAAAGCTGGACATGCCTCTAGGAACCAGAAACTAAGCGACAATCACCGGTCTAGGTCTTCGCCAACATAAACGAGGCGAGCGAAAAGTGTTGGCAAGGAGATGTTCTGTTCTTTCTTCTCAAATAATGGCGAAATTTTGACAGTTCCACTTGTTACTGCCAGATGGTACACCGCAAAATGCTTAGGACGAAGCTTCTGCATACAATTCTGTTATTGCATCACAACAATGCCTCTGCCAAGACAGCTAAATTTCGGTAGGAGTCAAGTGTTCATTCTCCCTGCATTGCATATCTGGCCCCGTACAACTTTTTTATACTCCCCAATATAAAAGAAAAAATTCATGGTCAACGATTTGAGTAACTTGGAGCCGCAATGGCTGTATACGAATTATGTATTTGCACCGCACCCAAAGAAACACGACTTTAAGCATTTACAAAATGGTTTTAAAGATGAAACGTATTTAATGTAATGGAGAATACTTTAAAAAGATGCGATTTTATGTTATTGTTATTTTTTTTGTTATTTCTTTAATTCTCAAATTTTCAGTGTTCCTCGTAATAAAATGTTCAGCGACATGGTATAAATACAGAAAAATATTTTATGGAGGAAGTTTGTGTAGGTTTGTATTGGTTATAGTTCCAGAATAGATACCAGGTAGTGTTATCTCACTTGTTGTATAAAAATAATATGAAAGGAAGCGGATCTTGCGCTTGGAAGTTGTAAATTTGTCCTCTTATGCATTATTATGTATCATTAACTTCAGTATGGAAAGTGTTAAATTTGCTATTGTTACGCCTTATTGTAGAGTAATTCGTGCATTCTCATTCATTTTTAAAATGCGCAAACAGTTACGTATTCTGTTCCTATTTTGAAATTAAGCAGCCGAGATTTGAATGGGTCTCTCAAGATCGGTTCCTTTACATTTAATGGAATTCTTTAATTGAGTCATACACTACTGGGAAAATACAAATAGCAGCAGTCTATTCCCCAACCCTTCAATTGCATGTCTAGAAACTGGTTGTTCATGAAAGAGTTTCTATTTTTAATGTTCTTTCGACGGAGTTTCCAAGAAGTTTTATTAGACATTATTTTCTGATAAACTAGTAATCCTGTATTTGATCTTTCCGGCAGCCTAAGAGTCCAACATCGATATCGTCAAGCAGAGACCAACAAGCGGCAATGTACCTGACCTTCAGTAAGTTTCTTAGCACGGCGGAAAAATTTTGTCAGCTTTCGATGGCTTGGTTTATTTACGGAGTTCTTTAACATCTCAGGTCATCAGCGCGCTTTCGATGGAAAATTTATTTTAGACGTACTATGACACCCCATTTAATAATTATTGCACTTTATTCGTCCTGTTGAGTATGAACTGTTGCTTCCCCCCCTCGCTGCAGTTGAAACATTTTTTGTAGTATTCATTTTCATTTGAAACTTATATTTAAAAAAAATCGTCTTCTCTGAGAGCAATTTTTAATAGTGTTTAACGCCCTTTTTACTACTGAGGCATTACATGCCTTGAACACATAATACATTAGATGAAATGATAAATTGCGAAAGGGTTTTTTTTTAAGGAGGGAAGCATTCACCGGCATTTGTCATTTGTGAGGATTGAAGAAAACCTGGAAAAAAACCTCAGTCAGGAAGGACAGTCCTGGCGAGATTCGAACCCCAAACTATGCCTTTACGACCTCGGCCACCCGTGGCAATACTCTGAGAGCAATGCAATGCTATTACATTTGAATAAAAAAATCATACATTTGACGCAGGTTTTGTTACAAATGTGTGTAGTATCTATTTCTAAAATTCAGCTTCTCCATTTTATAGAAATAAAATGAGATGTCTGCAATAAACAAAAGTGGATTATAGACCTGGATTTTGGAAATGTATAATAAATGTACAACATTTTTACATCAAAGCACTTATGAAGTTTAAAAATGTCATACTGAATTATAAAGAACTTCTAAGTAACACAGCACGCATCATCCTAAGAGTTCGAGGAGGCTGGTTGAGAACACTACTAGGCTCTAGGGAACTCAGGAGGAAGGAAATCAGACAAAAACAGTATACGGAATTTCTTTGATATAACCGTTCTACTGAGATCAAGAACTTCTTACATGTGCAGACTAAGGGATTTCTAGCAGTTAAACTGGAAAGTTCGTCACAAGAATGTTCTTCCTTTACTTTGGTTTCCTTGTCAATCTACTGCCCAAGTCCTTCATTCTCCGTCCATCGTCTGTGTTTGTATTTCTTTCCTCTTTCCCTTGGCCGATCATCCAAGCTGCAGTTCTGCATTCATCTGCTTAAAGTACAGCCTCACTAAGTGATTTGCTTATTTGCACTCAATACTGCTGGTCGTTACTGAAACATTGAATTCAAGTTCTCTTAAATCTTTGTTTTGTGCTCTCCTTAGGCTGTTTCCAGTCTTCTCCCACTTTCTTAGCTTTATCATCTTGTCTTCCTCTCTATCAGTAAAGCAGGTTTTGTAGCAAATTTCTATCCTGGGCACAGTAATTAACAAATCGCCCTTTTATTTATCTTAACTCATAAAACATTTTTCACAGAGCCCAAAAGTGGCAAAGATATATAATTTGCTTTTGTTTTAGGTGTTTATAATTCGAATTTCACTCAGTTCACTAAATATATTTTTGTTTTCTCCTTTAACAATAAAAAGGCATTATATCTACAATTTTTAAATGTACAGAAAATCATTAATCAACAACAAGAATTTTATTCCAAAGCTCAAGGATGCTACAACGGAAAATCTTATTTTGGCTTTTCAACAATACGCCTTATATGTACTGTGACAATCGAGCAATGTGTATTTGCGTAATAATTCTAATACAAGCCATTTGCTCTATGGATTGCAACGTGAAAAGGCAACCAAAACTCTTTTTTTTTTTTCTTTTTTTTAGGTAGTGGGACCTTCTAAAATCTACAGCAGAATGATCAGTGTGACAATTGTTTCAGTAAGGGGACAGTATATGCACAGTGAAAAGATTTAAAAACTAAAGACAAAACATCAACAACGAACAACGGAGTGGGAGATCAGCTTGTGTTACAAATGAGATAGTGAAACAGCAGGTCCATTGTACACGGCAGATGATTTGCCAAGAGCACTTGGACCGTGTGAATTATGACAGGAGAGAGTTCTGAGTGTACCATAAAGAAAGAAACAAAGGATGCAGGGGAAGAAGCCATCATCTGCTGCCAAGAAGAAATTAAAAACACAAACTTCCTCTAGGAAAGTGATGCCGATTATCTTTTCGGATGTCAATGGCCCCTACTGTTGCACTTCAAGGAAATGAATCATACTGTAACATGCTAATGAACAACTTGAACGATCTAAATGCTGTGGGAATTCCCTCTAAACTAGGAATATTGCTGCTTCACACAACGCCCGCCCCCATGCTACTGTAAATACATTTTTTATATCAGAGTTTAACGCCCGTTTTTACTACAGAGGCACCATAGGCTGTGAGCACTGATGATACATGAGATGATATGATAAGCTGGGAGAGGATATTTTTTAAGGAAGGAAGCGTTCCAGGCCTAAGTTTAGGGTACCTCCCCATTTATGAGGACTGAGGAAAACCTGGAAAAAACCCAGTGGTAGAACAGCCTGGTGGGATTCTGGCCCCAGATCTTCCGCTCATGAGTCCGCGCCTTAGCGACCTCGGCCACCCGTGGCGGTACTGAACATACAGTGGATGCATTTGAAATGTTAAGGGGTTGAAGTATCCATCATATCATCCAGAATTGGTGCTATTGGACTTTCACTTTTTTCAACATTTGAAACTTCGCGGTTACAGTTTTGCTGATGACAATGAGATAATGGAGCAGGTTAAAAATGTGTGCGTGTGTTTTTTTTTTTTTTTTTTTTTTAATTTTTTATTTTTTAACTAGAGGCATCCGCAAGTATGTTGTGCAGCAGAGTGGCTAAATCGAAAAATAAGGCATCAATTATTTCTGAAGTATCGTTGTAAAAATATTATTTAATGACTTTGCCTCATACAAATCATTAACAAATGTCCTTTGCAACACATTTTGTTGCTTATGCACTTTCATGCGTTTCGTCAGTTGGTATGTTAGTAGCAGTCAATTATATTCTTTGCTGATGTGTGTAAACAATTAGTATTATTAGGGTAGGATTTAAAATGCATCATATTGTTTAGTAACTATAGGAAAGAGAGAAGATTGTTGCGTTTAGAGCTGCACATGTTTAAAAAGGCAAAAATGCAAGTGCCTATATATACCGTGACTTTCACTGTGCTGTCTACAGAAAGTCGATATTCTTAAAGAAACTGGAGCAATCCTTTGCTAATATTAGAAACTTTTAACGTGGTCGTCAATTTCCTTTAAACAAGCGGTTGTCATTCCATAGAGAGTGACTCTGTGAATAAAATTAAGCGTAGACATCTGACAGTGTGGCGTGACAGATCAACATTAATCTCACGAAAATACAGAAAAAGCGCAAACACTCGTTGCAATTTTTCTATTTCACTTTAAAATACGTACTTATGTCTTCTAAATCATACATGCATCTGGGAAACAATATTTATAAACAGTGAGTTTTTTTCTATCATTTAGAGCGCAGTATTATTATATAGAATTAACCACAATTAACTTTATGTGAAATTTCTAGAGCCTTATTTTCTGTCGCTTACAATAATCTATTCTCATGTATCTCTCCTCATTTTCAGTACTGAATTTGTAAAATGTAGTGTACTTATGAAAACTCTTTGGAATATGAGATTAGCTATTGAATGATAATAAGCATTAACGCACAAACTTAATTAACGCTGTTTCTAGTCACAAAACCTTGACTCGAAAAACAAACCATGATGAAACTTGTTTATATTTTATTTTAACTTGCTATTTCTAGGCCCATTCTGTAAGCTGATATGAATAATAAAAGAGAACGGGTTTATGATTATTAAAATCGTCAACGAGGATTGCAAAAATGTAGCAGCAATACATTCATCACGGTAACTTACAGACGAACACTTATGAATATCTGAAGTAGTGTTATCAAAGGGCACTGTTCTAAAGATGTGTTCTTTAAGTTTGAACAACGAACATGAATCAAAACAGGGGTATCGCGTGGAAAGAGAGCTAAATAATGTCATGAGGGTCTATGGGAATCATGTGGCTTTAGTGCTTTGCCATATTCAACGGTAGCACATTGGGTGTTCGAATTTCGTCAAGGAAGTATAGCGTAGAGAATGCGTCATATGCATATCACCCTGACACTGTAACATATAATGTTGAGTTGAGTTCATTTAATCTCTTAAGAGTATCTGAATATTGGGACTTGTGATTGGATAATGTGCATAGGCTACTTTAAAAATGCATGGAGTTGCACAAGAAATTGAAATTACTATAACAGCAAAAAATATACTGCTGATGTTTACAATTGGATACGTTTTGATGTTATTATGGCAGCAAAAAACATTTTATGGTATGAAAAGTCGATAATTGAGATACAGCAAAAAAATCGTTTTTATATAACGCAATAAATGAGATTATAAAAGCTGAATATGGAATATGTGTTTGCAAAAGGGAAGTGTATATAAACAATTAAGAAAATATGTAAAACATGTACTAAATCTTAAGATATGATAAAACTCAAAATATAAAAATTCCACTTTTTCGTTCGATACACAGCGATGCGCAAAAATAACACGATAAAAGTCTGGCGTTGCAGTACATAAGGCTGAGCTACATTATATTATAATACAAAAAGAATAATAATAAAAATAATAACTACGTCCCTAGATATAAGTTTTTTTCAAACCATATGTGCATTGTTTGAAAATTTTGTTAATGCAAACATATTTTTCCTCCTTAAAAATTACATCCGGTAAATGCCCTCCTTTTTCCATTTCACAATTTTCCTTTGGAAGATACCCATCACATGTATATCCCACAGAATTGATGCAATTTCAACAAATATGGCAGCCTGAAGTTTTCCAATTGTTGGCTGACGAGTGGAATAGATTCTTTCTTTGAGACAGCGTCAATGAAAAGATATTTAAAGATAATTGAACATCACCAAAGCGCTACATGAACCGCTCCAGAAACAGCTGTTGCAATCTTCCCGTTCTCTAAGTCTTGAACGCATTCCTGAACGACCCAATAATTGCCAATAAACTGCCTACAGTCCTGGAATAAACAATTAGTCTAGTGTTACTGTGCATTATTATGCGTTACCAGATATGAATGTACCATACATTTTTGCTCTATCTTGTATCACACAATTCTGATATTAGTACAGACAGCGGAAACTAAATAGAGGGGGGAGTTTTTAATGCAATGTGCTTGATAACACTACGGATGACACTTGACATAGACATGACAAACATGCAATATCTCATCAATTCCTTCGCAAGCCGTGTGCTACTTATTCACGTGTCAAGCTGCTAACTCGCGCCATATTTCTCCCAGTGGTTGCAACGGTGTAGTCTGAGGGTGTTTTGCTGTTTCACTATGTTTAGTATCTATATTAACGGAGTTATCCTATAGCGCAGAACTTTTGAATCACCCGGTATAAAATTCCGTCTTCATATATATATAGTATCTCTGCATATATTATATATTATGTATGTTGTATTTTATGTCATATATGTTGAGTGTAAATATAATCTTTATGACTTTGTCGATCTGAACGAATTTTTAATAGGTACTCTTAAAACCAGGAGAAATATATAGCTATCGTGAACATTTGACAGGTCCACTTCTACCCTTGTCTCTTCCCTTCGAAATGTTCCACCCCATGAGTAATTTCTAATTGATCTAAATATTTTATTTTTATATAAATATTCACCATACTCTTCTTGAAGACCTGTGCACTTCTTGTAGTTATGCTCTAACAGCTCTATAGTTTCCTGGAAGAAAATGCAAACCACCGATTTACAGTCTCCGTTTTTGGAACAGCCCAAGTTACAGTATTTAAATCTAGAAAGTAAGCAGAAAACTCCAGCAGTTCAACCCCTGTTTATCATTGCAACACAGGATTGTGGCTTGAAGCATTGTCCTAAAGAAAGAACACATCTCTCAAGGAGCTCAAATTTCCTATATTGCATCTCATAATTTATAAGTAAATTTGTATAATTATCTGTTATTGTGATTCATCTGTTATTGTGAATTCTAAAAAACAGATGGTTGCACCCTGCCTGAATTTCATACAGAATGGAGGTCCTTTATGCTTCCATTTCTATATTTTGGTTTCAGTATCACATTGTTGAATTCAAGTCGCACATTTGTCAAATGCTTTCTGTTTCCTGATGAGAATGTCTTAGAAATTGCTCTCAAATGTTGACTCTTACTGTTTTTGAGTAGGCGTCAATATTTGAGGTACCTCTCTTGCAGTTAATTTTTCCTTCTTTAGTTCTTTAATTAAAGCATATTCTCTGAATTCGGAAAGGACACGTGTTTACCAAACCCAAGAAGAAGGTATTGCACTATGACATGAAATGCCTGTTTTTCCTGCTGTATCGACGCTAATCACTGATCGAACTTGCACCAAATCATTAATTTTATTTGTGTTTTCTTCTGTTGTGATTGTTGTTACGGTATCATAAGATACCGCATTCTCCGAACAAAATGATCTGTATTAAATTACGTGATTGTCCTTCCTGTCATGTAAAAATATCAGCTTTGGGGCATGTCCGTTGTTGTTGATGTCATCAGTTACTCAAAGGAGTGAGATAACTTATGTCTCCCTATCTCAATAAAAATGTATGTCTGGGGTTATTTCCAGGACAAGGAACAGGAGTGCGACATAAGTTTCCATGACTTTACACCAACACTTCTGATTCCTAATTCTTAATAGCTATTTAAATATGGTGATATAAAGGTGCTGAAGTTTTTGGACAGTGTTGTTATTTTTTAACAATCATATGGAGAAATTAAGACATTGTTTATGAATTTCTCTTACAGTTTACTTATTTCGTAAGACATACGCCCGGTCAATGCAAGGTAACCCAGATTACATGCAAATATTTGTCCTGGTAAGTAAATTAATTTGTCACAGATATTTGTTTAGTGATTCATATAATGAGGCATATAAACTGATTGGTTATCGGTAAACTGCTTTACTGATAACGCTGATGAGCTGTCGAGTTTTTTCACGTTTACCTCAGCGCGCTGCAGAATTTGTGGTGTTACGTCACATAACATTAAAGAACCCCTGCACCATCAATGAGTTCAGAGAATAAATTACTATAGTAACATTTATTTTTAACAAGTACATATCCTTATTTATTTTACTAGTAAGAGACATTTATTCTACAAAATGCATTTTTTGAATACGAATTATCATTTGATATTTTTGGTGAAAAAAGTAGAAGAAAGAAAAGTAAAACTTAGCCTGCCAGAATTTTTGTTGTAGAAAAATGTATTGCAATGACTGTGTTTGTTACTTTCTCAATAACTATAATTTTCTATAAGCTTCTTAAAATCTCTGCTAACATGGAATAATGACAGCATTCACAGATCTAACGGATTTGAGTTTTGAAGGCAAGGAAAACTTTGGAAGTATTCTCACGAAAGCAACATAAACTAGTTCCAATTAATGCAATAATTCCTCTAAGTACAATGAGCAACTGCCAATGGCACCCAGTGTGCCTCAAGTGAAGAAAACTTTAGCAAATATCCAGCACTGAAACGTAGTGTATTTTGTTATTAAATGCCCCCCTCAAAAACGAATAAAATGTATGCTATTATTGGCTAACACAAGCTATCATATATTGTTTCGCTCATTAATGGGAGGCGTGTTGCTATATAATATATAATACTTTCTCCAAATCCACTGCTTTAATAATAATTGGTCTATAGGAAATAATTATATGAAAAACAAAATATAATTTTGATATAGAAACTGTACGAATACAGAGGAAAAATTACTACAAATAATATAAATAACATAAAATGTATTCAGTTACTCTCTGTGAAGAACCAGGAATCTCAAGAGAAGTGGAGGCCCTGGTGCTCGAAAACCGGTGTATCGCAATCCAATAATATTGGAAAAAATGAAAATCAGCCATAGATCAGTTTTCAACATTTTGCACGACATTTTCAACATGACAAAAGTCGCCGCCCTCTGAGTTCTGCAACTGACCTCACCCATTCAAAAAGCCCGCTGAACCGAGGTAGCAGCGGAAATGTTGCAATTGTGTCACTCCAACGCAGGTGGCCTCTTTAGCCGTCCAATCGCCACAGGCGAGTGTTGGATGTATCACTACGACCCCGAGACAAAGGAGCAAAGTGAACAGTGGAAACATGTGGATTTACCACCGCCGAAAAAGGCGAAGATGCAATCATCATTGGGAAAGGTGATGGTGAGTATTTGGGACTGTCATGGTGTGGTGCTAACAGATTTGCTTGTAAAGGACAAACCATCACAGGAACATACTACCAAAATCTCCTGACGAGGTTATGGGAGGCTGTCAAGACGAAGCGTTGCGAAGAACTGTCCAAGGAGGTCTTTTTGCTCCACGACAACGCCCCAGCTCATCTTGCACAGAACACAGTCACACATGCTGCTTCTTTGGGCTATCAAATTTTGTCTCGCCCCCCCATATTCTCATGACATGGCACCCAGTGATTTATTCCTCTTTCCTCGGATGGAGAAACCGTTGCGTCGCAGGCATTTCCAGAATGACGACGAGATGATTTTCGAAGTGAAACGTTTCCTGAACAGCCAAAAGAGCAGACTTCTACAACCAAGGATTTTGCCAAATCATCCATAATTTTGTCGCTTGAAGGGCGAATGTGTAGGGAGGGACAAACACCATCACCAAGTTTCATGGTCGCAGCTGGATTTTTTCGAGGTGATAATTAAAACTTATGACTATTTTTTGTATGATTGCTTTTGCTCATAAATTTGATTATTTTTCTAAAGTAGTCCACGTTGTATGGAATGCACTTGTTGCAACGTTTCTGAGACTTAAAAGACTGGCTGGAAACAATTTGTTTTTATCTCCCACTAAGGTGTTTCTTCCATTTCGCGAAAAAGAAAAAAGTAACACCGGTCTAAATGTGGACTATAAGGAGGGTGGGGCCACACCTCACATTTATTTTTGTGAGATATTTAGCTCAAACATTTGTTATGTGCGTCTGTGCATTATCGTGGTGCGCATTCAGTGTTTTGTGTCGAGTTGTGGTCTTTTGCATGCGATGTAGTCCTGCGAAATTTCCAGGACAACTCTGTAGTATTGTCCTATTACAGTTGTGTGTGCAGGTACGATATGCTGATAAACCATCTCTTGCATATCGAAAAATGAGATGAGCATAACTTACCCAGCAGCAGTAACCACTTTTGCTTATTTTGGTATTGGTGAACTTCCACACAGAGCTTTGCTGTTTGCCCTCAGAATCGAAATGATGTACCCAAGTTTCATCAACATCACCTTGATTACTTTTGAAAGAAACTCCGCATCTTCATGTAGCACCATCTTCAACTGCATGCAAACCTGCACTTGTTCGGGAATCAGCAGTCTTCGAACCCACCGTGCACAAACGCATCTCATGTGCAACTTTTCGATTACCAACGTGTGCATAGCACCCACTAAAATTTTCAGAATTTCTGAAAGTGTTCATAATGTTATTCGATGATCCTCTCTCACAAAGATAGCAGCGGTGCTAATGTTTTCTTTCGGTAAAGCACTAACTGGAGCCCCCGGGTCCACCTTACTTTGAAATTGGTTGCCTCTCCCATTTAAACATTTTAAACCATCTTCGAGCTGTGCTATAGGGAAGAACACACTCTCCTTGGGCCTCCTGTAACATTGCGTTGGCCTCACCCGAAAATTTGTTGGGAAGAAAGCATAATATCATTTTTCTGTAGGCAGAACTGAACATGTTTCAACTTGCACATATCGCACAAGCGGAAACCGAAAGTTATAACATTTAAACTAGTATCACGTGTACATTCGCATTAACTAATAAAATATTGTAAAATTATGTTTCAGCTCGAGGAATTATGCCTGTAAAATTATTATAATTCTTTATTAAACAGCCCCCATAAGAAAGACAACTACAATGTATTTCACTAGCATTTCATAGAATAGGCACGCTACAATTATAACATAAAGGGAATGAGTGAGAAAGTTGAATAAAAGTATTTCCACATTTATTGCGTACATCTGAAGCTCAAAATTGGATAAAAATTATTATTGAACGTATGAAACCAAAAATAAGTAGCATATAAAAGAATTCCTGACGATAAACCGACAAAAATAATAATCAGGGAATGAATAACATCGGAAAGAGGAAGGAAAATTATCTTCTATCTACTAAACGCAAATAATCATCTGAAAAGAGGTAGAGGCTTAGCATAGGACAGGGAAGAGACGTGAAAAAGTATTAGACATCTCATATGTGCTAAATTCATGAGTAGGTTATACACAACAAGACTTCAGCAATAACAAAGTATGAAGCTTGTCAAACAGAACATACGCGAACATAATGTAACCTTTAAGCTTTAAGTCCATAGGCTTATGTCAAAAGTCCTTTATTCAGTAAGGACGCCTAGTGTTAAATTTTACATTCAATAGAAGGGCTTTAAATGTTATCCATTACATAGCATTAAATAAAGAATGTTATAGTACGTAAGATACTTCGTCATATTTTAACAGTGAAATAGAAAGTTACAGGACAATTCATGTGTGTCCATTATAAATTCAGATTGGTCAATGTTATTAATTGAGGCACCTTCAATTTGTAAGTGGACTGTTTACAGTTCCCGCCGTCGTCGGCATCTAGCGCCACCAATTCACGACACCACAACATTTCACTTTTTAATACTTTTGCACTGAAACCATTTACACTTGTCAGTTCTTCTGCAATAGTAGACCCAATTTCTGGAAAACACTTGAAGCATTTTTGTAAGAAGATTAAGTGCAGAATTAATTAATTTATTTATAGTACCCAAGTTTTAATGAAATAATGCTTCGTCGTAAGTTCGTAACGCCAGTGGTGCTGGCGATAGCAAAGGGGGCCGCGTCGATAAGTAATCGACTTGCGCATGGAAGGTTTTAAATGTGCTGTAATGTACATATAAAAGTTTTAAATATATTTTTATAAAATAAATTAAATAAACAAAATAATGTTTTCAGAGACCATTAAATATTATTGTATTCATAATTGACTCCTTTTTGATAGCAATATATATTAGCAATGAATCAATGAAGTTTTTTTTTTTTGGCCTAGTATTGACATTAGTATTTGTATATTTTAATAAATTAATCTTAATTTTTGTCTAAAATTTGTAATTATGTGTATATATACACGTGGAAATTTTAAGATGTTAATTTTTTAAAAAGGCTGTTACAAGAAACATCATAAATTATTCGAATTGTCCTATTTTGTATTATTTATACCCCAAATTACTAAACCGTGTTTTATAATTCAACAAAATTTACGTAATAAACCATTTTAGTGTAGTAATGGAGCTGACATGATGCTCTAAGTGTAGATAGCAGATATATATTCTACTTATACTTTCCAATTGACAGTTTATCAACTTGGAGACTAAGAAGCTGAATATCTGTAGCCTATACCGCCACGGGTGGCCCAGGTCATGAGCAGAAGGTCTGAGTTTCGATAAACGCCAGGACCCTGCTCCCTGACTGTGATTTTTTGCACAAAAAGAATTTTCTGGTAGAAGTTCTGATGTTCACCTGGGATATGCTGTTCATCTGCTATCTGCAAGCTGCACCGTATATTTTTTGGAAAGGCAGACCTGCATTTGCATTACTTTTTGCCAACTTGAAATTGTGCTAAATAGTGCCATCAATGTACTCAAGTGCCTTGAGATTCCAAAAGTATCTTTATCACATGTTAGACGCTCATACTTTGATTGAGTAAACTCAGGATTACAATGAGGGCGCCAAGATGAGGAATAGCTTTAAAATACATAGTCCACTATTTAGCCGCTCTTCTTTTATGTGCCATTAATTCTGCAACTGCAGTGATACAGACTGTATATTTACATTTAAATCCTTGCACCTCGAACACACATTCACATGAAGACAACCAAATCTAAACCCATAGTGTTCAATGTAGTACTCGCACTTCCCATGTTTGCTATGTCTAAGTTTGGTGTCTAGGAAATGCCGTGATATGTTAATCTGTTTAATGAAATGCTGCTTCAGGGACTGTATTGCTATGGTTAACATGCTTCCCATGCTTATCAACAGGAAACTTTCCATGAAATAGCAAGGAAGTTAAGCGATACAAGTTCAGAAATGTTTGTTTACCAACACGAGCTCTTCTGCAACCTAACAGCACATGAAAGATGAGTGACGATGTTCTTGTCTGTGCACTGGTCGTCCTTTCTGTACTGATTTACTCTCCATTATTCACATTAGAAAGACATCTTGTTCATGTTCCACCAAGTTTCTGCAATAGAATAGTTATTTTATCCACATCGGAAAATTTGTTTGTGCATTTCATTGGCGGCTGCAATCAGGACCCGGTTTCTTGGAGTTCATAACTCTACCCTTCCCAGTAAAATACTCCGTGTCAGCTAATTGAGCTCTTTTTCTCTTCTCGTGAGCATAACCCCAGTATTTCCAACCCCTTTCTTTTTGTTCTTTCTTAAAGATTCACTTACAGAACCTACCATTATAAACAACACAGCAATAACAAATAAGGTTGCAATATATACTACAGGCAGTTACACAACAATATTACCAACATACTCTATTAGTCAAGTAAATAAATGATATTACCAACACAATAAAACAATGAACGTTCAATGATTTGATAAGGGAAGTCAGGCTTATTCCCTTTTTAAAATCAATGGAAAATTTAACCTGATACTGCATTCACAATTAATGCATGACATTTTTCTCCTTTACACTGATATATAGCTTAAGCTTTGATTGATTGATTTATTTAAGGACGCTCTTTAACAGCTCTGGTCATCAGCGTCCCATTCAACTCAGGGCGTGAAACGGCCGACAAATTTTGCTCAGAGGCCTCTCTTTCAGGCTTGAGGTTCTTTTTCGTGCCGCAAATGTACGACACGGGACCCACGGCTTTACTTCCCTTCCGAAGGAAGCCATACTTAGGATTTTTACGCCCGAAAAAATCCATCGTTCCTGGCCGGTATAGCTTAAGCACTGAGAAACAATACTGTATGTGACTAGCTGTTAGAGATTGTGTATTTGGCGACTGTTCTACTTTAAGGTAAATGCTTATAATAATACAATTAATTATTGTTTCATGTATAAATTATTGAGGGTATCTTTCTAATACTATAGATAACATTTCACTTTTATTTACTTACGTTTCCATCCTATGATTGTATTTTTATTTGGTTCTATTAACCAAGTAAGCGTACAATTTCTTATTTTTTAAATTTTATTACATGTATGTATAATAAACTATATATCGTTATTTAGTGTTAGTATTAACTATCAGAAGCAATGGTTAAGGCAGCATCATACTTATATTAGGTGTATCCCAATTATGTAGTATTAGTATAAATTTTGAAAACAATATAGTGATGTAGTAATCGTATGATTCGGGCATCAAAATGTAAATTAGTTATTATTCTAACGATTTCTTTCTATGACATTTTAGTTCTATTATATTCCAGTGACTGAAGTTAAATTTGCATAATGGAAACTTTTAATGGTGGAAAAATGAATGACATTGAAATAATTTTATATTAGTTCCCTAAAACTATTAACCTCACATCTAAAAGGCACCCTGTAAGAAATCACATTTACTTTTAACAATTACAAAATGTAACAACCTATATGTTCACTTAGAATGTATTTATTTCTTTATTTACTGTGCACTTTAGATTTATACATATACTTCTTTATTTTCAAAAATATATATTACTACAGTTTACTATTGAAGTTTCAATCAGCTGATACTGTTCACGACTGTCATTTGGTGGACACTGCTGGAATTGCGAATATGCAATGTTTTGATGAGTTGGGGCTAAACACTATTGAATCTTTTTATATGTTGTATATTAGTTCCTATTTGTAATCTGGGTCTGTGAGTTATATTTTAAGAATTTTACAACCTTTGTTTTATCAACATTTAATAATAATTTGTTATCTTTTAACTGGTTAAACATACAAATCAGTATATAATTCAGTTTTGGTGTGATATTTATGTTTTTTGGTATCATCAGCCAAAAGAAAAGTAGTGGCTATGTCTTTTACTCTTAATGGTAACATTAATATCAATTGAAAAAAATGGATTAGCTTTTTAGGGATTCTTTATGCTTAATTATCGTCCAGTCACAAATATTACAATAGTTCTATATGATGAATATATCTAGACTGTTTGTTCTTACTATCAACTAGTTAAGATTAAGGTCTTAGTTTTTGTATCAGAACTTCATTAATTCAGTCGAAATCTTTGGATGGATCACAAAACATTCCACCGACTACATTTTATTTATCAGCACTAGAAGAATTTCATTTGTAAGTTTAAAATCTGTATCTTCTGTTGATATTTTACTGAAGCCAATTTGGTCTTTTACAGAATATTGATACTTTCAAAAATTAATTATACAGTGTGTTTAATATGACTATTTAAACTCTTTAAATATCTCTTAAAAGATATGTGTGTCTATAAGAGTATTTTTTGCTATCCTGTTTATTAAATAAGGATTTAATAGCATTATACTATCAACATTGCTTATAGGAACTTAATATTTAAAAGTCCTTTCATCTAAAAGTTTTGTTGTTAGCAACTATTACTTGTGTCAACTTTCTCAGAATAATGAAAACATATATATCGGGTGCCTTCTCGCTACCATTGCCTTAAATCTTATAATTACAACGTTTAATATCTGCAACAAAGTGTTGGAGACAACACCTACATGGAGAAAAAAAAATCGTGGCACCTGAACTACATGTTGTTCCCCTTTTAAAAATGGGAAAATTCTCTCATGTTAACAAATATAGTTCATAGCTTTATATTTAAATATTAATTCAATATCTAGCAGCAGAATAAGTATTGTATTTTATGTTCGGTATTTTCAACGGATAAATCTGGGCCCTTTTCCACAAAAGTCTGATTTGATACATTACAAGTATATGGATTTGTAGCTTATACTTATTGTAGAACATTGTTCCATAAAGATTAATGCTACACTTGTACTTTACAACTCCATGCTTACAATTGAACAAGAGATTTTTCGTTGTATTGTTCCATAAAGGCATTAGTATTAGTGGTGCACTTTTAACTTGTATAGATATCTCCACAAATGCAGTAATAAATTCTAGTGCAAGTTCTAATGTCTTTTTAATAATTTTTGGTTTCAGTTGACCTAAGTAGCGAAGTATTAGGGAAATTGATGATAATGATGGGAGTAGGAATATCTGTAAAGAAAGAATAATTCAGTATATGAGGATATTGAAAGCGTTAGGCTAAGGCAATTAAAATATGCCCTATGACGTTGGCCTTTATGTTTCAGTGCAGCATTTTAGTATTTTATTTATTTAAGGTTCTTGCTAATGCAACGAAAATAATTGCATTGCGTTCCACATTCTCTTTTAAAATAATCTCTTTTGACACACTTTTGCCAACTATTTGTTTATAATAAAAATGTGATTGCCAAAAATATATAGTCAAATTTATGTAAATATAAATGCTTGCAATAGACTAATAAAATAAATTACAGAACGTAATCGGGAAAGTTTGATTCTTTTTCCATCTCTGGACGACTGAAATTGATGCTGTATGCGACCGTAGTAACAAAATGCATTATTACGCTTGAGTATTGGCAAATGTATAATAAAGTATATAACTCATTATTTCTTGGAAAAAGTACAAGGCCCATTTTACAGGAATGATTAACCCTCTCTGTACACTAAAATACGATTTTATTACTAAGGAGTGGTTGTTGTTGATTTGGTTTATAAATGAACCCTCTTTAACATCTCAGGTCTTTAGCGTCCCATTCAATTCAGGGCGCTCTTTCACTGCTCAGCGTCCCCATTCAACTCAGGGCGTGAAACGGCCAACTAATTTTGCTCAGAGGTCTCTTCTTTCAGGCATGAGGTTCTTTATCGTGCCGTAAATGAAATACTTTCCAGTGTTTTAAAAGAATTAGCTATTTAATGGTGAGAAACAAGAATGGTTAAGCAACGGATTCGGTTTGGAGTTATGTGCGGTAAATTCAATAGCCAAGTGCATGAACTTCGGATTTAACTAAAACTACATTCAATGTTTTCTCATCTAAAACATACTTGACTCCTAAACCCGCGATCTACTAAGTGGGCATAATCTAATTGAAGATATGGCAACGTGTGGCAAACACTATTCCTCCATCTTGCTTCTTTCAGGCATGAGGTTCTTTATCGTGCCGTAAATGCACGACACGGATCCCACGGCTTTACTTCCCTCTCGAAGGAAACCATACTTAGGATTCTTACGCCCCGAAAAAATCCATCGGTCCTGGCCGGGTTTGAACCCGCGACCTTGGGTTTAGGAGGCAAGTATGTTTTAAATGAGAAAAAACGTTGAATGTATTTTTAGTTAAATCCGAAGTTCACTCACTTGGCTATTCGGGGTGGGTGAAAACTGCAGAATAAAGCAGCCGGTAAATTCAAACCGAATCCGTTGCTTAACCATTCTTGTTTCTCACCATTAAATAGCTAATTCTTTTAAAACACTGGAAAGTATTTCAGTTTCAAGTAAATTCCCTCCCTTTAATTTTTAAATAGTGAACTTAACAAGCACGTTTTTACATATGTGCAGTCTATGCTAATATACATTGAAAATAAGTGTTTAGGCCCTTCAATTGTTGGAATATCCAGAGAAAAGTTAACTATTTCTTCACTCGTTTTTATTTTGCAAAATCAAACTTTTGGAATATTTTAGTGTGGATGTTTTCTTAGCCTGTTCACGTTATAAAGCATCGCAACAGCAGTCTGTTTTCCTCCATGGAGTTCATTCCAGTTTATTTTAATTTTGTTTTATACATAATACTTCGGATTCCTCAATTTGCGTATTTAGAGGTTAAGCCTTTCGTTATATACGTTTAGCGCCTTGCAAAATTTCGAATACTTTCCTGTTTAGAACCTACACTTGGTGAAAATGCGAAAACAGTTCTTGACCATTGAAGTGCAGTAACATAAATATATAGGTATAGTAAGAGAAACAAATAACACCGGGTACTTCATAGCCTTGTCGCCCTTTTCACGGCAGCTGGCGGCCCGGCATTTAGGGCAATAACTTACGCCAAACAGAATCTGCACAACTGATGCAAGTTCTCGCAATTAGAATGAAAATACGCAGGTACCTTATGACAAGATACGTTGAAAATTTGTCATTGAAGTTCGTTTATCGGCATTCATAGAGGAATTTTACTCCAGAGTTCAGAGTTTAAAATGAGTACCTAGGGAGTTTCTCTTGCATAAACCTAACGTGGGGGCTGGATGTTGCCGGAGAGTAATGTTGGCCACACTGGTACCTGTGTTTCTCCTCTCAAGAGCTGCCAAGCTTATTCAGTAGAACTAACCTAAAAAGTATAAAAACAAAACAAACTCGTTTTACTTTAGTTTCTAATTTGAAACCCTAAATCAAATAATTAAATTGTAAACAATTAATATTTTTGAATTCTATTTTCACGAAACAATATATTTCAATATATGTGTATATATATTAAAATAATTTGCATGAATAAACTCACAGTACATCATTAATTGTGAAAAACAAATTTGAATTGAAAGGAAAATTATTAATCATATTATTACATTTTATTATTTCGAATCAATTTGAGAAAGTAGCAACGTAGGCACTGCAGGAATTGAAAAAAAAGAATAACATGTAAATTAGAATACTAAATAGAATTTGGAATAGAATTGTGATCCATATATAAATACATTTATCAAACGATTGTTCATAATTATTTATGGAGGAGAATTTGGTAGTACAAATAAAACAAATAAATAAATAAATATATGAATAAACATGCAAAGGAACTAATCTGTAAGATATCTAGAGTTGCAAATTTCTACAATTGTGGTATACACACAATATAAATCTAGAGGTCATAGAAAAAAGAAGAAAAGAAATTAAAACAAATCGGGTATTCAGAAAAGGAGACACCATAGATAGCACTCTCTAAAAAATGAAAATAATTTTAAAATGAAAAATTAGCTTATGATATTTAGTAATGGCCCCGGTGGCAAAGTTTTGTTGTCATCCAAAGATGCTGGTTCAATACCGTCTCGGATATGGGTGCTGTTAATGTGTTTTCTTATTGTCTGTGATTTTTCATATGTTGTCTAATAGCGGCCATGCCTAACGATGATTACATTACCATGGAGTCCCGCTAATGTGTGTTAAGTCTAGTGTAATTCAATTGACAAACACAAAAATTCCGGAACGGGCTCTAAACCTAATTCCTATATTATTATTCTTAATATTAAAATATAGACGTTAAAATTCTAAAATTAAAACACATAATTGTAAAAATGATCTCAAAACAAATGAAAAAATGAACCTACGAGATACTTATGAAACTTCTTGTCCTAGAGGCCTCTGAAGCCTGTAATTGGCCTGCAGTACTTCTAGTCGAACAATAGCGTAATTAGTTTTTAAGACCACAAAAGTGAATTATTGTTGTGCTTAAAACGTCAACAGGAAAAGTGGCATGTCCATACTACTGCCGTGAAGTTTCCTGCTCTTCACGCCCCTTCCAAACATTTATTTCTACGACCGCTACCAAGAGACCAATCGGTAAGCCTTGCGCGGGTGCGAGCATGGGAGTACGACCAATGAATGCGCGGGGACAGAAGATACACTGGCCTCCATGGATACGCGGCGGGAGCGAGTAGACGGAATAGTTTGCTCACGTCGCTGGTGTGATGCGGTAGTGCTAGTGGCGGGTGCTTAGCGTGCGACACGATTTCAGAGCTCATCATGCGGGCAGCAACAGAGTCTGTGGAGGAAGGTGGTACCTGTTCCACGTGAGATCCGCGTCTTCTGCTTGCTGACTGTGTGTTGATAACAACCATGTGGCTGAGGTTCAAGGTGCTTTTCGTCGCCAGCGCAATTCTCCTGCTCCTTCATATTTTCCATGCCGTCACTGCCAATTGGATGTAAGTGCTGCCTCACTATCTTCACTTGTTTTTCTTGTTTATCCCTAACAACTTAGGAAGTGAAAATTGCGTTTAGTTAACCTTCTTTATGAAGTACAGACATTACGCTGAAACTTAAAATAAAAAAGACAAATTTTAGTAAAATGTCCTGTTAAATAGAAAATGAGCTTAAAACGTCTGCAAATAATTCGGTTTTACTAAAGTGAAAGACAACAAACTCGCTTATTTATTATCACTTGTTTATTTAGCACAAAAACCGTAGTAAACAGCGGAGGTTATGAGCGAAACATACTGATCAGAGTTTAACCTCCAGGATATTATTGGGACTAACTCACTCTGTAGCATAAAATTGGGGAATACGAGTGGGAAAGGTCTCTAAATGTAAAAGATCTAACAATTGATATTCAATTATTAGAAAGGGAAATTGGAGATTGTATTATTCGAAGATATTACTATCTCTCTGAACTGGAGAGTATGCCCGGATAAGAATTTAAAAAATAGTAATAAGCGATTTTTCATACATTAACCTATTTCATACTGATAAAAATATATTTTTTGTTATTGACGAAAGTTATAGATTCTCTTTTTTATTATTTATTATTTTTTATCTATTTCTAGTTCCTGGTCTTTATAACCGATTTAATCCTCAGAGAATATGAGTGGGTAATGTGTGAACTGAGCTAATTTTGGTACAACTGAGACATATCAGCGCTCTTTACAAACTAGTTGACGCTACCACAGCGAGGATGTTCAACGGACATTCCTTCTAAAGAGATTAATCATTACAAAGTTTACATGAATGTTCTTGTTCCGCATATTAACCATTTAATTTACTTCATGAATGATACGGTTGTTGTCCCATATTATTTCTTAGCAGCATGTTTACTGAAGTTCGCCCCTGTTCACGGTTGGGGAACTTTCAACTTAATTGGTTTTCCTCGCTTTTACCCCACCCGGGCACGACGTTGCTCATCGGAAAATAGGAGTCATACGTTGGCTTAGTATCTTTGTGTAATATCACTGAGTACTTGTGTGCAGCACACACTGAAACATATAAGGATATTCTTTAGCCATTGTCTAGAATCGGGGTTATTTTAAGTCATAGGATATACTCATACTTCTTTGAGTAAAAGTATTTTTGTGTTTGGTTTAAATGTTTGCACAGTTTCGCCCTTATTTGTTAGGTTTTCGTAAGTATATACTTAGAGTTGTCTACATTTCAACATTTTCTGTATCCCTGGTACTTATTTGCTTTCTTGTAAAATACCAAGGTTCTTTATTGCACGGTTCTTTGTATTCCTTTGTGGTCAGTGCCTACCTGAAGGATTAGGGGACGTATTAGTTACCTGCGTATTCAGCTGTTAATAAACGAGTCCATTTGAAAGCTTAAACTCACAAACAGGTATATGTTTTAAGCTTTTAACGTCCCGCTGTCAGAGATCTTGCTGGAAGATGAATGAAATGCATTAATGAGTTCGAAGTTTCTATTCACCTGTATATAGGCAGAGATCTGTAAAAAAATCTTTCTTGGGCAAGTTGTTCACACTACAAATTAAACTCAAGTTTGAGCACAGCAATAGATAGAGAGAAAATTCTACATCAAGTGATTCCTGGAGAAAAGTTGGTTGTAGTTTGTATTTCTCCCAGATCGCACTAAAACACCGAAAGTAACTACACGAGGGGGGGGGGGAAGAAGAAAGCGGGGAAAAAAAGATTACTATTGCACTTGGCGGAAACCATATACAGAATTTTCAAACATGTAACACTACACATTCTTAACTTCCGAAATCCGATTAGCTTCTTTATTTGTAATAAATGTTTCTACAATTCCTTTTAATTACTCGAACATTCAGATTCAAGATAGGAATGCAGTATCAGTGCATCTTACTCATAGGTTTAGGTTTAATGGCTTTTAGCTCTGTATATTTTCTTGCTATAAATATTCTACAGGATACTTTCTACAATGCTCGTGGTAAATCTTTCCTTTTTCTTACAGCTACATTCTGTAAGATATCTTTGGAATGATAAACGACCAATTAATGATCCACGAGACCATTTTAGCTTGAAAATAATTTGCCTCTTCAGGGCGAGGAGGGGATTAGGAGAGTCGGTTTCCTGATATGCTATACTCATTGCGTTCGCGTAATGGCACATAAGGTAAATGCTGTTCCAAATGGAGCATATAACCGCTGTAGGTTTCTGGTCAAGCGAGGGTTTTCTCATTTTACGCTTCATAAAATTATAAAAGAACTGAAATTTGATAGCTCATTAAGGTACGCGATTGTTTTTTTGTTAGCGTGTTGAATGTAAATACTACCTCCCATTTACCTTCACTTGGTGGGGAAGACTAATGCATTCCTTGTCCTCTAAATTTGGTAGTCAGTGCGAAACGATATAGACTAAGGAAAATAATCTTCTCAGAAACGAGCAGCACACACACTTAATAGAATCTAAGCCAGTGACTACTTACATTTGCAAGGCTCCGTTTACGTGTTGTTATGTTGGAGATACAGAGCATTATGGCTTTGAATATGATTTGCAAACAGTGGTACACGTAACACAGATGTCGTGATGCAGTGCGCAATGAATAATTTGCATTACAACAAAAGAAATGCAAATGCTTTACTCTCATGTCTTTCATTTCTACACAATCAGACTTGATTAGAAATATATCTCTGCTTTAATAATGGCTCATAGATAAGAAATTGCAATATTTTTGTAGCTCGTAAACTTTATATATTTACGTTCCAAAAATGAACATATTAACGTAAATGAAAATTTCATTTGTATTTCAAAAAATAGTCATACTATCCTAAGCTTACTAAAATTAGCATGATATTATGTATAAAACACCTAATAGTTAATAAAGCGTAATAACAGTATCAGTACTTTTTACGCCCTCCTCAAGGATGTTCAAATTGTAGTTGGGAGTAGAAGGAAACAAAGAAAGTAAGTAAACGAGAATTATCGGCTTGGTAAACGGTACCTTAATATCCAGTCAATAAAAATAGCAATAAAGCACTTTCCTCTGTTAGTAAATAAGCAGAAGCAGGATGGTGATATATAATAATAATAATAATAATAATAATAATAATAATAATAATAATAATTCAGGTATCTTATTGTGTGATGCCAATAAGCAATAAAGATTGAAAGCAATCAATATTTCTCTTAAATTTTGTAATGTTGTGCATTTCATGAAATAACACAACTTGTGCCGTGCGAAAACCTGTTTTTGAAAAATTTCAACACGAACATCGCTTCTTCAAAAGTTCACCAAATATACATAATTATATGCACAATTTTAAACTCATCTTTTTATACAAAAATATTTTAATTATTTTGAGAAATTAATCGAATATTACTGCCATGAAATAATTATGTTTTAAAATATAACTAATTAATAACGGTGTAATGGGTAATTTATAGTAGTATAATGTATTTTTAACAAAGTGTTAATTGATAAATATTGATTTAAATATTCCTATCATTTACCAAATCTAATGAATTTAAAAGTTAAATGACGAAATCTAATGCCAATAACTTACAAAAATATCTTTGCAATAGTCCGTCTTTCCTCAAAATCAAAAGAATGAAAAATAATTAATTTAAATTTGAAATATTTTAAATTTTTTTTATAGGCAGGCTTGTCTTAACTGGTGGAATGAATAGCCTTTATTGGATGGACTGTACTTTAGGTCATTGATATGTATGCGATCGTTAAAATAATATAAATTAAAACTACCCCGTGTTATTTTGAACCATAACTGTGCATACTTTACACTTATTCTGTTTTCATGGCCCCTACTTCCGTTTATTTATTTTTCTTTTCTTTCTTTCTTTCTTTTTTTCATTTTTTTCCCCTCAACCTGGCGTTTTTATGCTCTGAATAAAATATTAAAATAAATAGAAGAGAAATGGAAAATATAAAGTACAGCATATTAAATGTACTTGGAATTAAAAGCGTCTTTTTCAACGCTTCAAAGCTAAGTAAGTGCTCTCAACAACTAAGGCATTACAAATCTGAAGATGCAGAATTCCAGTTTCCTTTTGGAACGGAAGTAGAATGTTTAAAGCGTGACATTTTTACATTGTACAATTCGCTTTCTGGAAACAAGTAGATGAAGTTTGTGAAGAAAAATAAAAAATGGCATTTAGATATGAATTTACATAGGATTGTACAGGTTACATTATAATAAGTGATTAGACACAACGGAAAACAAACTACAGGAATTTTCAGAAACAGAAAAGTTTGGAATTGTATTACATTACATTTCTCAACATTTATTTCCAGAGTGCAGATAATGATTAACACAGGTGTTTTTTTTTTTTTTTTTTTTTCCCCAAGAATGAACATTTTTGTTCAATATATACAACAAATCATAGAATTTTTTCCACATACTTGGTGACTGAGAGTTACAGACCTTTTAACTAAACTATTGAAATCGTATTGCATTGTTCTAGAGTGTGTACCCAACTTATTTTCCGTTGAAAGTTGCGACTGTATGATAAAAATGTTGAGATAATATAATAGGAGTACTCTGTAATGTATGTCGTAGTGTCAGTATAAGAAGCTGAATGTTTCTGAAGTAGGTTCATTTTAACAGTACCTTGTTTGGTTTTTTTCAAAGAAAGATTGTCCTCGATTTAATTCTCGAAGCAATTTATTCCCTGTTTATAACGCCTTTAAAGAGCAAAGAAACGTTTGTTCTGTATCATAGAAATACTAATTCAAACGTGTCGGTGTATAGCCGTTTGGATCTCTATATTCCCTCCCTAAAACTGACAGCTGCCGGATAATTTAGACTCATAAACATAGGATTTAATAACTCATTGTCACCTTGGAGAATGCAATGCGGTTATACACGCATGAGAAGCTCCGGCGGAACAACTCATCCAAAAGAGAAACGAGAGGAAAATGCCCATTAAAAGATTAATAGTAGCCTAAACAGAGAAAGTATTGAGTAGCACGTTTGCCTCTGGGATCATGGAATACATCGTCTTTCTGGGTGTTTAGTTCAAGTGTTGCTGCTGTTGTTGCTTTTGAGTTCACCGTTCTGCCCTTCAATAGAACTTCTTTATTGTGCCTCATCAATACACCATCTTCATGACTAGTAATATTGACGTTTTAAGAAAACATTACATTTATATGCACTTTTTAAGAAATTGCCGTTCATTGAGATATCCAGTGGAAAAAAACAAAGATAACAACTTTTCTTTCACATGTTGTGATTAAAACACAATAAGTTAACAAACTATAGGTCTTTATTACATAAATTGCTTATATAAAACAGGAAATAGATGCAAAAGTTTACCTTCAATAATATATTTTGCTTTGCATCTTGGAATATTACAAAATTGCTGTCATAAGCAAAAATATGTTAACAGGTTTATGCAGTGAGCTTTATCGATCTCTGCAAAACACATGCCATTAGTCTAATGACTAAAGTGTTAGTTTTGCAAAAATAATAAAAATATTTCAAAACTAAAGAGTTACTTTGCTGCAAAACTAACGGTCCTTTTTCTTTCTCGAGGTATAGGCCTATGGACCTGTTTCGTCCTCAATTAAACTTATCACTTCATCTTGTTTTTTTGTCTTCCTTCTTGACGACATCCTCTAGGTTTGTAGTTCAGTAATATTTTTGATATCCGTTTCTCTTTCATCCTTAATATATGCTGGTACCAATTATTTTTGTTTTCATTAATTTTTTCATTTACATTATATATATATTTAACTATTTTCGAATTTCTTTATTTCTTTGTATATCTAGAAGAGCAATTCCAGCTATTGCTCTTAAGAATCTCATCTGTGCTGTTTCTACTCTTTTCCTATCAGTTTTCATTTCCACATGTTACCATTGGCACTGTCATTACTTCATGGAATTTCATTTGTGTTGCTTTTGACGTCTTGATCTTTAATGCTCTCCTTATTGTTCCATTCATTTGTCACATATACACACTGTTATATTCAGATCTTCATTTTCTGTATGATACATTAAAACTTAGATAGTTATATCTAAACACTTTCTCTATTATTTCTCCATTAATAACTGTATTAGATCATACATGTTTATTCCCTGTAAATGTCATTAATTTGGTTTTGGTTGTTGAAATCTTTAAATTATGTGTCTCAATAAAGGTTTTTATTTTTACTAATTATATTTATCTTGTTCAATGTTCTATTGCAGTTATGTGATAAATATGCTAAGAATTAAACCCTAGCATTATTTCAAGCATTCATTTTATACTGCTATACTTAAAACATGATATAAATTGAGACTTAGAAAATCCTGGTAATGTGTATAGAATTATAAAACTCTATTCTGAAAGTTACGTGTTTGTTACCTGGTGAATGCAAAAATTTACAAAATAGTCACGGTTTTGAAATTTAGCACGTTATTAAAGTAAGCATTACATTACAGCTACAAAGTTTGGTGTAAATATGCAGATTTTTTTCCACTAAAGGGTGTAAAATCCTAAACTGAATTTACAGTATTTGCTAATCAGAAATTATGATACGATTTTGTATTCCTATATCACTTTAGCATTCAGGTTTAACTGTAATTTGTAATTTATTAACGTGTTTTGTGCATAATTTCTTCTCTTTGTATTGACTTAAAACATTCCGTGGCAACCAGGTTTCCGGAAAGGCGAATTTTAATAAATTAAAAATGGAGCATAATTAATTTCGAAGTCTATTAAAAAATTAACTTTAAGGAGTAAGCAAAACTTCTAAAAACATCCCATATGTCATCGAACAAGAATGATGGATTCTTCATGTTGCAGTTTTCAGTATTCATGTATATAATTTTGTTCACATTTAGTAAATTACACGGCATTTCAACAGTTTTATACATTGTAATTTTTAAATCTCTTAATACTGAAAGTTAACTTTTCTTCATCAATAGGGGAAAGTATTGCTAAGAACTGCAATCCTCCAAAACATTTTACTAATCATACCAGGAGTTAAGTTAGGTACATTAAATATGTAATATATCAGATTTCCAAAACACGACGATGGTAAAGTTTGAATTATGCTTATCGATGTCCATTAGCATAACCTCTTCGCTTGGTAACATAAGAAGCATAGAGCGCGGACTTCATGCAACAAACCAACAGCGAAAATATAGAAAAGAAAACAGAATAATTTATAGTCAGTTATTGTAAAAAGGTTCAATATCAAGAGAAGAAACCGTCGAGTTGTGCGATGCGTATAGCGTGTATAATAATTGTGAAGTTACTCAAGTAGAAATTGTTATAAATTAACATAAAACCACTCATATGTGGATTATATGCGACTACAACACAACAAAATTTCAGAATGAAATTGGTGTGAGTTTATTAAACTGAGGAGATGGACAAGAACAGTAAGTTAATAATTAACTGTAATTTTTCCTTCAATAACCTATGCGAATTAATACCTTTGGCTGATTTGGTAAAATACAGTGAGGTTATTTGAGTTGCGGACCGGCAGAATGCGGCTGCAGGTACTGGGAAAAGCCAGTCGTCTAGGCCGTATGATTAATGTGCAGATAGCAGCTCGTAATTAGTTTAAGAGAGCCTTATCAACGAATGGCTGTGTTGCTCGGTGGTTTCATTGTGTATAAACTGTGTGCTTATTGTTCTTTGTTAATTAAACCCCTACACAAATATAGTCTTGAAGAACGGGCTTTTATGTGTCAAAAGTGAAAACGGATTTTACAGAAAAGTAGTAAGGCGATTTGCAAGAAAATATCCTGGCAATCGTGTTCCAGACTCGAAAATTTGTTAAAAGACATCGAGACAGGATCTTTCAATGACAGAAACGTGTTCTGAACCGTCGTATTCTTACGGGAAAAAGATGAAATACAGGAATTCCCACGCAGATGTATTGCCGCTGAGGGGCATCATTTTCAACATCAGTTATAACAGTAGGTTAGAACTTATTATTATCATCAGTTTTTAATACAGTATCATTTTGTGCTTCCAAAAATAAATACTAACTTTACGCCCGGCAACTACCCTTTTTCCAGTTGCGACGGGTGCACTTCCCCAGTAGGCTCAGGTGGCCCGTAACTGAAATATTCTGATTGTACCTGTATGAATAATAAATGTTTCCAATAGATACTCCTAACTTTATATTTGCTTTCCGGTAATTTGAGAAAACTCTGCTACAGGCAAACTATCTGAGACCAGACTCAGTAAACCAGACAGCGCACATGAAAGAGAGGGGAAAAAACAAAAACACAAAAAACCCTACTTTGTAAAGCAATACCATTTGTCCTGTTGTATAAATTGAGCGGTGACTAAAAGTGGAGTATATAATAATAATAATAATAATAATAATAATAATAATAATAATAATAATAATACATAAAATATTCTTGCAAGAAGCGTTAGGACAAAATACCGACTTCAGAAATAGCATTAATATAATAGTATAATACTCAAAGAATGAAATAATATTTTTGCTTATTTCCTAACCTTGACATTTTGATTCTGAAGGGCAAATATATACGTCAGGTTTCATTCTAGTGTTTTGTTATAATGAAAAAACAGATGCACACCAATTTTGAACCAATAAATCCTACTGAAATGTTAAATTATTTAATTTTTCATTCATTCCTCTATTTAATGGGGAGCTGGGGAAAAAAATGTCATATATTTGATATTTTTAAAAAATGAATTACAGTAAATTTCCGAATTATCTATGTGATATAATTTTGTTTGTGATCATTAGCCTAAAAGCGCGTTTTAATAGTTTAAAATATACCCGTATGCATTAAAAAACTCATGATTTTGATACCATCCATTTCAAAATTATACAGCTCTTGAACTAAATGAACTAGACGGTTCTGGTTATTTAACATTCGCTACAGGAAATTTTGCTTTTGTTTTTGGCAATTCTGACTATGGCGCAGGCATGCATTAAGTTCAGGGTTGGAGCTATGAGTGATTTTTTAACAATTTGAACAGTAATTTTCACAAAACGATAGTTTTCTACACATATGTACCTCTACGGAAAAAAATGATCATCAATAGCCTTTGCATTCTCAATGGCATTTCTAAACACAACAATAAAGGAAAATTATTATGAAAAATTTAATAATCTACAAATTATGAAAGTTTTTTGTGTAGAATGTTTTACAAAGAATTAACTTGAAAATCGAATTCTTGTTTTAATGCTTAAATTGGATTATTTCTGATTCAGTACACAGATATTATGTGTGAAAATAAGCTGTCCGAATTTTAATGTTGTAGATCTAATGGTTCTGTCAAAATTGGATCATAAATTTAGCTAAATTAACCTTGGTAAGATACGGCCTTCCAACACACCTTAAACATTTTTAATAATTATCAGTTTGAAGAAACAGCCCAGAAGTCCCTAAACTTAATTAATATTCTTAATTAATTGTAATTCATTTGGAGTATATTCTAAAGTCAACTGTTCAAGTGTAAATCCTATGTCGGCACGTGTACCGTGATAGTTTCCTGTTTTTGATTTCGTGCCTCTTTGGTAAGCTCAATAGTTTCTGTTGCGTAGTAGGTGGTTGGTATTCACGGGTTAATGCAACTATATGCTACTACAGACTCAATTAAGTGGGAACTGGACCAAACGCCCCAAGTCTCATCAATCATGTGTGCGTTATTGACAGCACGTGAGTCATTTGTCACTGAAGCTCAATAAATGAGCGTGCACTCTGTGTCACTCGCTCCTTTCGAAGACTAAAATGATTTCAGTACGCAAATTGTAAGTAAGAATCGATACGCTTTAGATACGATGCAAAACAGCCGCATAAACTGTTGGTAATTACCTTAAACTACTTTGTTTAACAACTATCTCGCTTAAGCATCTCAGATTTTAACTTATTTTGTTTGTTATTCAAACAATAAGTCAACATAACCATGGTATACACAGTAGGACCAGCTTGCCACGATATTACATGTATTTTTTGTATTCTTCTTCAGAAGGTTCTGTATAAATAAAAGAATGTCATTACTGAGTACAAACCAAGAACGTTTATTCCTACTTTATAATAAATTAAACAACTATCAGGTATATACATGCCATCAAAACCTAGTAACGCCGAATGTAACCATTCCGAAATATTTATTATGTATGCTAAAGCTTAATTCGCCAAGTTGGTGGTTGTTAATGTTTATGTTGGTACCACCCGCTCCTGCGAATTAAAAACAGTACATAATTTTCTGCTTACACAGGTTACGGCTATAATACAAGATTTAATACTTAGTCGAATTTGTCTCAATAATTCTGACCAAATGATCCTAGAAGTTCCAAGTTAACGTTATTTATTAATGGAAAAATCTTAAAAATAATGATTTTTATACCGAATAAAAAGCAATACTGTTACTAAAAGTTTAATACGAACTCGGGTGATTCTTTCTTTGTTGTTATTATTATTTTAGATTATGATACACTCTTCTTATGTGGTAAAATAGTGCCATAAAAATGAAAACTGAAGGTAGCATTTGTTTCATAAAATTTGCTCTTGGATAATGGTTTATTTTGTACAGTAATTTTGCAGAATACCTCTCGCATCATCACATTAATTATCAGTTATAGGTTAATGGCAAATCCATTGTAAGTGCGGGAAACCTAATTTACTCTTTTCAGAGAGCAATCTCTTACGATAAATGACGTTACACTCACCAGTTCCTTAACCTAACTTTTCTGTATCTCTGTAAATGTTCAGAAACTTCACACTTTCTCAACTAAACATAAAGTAGGGAATTAGGATAAAAATTAGCTATAATGATGATGATGATGATGATGATAATAATAATAATAATAATAATAATAATAATAATAATGTATAACATGCTTGACTGTCATTTAGAAACCAGCAATAAACAAGCAAAACCTAAAACAAAGGTAAAAGAATGCGATATACCCACCTTAATTAATACGGTGTTCTACATTACTACTTTTTATTTCATTGACAAATACTGGAATTTCATGTATATTTTGAAAATATAAATAATATTTGCAATACAGGAAATGTTAGTAAATTTGTAACTTCTATGTAACAACTGTTCGTTAAACACACATGTTAGCTGCGGTTACATCAAATGAATTCACTGAGAAGTATACCCAACTCGGAGCCGGATTTTAGGAACAAGGACATGAAGGCGCCAATACAAACTGTTCCCACTATATATACTGTGACATAACATGCAATACGTTTCTGAAATATATTTCATAATTCCGTTCAATCATTAACATTTCAGAACCGCTCTTGGTGTATTAATTTATATTTACTTTAAAAGTGATACGATTTTATTGTTGCTAAGTATATTGTTTTCATAATATATTCCTGGGGTTCGCTTTTAAAAAAAAATGTGATTTACGTGATAATTCGCTTTTTGTGTATTTCTTTGCCATGTACAGAGTGATCCAATAATTTTGAACAGCGTACAGTGTGATGATGTAAAATTTCTTATAAGAAATGTACTAAAACTGCAGCTATGTTGTTTATGTTGTTTAATATAGGCAATGAAGTAAGTGAGCAACACACATGTAGACCACTCGTGCGACATTTGCTCCCACGATCGACAGAGACATGAAACATGTATGTTTAGCAAGAAACGTTTCGCCAGTTGCGAAGTGCAAAGTGTTATAGCTACAGCACGGATTTTATTTATTAGAAAAATGAGATATGTATATAAAAATGCAACCAAAGTTAAATATGTAACGAAGTAACTGTATGTAGCATCAAATATGTGGTTTGTTCGTTTACAATATCAGAAAATATGTTTCACTTTTAATTGGTGTAATTTCAAAATAACCGGTAATAGATTTATTACTTCTACTTTTGTTATCGGAATGGATGCAAAAATTGTAAAAGACAAGTGCGTCATATTTACATTGAAGGAGATGCACAATAAGCATTATTATCAAACACTTTTCCAAAATATTCCGGTATCATACACTTTATATTTTGATACATACAGAAAGATAGCTCGACATCGCGGTTCCAGTTTCACCATTAAAGCAAGACAATTTGAATATTCAGTACTGTTTTTCAGCACGGCTTACATTTTGAAGGAAACTATATCACCCATCTCACTTGGTACAACACTCTGAACTGCATCTTCCATCATTCCCATGACTTCTTAAAGAGGCATATCTAAAGTCTTCAGTTTCTTGATAATGTAGGGGAGCCATGTATGTATGAAACTGAACTGAGCTCAGTTGACAAGAACTCACTCAAACTCAGTAGTCTGAAGAAAAGTTCTCCTGATTTAACCGCTTCCAATTGTTTATTATAGAAAAGCACAGCTTTAGTCCAAGTGCTTACCTTGTAATCACGGGTTTGGAGGCAGGGATAAGAGTACGAGAAACTAAAGAGATTTCAAAAAAGTATTTTTCGTTGCCGGTATCAGTTTATTTACTTCCTGCAATTGATCTCTTGTCTGTTGCACAACATGGGCCTGGCAAGTAAAATGCACTAAGTTCATACAAACCTTTTTTCATAGTCGTTGCGAAAGCAATGGTCATGTTTTCAGCTTGAGATACGACTGATACCATGGTTATCTACTAACTAGTAGGTTTTGGCATTAAGAAAAACAAATATTTGAAGCGAGCCATTGTTGGCGACAAAGAACTCCTATAACGACAATCAGTAATGTAATAATATCAAAACGTGGAAACTGTGAGGAATATGAGTTTCTCTACCTAATATCTAAATGCATTTAAAAGAAAACTTTCCTATATGTGTATCTCACAAACATTTGTCTTTTCTCTGTGCATAAATATTGTATTAAAATATCTAATTATATAAAAATCTAGAATCTAGTTTTTTTAGTAGTGCTTAACGCCCGTTTTTACTACAGAGGTACCACAGGCGGTGGACACTGATGATACATGAGATGAAATGATAAATTGGGAAAGGATATTTTTCTTAAAGGAAGGAAGCGTTCCAGGCCTAAGTTTAGGGTACCTCCCCAGCATTTGCCAGTTATGAGGACTGAGGAAAACCTGAATAAAAAAAAAAACAGTTAGGGAGGACGGTCATGGTGGGATTCGAACCCCAGACCTCCCGCTCATGAATCGAATCTAGTTATGGCTAATCATTTCAATTTCACATCGAAAATTTATATATGCACTTGTAGGCAATTAAAACATGACTTTCAAAACCACTCTAGTGCAAATGAATAGATTTTAAGAAAATCAGTAAAAATTGACACTCCATGAAAATGAACAATTTTTTCCCCCCAATGAAAATTTGCTTAATTGAAGTGTCACCAAATACTAAAATAACCATGACCACCAGTATTTTGATTGTAATAAATTTCTGAAAATGTTGAAATTGTGTTATTATTGAACTCATTCATTTCAAAAACTTTGATTTGAAAGAGAAATATGTTCGTTTTTATTGAAACAATGTTTGGAGGGGGGAAAGAAAGTCAGTGCATGAACGCAAGGCTTTATTTTCTTAATAATATCTTAGAGCAAAACACTTTCTGAATAGTCAACATTCACTTGCTCCTTACCATATTCTGAAATTTTTTTTCAGGTTTTTGGGAGAAAATTGAGGAAAGGTATTTTCTAATATCCCTGGTTTTAACATGTTCCGGGTTAGTTTCATCAAACTTGCTTTCCCTTTGTTTGTGAATCATTCTGTATCCAATTAGCTTGATGTCTTTACTCATCTTATTATACTCATCTATTTGTGAGATGTACCCCATTTTACTAAACCAATTTTATTCACAGATTAAGTAAATTTAACTAGAGATGGACTGGCACTAATGCATTATGAACATTACGGGACTGAAGAGGTACTTTCTTGCCTTTCAACACCAAAAAAGGATTCCTTAATTTAGAAAAAAAAAAAACTGTCTTAAAATCCTTAATCGTACCCTGTTATACTTTAAATACATCAATTTTGGGGAGCAGATGAGTTTTGTATTATGCTGCTCAATCATGAACTGTGTATACATCATCCTGTTTATGTTTACTTATTAACTCATATACTGTTGTGAAACTTGCGGCTTCAATTACTTAAGTTTGTCCATCACGGCTCTTTCTAAAAAAGTTAAACTTAGGTTAGATTTAAATATAACGGCCTTTTTGTGTTTACGAATGTGGGTTAGGTTAATCCTTAAAAAATGAATAAGTTTTAGCTTTTAAGTATTGGAAGTGAAAAAGAGTAAAATATTTTTAATTTCCCCTATAAAATTTGTTACGAGGAAAGTGCAATTTGTAAAGGAAATGGTTTGAAAGTAGTAGATGAGGTTTTGTTACAGTTCTCAGATGTATTTATTGAGTTGAGTTTTATTAAAATTAGGAAAACTTCTTTGCAATAACGAATAAGCAGTCTATCCCTTTTTACACACACCGATATTTTGCACCCTGTCAGTAGTCAGTGTCAGCATATGTTTATTAAAATATATAGCTGCCGGATATAAAGCATATGCGTCCTGGAGAGGCACTCAAGTATTGCCCGACACTTGCCGTTACACATTCTTTCCTACTCCAGTTAGCTACATCATTCCTAATTTTACAAGTGTTCATGTATTGCAACTTGATCCGATTCTAAAAGTGAATTATTGCAATTGGTTTCTGAATGTAATTCAGAGTGGAGAAATTGATCCGCAGTTCTTTTCTTCACAGACGAATGGTGGCTGTGGATACAGATAATTGCCGGTTTTAGTGTTCAGAATAACCAGTAATTTTGAATAAAACATCGCATTATGACCAGAAGATTCGTATCTGGTACGTGATAAATACAAGAAGAGCAATGCCAATATTTTTAATGAGAAAATAAATGCGGATCGCTATCAAACGTTATTAGCCCATTTTCTTAACCAATTAGCAAAAAAAGGAAAATTGGTTCCAGCAGGACTCTACCACCTCATATATGACCCAAGAATTATTAAATACAAGAAATGTGAAATAATGATACCGTAACTAGTTTTTTTTTTCTTTTTTTCTTTTTTTTTTTTTTTTTTCCTCCTTTTAGTTTTCGCAATCTCCCGATTTAACCAGTATGAGATAGTTTTAAAGAAAAAGTGTTTTGTACCAATTCTACCACCTGACAAATATTGAACATGAAATAAGCAGATTTCTGTTGATGGGCTCAGACGAGTGAGTAACAACATAATTTCGTGATATGGAGCTTGTGTATGGGCGGAAGGTGCACACTTTCAACCTGTACCCGAAGGTAAGGTTCATTATTCATGTGTACTTGCGACTTGTAGGAAGAACTTTACAGGATGATACTCTATATGTCACCCTGCAGCCAAATCCCGTTATACGGGCGTTATGTTTATTAATGTCCCTGGATATATTTCGTTCATTCCATTAAAGGAAAAGTATGGTCATGATATAAAAATAAACATCGCAAAAGAAAAGTGTTCCGGATAAGAAACGAAGAATTTCAACAAGTATTCTCACCGAGAAAACATTACTTAATATTATTATTTGTAAAAAAATTGCAACAATATTATTCGGCGTCTTTCATAGCAAACTATCATCTTATGGTTCCTTGGACGAGTAATTTTATATTTAAGTGCTATTATTTCATAAATTGTCGAAAAGTTAATATTCAGTTTCAAGTACCAAAACTGCATTTTTTTCCCGCGTACGAAAGGGCCGTGCGAGTGGTCAATACTTGTATTCCTCTCCATGAAGTACCATATATTTCTTCCTTTTTTTTTTTTTTAACATTTCTTCATTTACATAACAAATCGCACCATTCTGTTATAATTTCAGGGAATGTTTACACATTTAACGGAAAATCGTTTCCTGGAAATATGTCAGCGGCCAGAGTGACTGATAATGCCAACTACCCTTTCTATCAATTCCGGTTTTATCGTTACGGACAAAACATGCAATTTGGTACTTTCATAAAGTACCCTTTGCATTCCGTCTGCATTGTCCAGGGGATTCTTCACCAGCAGCATGGAGGGCGCAGGTAACTGAAGGATGTGAGAGTGTGAGAGGGTGCTTAACAAATTAGCAGCCGCGACCTCGTTTTCCTGTTGACGCAAATTGTCTATCTGAGAGTCCTTTTTCCGGAATTCCCTTTCATTCTGTGAAGGTGAATGCTGTGTAATTTGAGATGCCAGCAATCTCCGGCTTATTTGTCTCATTAATTTACCCCTAAAGCCTGTGGCATTTAGCTAAAACGATAAACGCTACAGTTAACAAAGAATGCAGCAGCTATCAAGTTGCATGATGAAGAGTTTATTCCGTGGAGCTGGACAGAATTTTAATCAACAACACCCAAGGAATGAAAAGTTACCTTTAATGTTAAAAACTCGAGACATAGCACTTTACTTGAAAGTTAAATTTTGAACACCTGAGGTAAAATAAAGTGAGCATTGTTTTTATAACGCAAATTTCAGCACGGTGCTTTCTACAGCATGTTGTTTGCATTTGGTTAAATTTCTTTCCAAACTCTGTTCTTCAAATCTGGAACTCTGTGAAGTCTGTCTTTAGCTAACAACACAGAAAGAAGTCGCTAGCAACAGCGAGAGCCAGGTTATATCGCTGAAGCGAAAAAACTAACATTTTGGAACTATTCTATTTCAGTCAGCCTTTAGTTACTTGCTCTATGGGCAGTGGTACCGTCCTATTGAGGCCACATTAGACATGAAACCATATGTTGAAGTTTCTCTTCGCACAGTTATCACATTCTATCTCTGATTTCCGTTGTCATTCTCAAAAAATATAGAGGCCGTCGATGCAAAACACACCGACTCTTAGTTCTACCATAACTTCTGCACAGCTCTTTTTTTTTTTTTTTTTTTTTTTTTTTGGATAACCATAGATCTTTGTGTAGCCACTACCTTAAGTTGTGATTATTCGCAAATCCGTTCAAGTTTATTTATAATTTCTTTTCATTGTGTTTAACGCCCGTTTTTACTACTGAAGCATCACAGGCGGTGAACACTGATGATACATGATATATATATATATATATATATATATATATATATATATATATGGGAATGGATTTTTCTTTTTCTTTTTCTTCTTTAAGTTCAGGCCCAAATTTAGGTTACCTTCCCGGCATTTGTCATTAACGAGGATTGGAAAAAAAAAAAGTCAGGGAGAATGGTCCTGACGATATTCGACCCGCTCACGAGTCCACGCCCTAACGACCTCGGCCACTCGTGGCGGTCCCCGTTCAAGAGGAAATGAGCCACGAGTGTCGTCATTAGTTTATCTAGAAACTGCTCATTCGTTTTTCATTTCTAGAATAGTTTTGTATAAAAAAAATGGAAGGATTTGTTGTGTCGTTTTTATTATGTAAGGATGGAAGTATATATCGTGCTGCAAGATTCGTCGAACAGCTCTATCTGATATGCCTAAGGCTAAGGAACACGTACACAACTGAGAACCCTGGTGCAATGCTTTTCTCATTCTTCTCCCATCTCTCTTAGCTCGCATTGTGCGACGACGTCCAGAATTGTTTTTGCCAGTGGCTGGTACAGTTGCTTAAATGCATTAATCCAGTTGAAAATAATCTGATGAATAAGTTGGGAAAGGATTTTTTTTTAAGAAAGGAAACGTTCCAGGCCTAAGTTTGGGCTACCTCCCCAGCATTTGCCATTTATGAGGACTGAGGAAAAGCTGAAAAAACTTCAGTCAGGGAGGACGGTCCTGGCGGAATTCGAACCGCAGACCTCTCGGCCACCCGTGGCAATGATGAACTGAAATGTGTCCATTTTTTCCAATGTCAAAGTTGCATCTAAAATACATTGTGCTTTTAACGGCATCATTATTCTCATAAATGCTTTACAACAAACATCTGACGCTCTCTTGTCCAACGCTCGTCATTAACGAGTTTCTCTCTCTCTGTCGATTGTCGTGTTACTCTGCACCAACCTAAGTCCACTATTTTTTTTTTTTGTCTACATTGTACAATATACTGTTCAAATGTCCCCACAATTGTATTTACAGAGTTTGTTGCTGCTGCTGCTTCTGCTCCTAATACCAGCAGGAATCTTCATTTCTTGTTGTTCTGGAATATCAAGTTTATTTCCCCCACTTAAAATATCTAGCACAGATAGAGGTGCTATTATGCTATCAAATTGCTCGATAGTTACATTTATAAACTTTGCAATTATACGTTTATCATAATTAATTTAATAATCGGTTTTAATTGTGTCCTATAAAATGTCGTTAATGTATCCAAAAAAAAATCGCAGTAATATCTTATAATTTTATAAGATTATTTCGTGAATATAACATGAAAAATAATAAATATATAATACGATTTTATAATGAAGTAATATATTTTAATTTATATATAATATATCATGTGCTTGGATAGACTACATAATCTTAAATAAAAAGTTGAAAGATTTACTCACAAATACAACCAGACTAATTAACTTAACTACAACTGATTAAAAAAGTAAAAATGTTGAAATAATGAAAATATTTATTTTTTGTAAGTAACAATATTTATATAGGTAATAATTAAATAATGCAATAACGGAAGTGAGATTATTTAGTTGGTATATTTGAGGCCGTGGATTTCTGTTAATGGGATAATTTTATTAACTAGGTTATGATATTCATTTATGTATATACACATTTTTAAACTTTTGACATCCTACGATGCAGGAAACAATTGCAAATCAGTAATGACAATTTAAAGTGATAGATAGCTATAATTGATTAAAACGCAACTCATTCTGATATCGGATTGATAGGTGATTTGTGAAGCAAAGAGTCGAAATAATCTAATGAATATGTGAAATATTATGACAGAGGTATGGCAATTATGCTGCTCTTCTAAACGTTCGAATGGCTCTAAAAGCTACAGATTTTAAAGACACAAGTTTACATGTAACAAGTAAACTGTTTTCCCTACCAACAGTTTGCCTTTGGATAAGCAAAGAACCAGTGCATTGTGCAACTTGACCCGTATTTACATTTTTTCTTTTGGTGAAATTCAAATGAACACATAAATGGAAATATATTTTAAGAAGGAATATGCTCAGAAACTTCTTTGAGAGTGGTTGCTGAAGCTAAGTTACACTTGCAAGGTCAATGTTAGAGAAATCGAATGTCGAGCAGCATTATCATATTTCGAACATGGAAAACAATTAACTAATGATCATATGAATGGACATCAATAAAATTAAAATATAATTGCGCTGTAAGCCTTTGCAACAATCAAAAATGTATATCATTAGTACTGCAAGCAGCTGTATTCCATTATTGGCTATAATTAAAGCTATAAGATATGATAATTAATCACATTTTTGCTAATAATTTGTTTATAATTTACGTTTCATTTAATGATTACATTTTTAATTTTAAGGTCAATGGGTAACTATAGATATTTTTTACGTTGCATTAAACCCGACATTTGTTGGCATTATAGTTAATTGGTATTTGATTTTTGGACCGACCAACAATTTGGAGAAAAATCATGTCCAAACAATTGTATTGTTAACGCTTTTGCTCTAGATCCACCATATCTTATTCAACACATTGCTGCAAACTATAACTTATAATTGCTTTTGCTTTGGGTATTGTTAAACACACTAAAGAAACTTCTATATCTCAATGCCAAAAATCTCAGCCCAGAGCTCAAACACTGTTAGTGGCAGAACACAACGCCTCTCTCTCAAACTATCGCTCTGTTGCCTATGTCTTTGATATGCGTCGACGATGTCAAGCCCTGGATACTACAATAATCACATGCCTAAGTAAAGAGAGCATTCTATACAATGTAGGTTAACATTTTCTGTTAATGAAGACATAGAGGAACAAGGAGCATCAGCTATAAATTTGCATTGAGCCGAGGTCTGAAAAGGCATTTAAAACTGCACGTTCATTTATGTTCACGCCATCATATCTTGGAGTCCACATACTATACAATCTACAGTTTTCGTCTGGCAAGGGGAAAAAGAAGCAGGATGATGAGATAATGTATATAAAGACTTCCTCTAACAAAAACAGTGATAGCATCTTGCAAGTACAACAGAGCGGTCCGTGATATCTATAGCGCAATTCTAATAATTAAAACGACATGCACTCAGATGTTTATATCAAAGTTACTGCTCTGTGTTGGCAATACTGCTCAGCCAGACACTAGATAGGAAATACAAGGCAATAATTTTAACAAAACTCCTATTTCAGACTTATCAATGAATTAAAATATAATATGCGTATTATGTAGTTGCTTTATAATATTTATTTACACATATTTTTAAAGAAGTTTATATTATATAAAATGTAAAATATAAGCCGAGTTTACCATATGAAAAGTTTTAAACACGCTTGAGAGTTGTTTTGCAGTGCAAATAACTCATATTTACCTAAGAACCCGAGCTTAGTTATGACATTGACTACCGACAAATATTTTCTATAGTCATCGTTCCGAAGTTCTTCGTTATTTTACACGTAATCTTCCCATAGTAGTATATGCGATTAGTTCCATTGCTTTCAGCACATAGCATTCTGCAGTTTATTTACGAGGGTTGGATTAGGTGGTAAGGACTAAGGTCATTGCATGTACAGTCTTAAGCCAACAATACAACAGCGCAAATACATTACACAGCACGTTTGTCTCTGTGGGAAAGGAATTGCTACCTTCTCAATTGCGGCGATGTGCATTTGTCCATTCAGCTGAATACTGAATGATGAGAACTAACATATATGAATTGACAACTCTCTGCTGCATGAGATACGAGAATGTACGTACATCCACCCTTCATTGAAGTATCTAAAGCAATCGTAGCCATGTTTGAACAGTAGCTTCCCTGGCTGTTACTCTTTTTTCCTGCAATTTTCGCGGTATCCTTCCACTCATTCCGGCAGCAAGAACTCATGTGCGGTCAAATCGATGCTGGGATGTTGATCAAGGCTCATCCACTGCATTTATCGATTGAAACCGAAAAGAACAGAGGGACTGTGCATGAAATCGGTTCATTATTCCCAGTATGAAGCTGCACCAAAAATTAAAATTCATGTTTTACAAAATCGTAGTTATTACACTCTCTGCATCATTTAGGTTGAGTTTTTCTTGTGGTCTTAAGAATATTTATTGCTGAGAGCCTGAAATTGTTTAGTCTATTGTAGCAAATTATCAGAAAACTTGTTAAAATTAGGCATACGCTGTCCCTCAATTTTCAAGCAGAGAGTGGTTGACATTAAATATTTTGAGAGTGGGAACAAATGGTTTCGTGCACTTCAATATGGTTCACTCTTATCGATATGTTTCAATGTCATAATTGCGTTACAATGTGACGTTTGTTCATAAGCAGTGAAATAGGCCAATGTCATTGGGAAGTCGCAGTCATAAGTAGAGTCCGGACATTCAGGTACTAAAATCTTAAAAATGCACGCAAAAAATAACAAACACAAAAAGTAGACCCTTAAAAGAGGCACTAAAGTACAATGCAGACGTTAAAAATGCGTCCAAATGTAACGATTTATACAGAATACAATATGAGGTAAATTTTGTGAGCCTTCATTTAAAATATTTATGCTTGTAATGTTTGCAATATTATGTTAAATAGTTTATCTAATTGTTAAAGATATACATAAAAGTATATTTTTAAAACGCGAATGAAATAAATGCCACCTTAAAATAACAGAAAGGTCAGGTAAATAAAAGCAAAATGTTCTTGTGTCAGTAGTCAATTATCTTAATTTAGAGAAATAAAAATGCTATACACATGTATACACGATATATTCTTGCTTCTCTAAAGAAACTAAACACCAAAATCTGAAAGTTTTTACCTCTGCTAGCTTACCGTGCTGTAATGGCAGTGAAAAAATACAATCTGCCCACTACTCAAGTAAAACACTCCTTTCTCTTTCGGAAATTCTATTTTACAAATAAAGGCAATGGATAGCATTCAAGTAGCCAAGCGAGGTGATGCAAATTTCTGTTTTACCCTCCTACAAAAATACTATTCCCACATGAGATACAATTCCTGTTACCGTTCCAGGAAATATGTACTCATTGATTCGGGAGGCAAATTCCCCGCGTTTTCCTATTAGCGGTCGTCCTGCGCCTTCCTGCTTGTTTCGTCTGGGCAATTTCCATTGTCAGTCTACAATGAATATCACTTTCATTGTTGGCGCTGGAGCAAGTTATAGGAGAAACCCAACAGCAAATAGAACAGTATGTAGTAGTAGCAGTTTTAGAAATAAATAAATATATAATGGATCCCTGACATTTTTATGGTGTTTAACGCCCGTTTTTACTACTGAGACACCACAGACGATGAACATTGATGATACATGAGACGAAAAGATATATTGGGAAAGGATTTTTATTTTTAAGGTAGGAAACGTTCCATTTTACGGTACCTCCCCAGCATTTGCCATTTATGGCGATTGAGGAAAACCTGAAAAAAAAACTGTCAGGGAGGATGGTCCTGGCGGGATTCGAACCCTAGATCTCCTGTTTGCGAGTCCGTGCCTTAACGACCCTCAAAATCACGCACTATCACTTAATGGTGACTTCATGGAGTGGTAAGACGTTTCGAGTATTTAAGTACATACATTTTTATGAACATTTACTATATTTGAAATTCTATTACATCGTGTATTTGGTAGAATGCATTGTTTCTCTAATGTGAGCTATTGTGTTTTCAGTCATGTTGATCATTCCATAGACTCATTTGTGGCTTGGAGTTGTAGCACCACAACAACTGTGGCCAGAAACTATTTTACTGTACATAATTTTTGCGCATCCTGTATATTTCATGACAGCTTATGTGCAATGTATTTAGGATTTTATGGTTTGTATTTCGGTGACAATAAGCGAACGGTTTTAATGCCCAAAGTTGTTCTTCGAGGTGATAAATAAACAATTCAAATGAACATGGCCCTTTATTAGAGTGGCGTAAATTTCGAAAATAAACCTTTCATTAACCGTTTTCAACTGGTGCAACTGGCGCTTGGATTCGCTTCCCAGTTTGGAAATTGCCTGGGTAAGGTATTATAATTAAATACGCCAGATAACTTCAGATGCAACCAGGTCCGAGTTGAACTGTACTATCTTTAATTCGTTACACTGTACTATCGGATACGACGGAGGAGGAAATTCCGCACTTGAACTACACAACAAGGAGAGGGGCACCTCCGAGGGGAAGGGATAAGATGAGAGACTCGCCGGGCAGCTTCAACGGGACCGTAACATCGTTTCTACAGTAAGGTTGTGCTCAGAGGCACTACATCTGCACAGGAAGTTCAGTACCTAACCTAACCTTTCTTGCATAACAATACGGCGGTTCCAAACACACCTTCTTCCCATTCAGATGTCCTGCCTCTCGTCAAGTTGGCGAACTGTTTCTCTATGCGCAACACAATAGCCAGCATTTTCTTGCGAATCTCTTATCACTTCTGTTTATCGTTTACAAAAACCGTTCTTCAGTACTAACGAGGTACAATTAGCACACAATTTACACACAGTGAAAGCAGCGCGGTACGAACGTATAACGATCACTCACAAAAACCCCCTCAAACTAACTACAAACTGCTACCTAGCATTAAATTGCCTTGACGACTGACTTCTCTTAGTACTCAGTCTTGCTCTCTCGGCTCGCAACTCAAATAACCTCACTGTAGATTGAGCACTTGAAGCCGACTGAGTCACACACAGCTACTCCAGACACAGGGGCGTAATTCTTCCTCAAAGTGCAAGTCCAGCCGTACAAGTCACCAGCTTGCCTCGTCTGGCACTTTTGACCCTGCAGTCTGAACCAACAGAATGAATGAAATAGAGGAAACCAAAGTCAGGATGGTTTGTCCCAAGAGTTTTGAACCCGACACTTTCCAATTGCTAGTCTCAAGCGTTATAGTTTGAACCATACCGATGACTTGCCAAAAGCTTGATGATGGGCTTATTCTCATTATTAATGCCAGTTTTTTTTTATTCTCAAAGTTGTCACTATGGTCTACGATAATAAATTGAGGAAGAGGTAGTGAGGGAAAAACGTTTAGCATATTTGAACCACACCCTCTGTCTTTGTTGTAGTTAAGAACAGCACAGATTCTTGAGTTGTGTTCCGAATTATCTCTGCCAGAAATAACGTCATTTATCTATAATTAGCAATGCAGTGCTATCTTCGAGGCATGGCGATTAGTTGCTTCTGGCATAAAACCTTGCGGTCAAAGGCCCTGCGTCTGGTTTTGGAAATGAATTACAGTGTATACTCTTCGTTGCGCCTACTAATCTCTGGCTGCACGCTTGCGTCAAGCGACAGTTTCGTGTTCTCTGCGGAATGCATGCCACACTTTCCATAGATGTTTGGGACGTCGCATTTTTCATTTAACTACTTCATAACTTCAATGGCATGATTCTGTTACTCTACTGCTCTTTAAGTACTGCAGGATACTCGCGAACATTTCACATAGACCATTCGTGCTCAGTGATGGAAAAAAATAATTAGAATGTTAATAATCGTTGACGGGCTCATTGTGGAGTATTATTTAACGTTAACATACTGATAAGCCTAAGAAAAGATAGATATAAATACTTTTTATGTAGTATTTGCATTTTCTACATTGAAATGCCTGCCATTATTTTTGTCACATTTTAAGTGTGATTTTGGAATTCTATTATAATAAATTTTAATATTGCTCCACTCACGTTTATGTTGGAATTATTTCAATGAAAATTGGATTTCTCTTGGCTCCTTCCCCTAATTGTCTTACTTTTCCAATGAAGCAATCCATCACTTGATTTTATTTATATTTTATTAATGAACTGAAACCATACATTAGTAGCTGAGACAATTATCTGTCATGTTGTTCTCATTCATGTTTTCGCGACTCTTAGAGTGCTACATTCAAAATGGAATAATATATTTTGAAAATGATTCTAGTGAGATTGGTGTTTACAAATATAATATCAAAAGAATATATATTTAGTAGTATATTTTTAATCAAACTCCCTGATAGCCGGTATTTTTAAAAATTAGTAAACATTGCCACACACAGCTATTCTTGGTGCACTAGGATGGATGGTCAAGGGCGGAGAAGTCTATTTTTGGTACTTGAGCAGTATCACGGCTGCCTATTTGTTCCTAAACCTGCACTTCCGAAGGAGGATATGAGGCGAGGAAGACAAACGGGCAGTGACTGCGCGAACGTAGTTGGGGTCCCTAACACGTTTTCAAATAAAACACTCCGGCGCCGGTAGAACCCTCCATTCTGAGCAGTGAAATTCTTGGAATGTAAATATTCATTACAGCAATTGCCTAAGTGACCGGGATAAAACACCAAAATACCCAAGTTCAGGATGGCCAACCCAACGGAAATTGAAACCGTGACCTCCCGAATGCGAGTATCAAGCATGACCGTCTCATCCACCCCGCTTTGTCTTGCTATAGACACATTTCTAAATAATACTTTAAGTTGTTATATCTGCATCAAGAAATTCTTTCGCTTCACAATCTTCAAGAGCGAATTGATGGACGTTCTCTGTGTTTTTCAAAGAAATTTGATTAGTGGTATAAATTTAAAAAAGTTATTTTCTGCCACATAGCTGAAACAGGTATCCTTCGTTGTGCAAACTGTTACTACAACACATTTCTGCTTGACAAAAGTGCTGGTAAAGAGCTTAAATTTTCTTAAGGGTATTACATTTGTTCATACTCCCAATAACTTTGTATGATCGTTAGTGGCTGTTCGTGAGGAACCTGGAATTGAGACTGTCTGGTAGCAATATCCATAAATGTAGTTCGCTTATAAAGCTACCGACCAAGGGTCCTACGTATTAACATTGCTTTGCAGTGATGAGGTGAGAGTAATAAAGCCTCTTCATTCTGCTGTTAGCACTCTGCTTCTTCTTTCCGTCAAACCCCGGAAAAAGAAAAAAAAAAAAAATAGTAAAATAAAAACTCAATGACTCAGTTCTTGTGAATACACAAGGCTCTGCCCCTTCATCATATTTTAACTGTAAACACAAACTGAAAACTTTCCTTTTAAAGTTAAAAGCCTCCAGTTGGTGAAGAGTGGCTTCACAAACCGATTTCACATACTTTAATTGTTGTTCCAAATGCACTATTACAAAGCTGATAACAGAAACCATATTGCAAACCTAACACAATAAAAAAATTTGTTGTCTCCCTATGTACATTAAATAAAATCTCAGTAGGGGCAATTGCCCCGCCCCTACTAGTCTCTCCCTCTTGCTGACGCCCTTGAAATGTACCTAACTTTCCAAAATTCGCAGCGCAAATCTAACATGTACGTTAGGCGTACAGTAGCGAGCAATTCTTTTACCTCTACCCAGTAGAACATTTGCTCGTACTCATGCCTTGGTGATATGGTTTATTTACGGACGCTCTTTTACATCTCAGGTCACCAACGTCCCATTCAATTCAGGGCGTGAAAAGGCCGACAAATTTTGCTCAGAGGTCTCTTCTTTCAAGCTTGAGGTTCTTTTTCGTGCCGTAAATGTACGACACGGGACCCACGGCTTTACTGAACTTCCGAAGTAAGCCATACTTAGAACTTGTACGCCCGAAAAAATCCATCGGTCCTGGCCGGGTATGAACCCGCGATTTTGGGTTTAGGCGGCAAGTGTGGTTACCACTACGTCACCAGGACCGACTCTCATACCTTGACGTGATGGTCGGCTGAGATGGACTTCTATTTTTTCCCCCGCTGTTCTTCCTAACTCTGAAGAGATCGATGCCGCATTAGTTTAGGTGCCAGTAGATTCTTGGCTCGTTTTCAAAATTATTAATTTGTTTCTTGTCATTAATCATTTCCAAACAAGCTTGTTAACCGGCACGCAAGTTAAATGCCATAGCAAACATAAATACGTACGTATCTTCCAGGTAACAGAACGCTCGAGCAGTTAGAATACACCCGATTACCGATTACGATGTAATGCGGGCAATTTACAAGGAACTGGTTTCCAGGCTCATTTAACCATTAATTTCAGTCATTTCATACTCCCCCTCTTTAGGAGGACAGACTGATTATCCTCTGTGAGAGCATGCATGATCGAAGGAGTGAAATCCCCTTCAAATGGAGAGGGTTTACATACTAATGCGGGGCATGCGCATAAGAAAAGGTTGCAAAGGAGCTTATTGCAATACATATTTTTAGTATTTGTGTTTAAAAACTTTTACACAAACATCTTAGATTACATTTAGAGCCTACATGCCTACTCAGAAAATTTCCGAACTTTCACGATATCACTGCACATGTATTATTGAGCCTGTCAGAATACAGTAAGAGACATTCAACATATGCATCACTTCGTATTACGGCCTCGTCGATGTTGATGTGCACCTACAGATCGTTTAGGTCAGAAGACAAAATTGATACAAAGCCGAGGTCGCGATCGCGAAGGCCATTGATCGCTGTCGATCCAGCGTCGTACCAGTTCTATATTTAAATAGCTGTCAACCTTACGAAGATAGTGTCCTGTGTTTAAATATGAAATCTGGGTGACATTTCAGCTCGGCATTAATCAAATAATCATGGTGTCAACATGTTCAGATATGACAACCCAATTATAAAAGGAGTGTTGCAAACGTTCTCAATCTGGCCAAGTAAACAGAAGATTTAAAACAAATGTTTTTTTATGTTTTTATTTTTCAACAAAATCTCCAAGTAAATAAACACATTTAGCCCAATGACTTTTTCCACCTTTTGGTACCATTTAACATCATCATTTGATGTGAATCTTCGTCCACCCAGGCATTTCTTCAGGCTTCGGAAACAAAAAGTAATCCCTGGGAGTCAAATCCGCTGAATGTGGAAGCACTTGGAAACGAAGGTCATGCAGTTTTGCAGCGACAATACCAGTCGTGTGTGAAGGCGCACTATCCTGATAAAAGAAAACTTCCTTATTCGCAAGATGTGGACATTTAGCCTGAATAGCATTCTTCAGTTGGTCCATTGTGAACTAACACAATGGAAGAAGTCTACAAGCACCACTCCACGAGAATCCCAAAAAACCATACTCATGACTCTTCCTGTATATGGAACGTTTTTTGCTTTCCTTGGTGCACTTTCATTGCTACCACCACCGTTTGGACTTCTCCTTCATCTCCGGGTGCAGTGATGAATTGCATGTTTTATTTACCGTTGTGAAACGTCGGAGAAACTCACTGGGATTTCGTTTAAACACTTCCGAAATGTTCATTCGAATGCTTTTTTGGTCCATTGTTAACAAACGAGGCACTCATTGAGCGGAAAGCTTTCTCACACCCAAAACTGTGTGAAATGTAGGGGAACGGTCTTTGCGATGTCAGTCAACTTGTGCATCTTCAATCGGCGATCATTAAGTACGGCCTGTGAATTTTTGTCACAATTTCATCGGTCCAGCAGTTTTGGGAAAATCTGAGCGCTCATTATCTTGAATGGATGTACCCTCATGTTTAAATTCAGCATTCCACTTTTCAATTGCCGAGAACTAAGGGGAAGAAACCTTTAATGTGATCTAACTCCTTTTGTATTTCTGTTGGAGTTAAACTCTTCGGAATAAGTACTTTTTTCACAGCTCGTATTTCCTTTTTGTCCATTTTGTAGACAATGTTAAATAAACAAGTGACAACATTTACGCGTGTGCAACTTCACAGCGCGCCATCTAAATGATGATACTTCACAACTATCACAGTAATTTAGTTTGCATAGCTTCTCTCTCGTTGCCACGGCAGAGCTCCAAAAATGCCTGACAACAATAGAATGGCTCGTTGCTGCTTTTGGACTGAGGAAAGAAGTCTAGGCATCCATCTTGCGCTAACCACATTCGGTTTAAATGTTCAAGAATAATTGTTTAGGAAGGCCCAACCTTGCTGCTATTTCTATAAATTTGAGCACCCGGTCTTCCATAATTTCTTCTTCCGCAAGAGCGATGTTTTCAGGAGTGAGCACTTCCAAGGGCCGACCTACACGCTCTCCATTTTCAATGCTTTCTCAATCCATTTGAAAAAGTTTGGCCAATTCTTTTTTGGTAAAATATGAGAGGGATATTCCCCATATACACCTTCCATTCGCTGTTTAATTTCATTTGGAGTAAGTCTTTCTTTTGTGATGCAGCCCGAAACTCCATTTTGAGCATGTCACATAGCCTTCTTTATGCAACTATATCTGAGCAACTGAACATAGCGAAGCGGAAGTAACAGCTGCATTTATTTACCTAAGAGATAAGGTATGACACCGCATAAGGATTTTTGTATCTGTGAGACCGGAAACTTATGGACCTGACCTCGTACAATGCAGTACTGATTTAACTGTTGATATATTCTGTTCAAATTCTGCTGGGAAGTGAGATTACATATTTACTCGCATGGATTTAGAGCACACAATATACATTTCCCCATTTCAATAAATGCTACTTGGTGGTGAAATTATTGCATTAAGTTTATTGTTTAAAGTACAACAAAAGTTAAAATTTTCTTAGTATGTACCACAATGCAAATTATGTTATGTTATGTTATGATGTTTAGTGTTTTGAAACATTGTAATTCGTTTTGACTAGCTTTGTATGTGTGAAGTTAAGTGCCACTGTCATTTAAAGAATGGAAAAAGAGCGATAACATCAGAAACTAGAAAGTAGCAAATAATTGGTTGTCCATTTGCATTAGATAGCGGAAAGGAGGAAAATTATAGAGAATGGTAGAAAGACCATCTACAAAGAATGAGTGGTGCTGCGTTCCAGCACAAACTACAGACTCCCCGGTAGAGATTTAATATTATGTGAGGACATTCCTTAAAAATAAATAAAAAGTTGAGGCAAGCATTTAGGCGTTAAAGAATGAACGTTGTATTAAAACCAAATTATGCATGTTGACCATTAGATTTGCCCTTTTTTTTTTTCTTCATTATTCTTAACAATTGTGACTGAAGGAAACCCCGAAGATTTTATTCATAGTTAACACAGCATTTATTTAGGTGATAAAATGAATATTGAAGATTCACGCGTCCTTCTAAATCTTGTGCTTTTCAGAAGCTCCTAGTAACTTATAAGGCTACAGTTGAACTACTGTGTCCAAGAGTGTACCACCTGAAAAATTATGATAAACGGTACAGCATATACGTAGAGTTATTCTTGACCTGCGGCCGCAGCTGAACAGCAGTCACATAAGGTCAAGGACGCACAGCTGCTGGCTCCTTGGTTAAATAGGTTTCCAATTTGCATGCGCACAATATTAGTTTTATTTTATAGTCAGCTCTAATATTATTACGAAGCTGTTCAAAATCACAAATTTCTGACCTATTTGACTGCATTACTATTATCGCTACATTTGTAGATCACGAACGTGAGCATTGTAGGTGTAGCTAGCGAGATGGCTTACGCGACAGCAATTGAAACCCACTACGTTCAGTTCCCGCTTGGTTTCCCCTGGTCACTAAGGCAAATGGGATGGATGTTTACATTCCACGAATTTTCCACTCTCCTATTTTCTTCCATTTCGTTCCATTGATTCTGTTACAGGGTCGAAAGTACCAGGGTGAAGGTGGCTAGTAAGGTTTCTGTCGGTATCTGGAATGGAAGCGGAATCTTCTAACGTACCTCGGGGGGAGGAGCTGTGCTGGCTTCGCGGTGTTTTATCTGGAAACATGTTACGGACCCCGTCTAGGTCTGTGCAGTTTGGCCATCCGGTGTCTCCCTCATCACATCCCTTCCAACCGGAAGTGTAGACACAAATGTCCAGCCGTGAGTAAGACTCGAGTACCTCACATATCCTCCTCCGCGCCAAACAATCCAACTATAGTTAGGTAGTGGTCTGTTGTATAAATGATGACGCAAATGAACTCGGAATCTTTGGTGCTTTGAAGCTACCTGGTGTTCACCTTCTCCGGGTAAATAAAAACTCCATAAAAAACTTAACCAGACAGGTTGACTTGACCGGGAATCGCACCCAGGACTCCCGCATTATTAGATGCAAACTCTAAAACGCAGGCGGTCAAAGTTTCAAATTATATTTATGTCTTAACCACAAACTGAGGTATAATGAGACAAATATATGGCTCTTGTAACGGCAAATTGTATCCACATGCAATCGTGAGCGCTGACCTGTGCTGTTACTATGACAGGCGACTGACGTGACCTTGGCTCAGAGCGCGCTGCAGTCTGCAGTATACTTGGTTTAGACTTTTACATTTATCATACACATCAACAGGCATCAGGATTTCTAAGTACTAAAACCAGAATGAAGTGATTTCTAAGTATTAAAACCAGAATGAAGTTATGTTGGTACTGGAATGTAGGCAACAGATGAGAAGGGTACAATAGGTCACGGGCTGCAAACCACCTGCAGCCCTTACGTTTGCTTGTGACTCATCAGTTCTTGTTCACACCGCCTGTGGTGCCTCAATAGTAATAAGGGCGTTAAACACTAATAAAAAGCGTTATTTTTTTACGTTTCAGTCGGTGGCTCACAGCTTGAGCTCTTACTTTTATTGAGTGTACCGAGTTTGATTTCAAATGCTTAAGAATTCTGATGTTTTCGCATAATTATTATGCCAGCTACCTCAGTTGTTTCTTCCCTAATTCTATCAAATGCTACCAAAATGTATTTTATTTGTTAGATTGATGGAACAGATATAATACCCACTTTTTTACAAAGGTGGGGCCGGTTTTTCGGCGGCCATTGTGTATTAATTTCCATTAGCATACCATACCACTAATTTCCAATTTAACTGAAATGTATTTCACCAAATGCCGCATTGAATGAAAGAGACGCCCCAATATAAGATGCGCATCTTCTGAGAACCACAATCCTCCTACTTATCGACAGAATACTAAGGGTAGATCGCTAAAGGTGTAGAGTCGAGTTGAAATTCCACCCTCCATCCCAATTCAGAAGGTGCCTGATCGACTTTCCATCTATATTGGCTACTCCTAAACCTGTGACTTTTAAGTATAGTGGCATATGAAAGTTGAATATGTTTTCTATTTCAAAATGTCTTATCAACACTTGCTTATTAATGAATTGCATCTCGGTTCAAATGCTGTAAAACAAGTAAAATTACAACACATTTAAATATTTATTTTGCTAACGGTAATAAAACTCGAACTACTAGCATTTTGCATAGAATCTATAGGCAGCACAGTTTAATTATGAATTATGTTTTTGGTTAACATAATATAGAAAGTGTACAATTGCAACCAGTTAAACAGTGTAAAAATATATTAATGGAGGGAATTCAATGACATAAATAATTCAAGTAATAGAACTTAGTAAGGGGAATAAAATGTCACCTCTCTTTCTCTTAAGAGTTTTTGAAAAATAAATATTTAATCCGAATGCACTTAATGTTCTGCGGTAGCTTAGTAATGTACAAGTAAAGGTAAATCTAGAATTTACCATTTGCAGATATTCAGAATATGTTTATTTACACAATTTTACTGCAAAAATAAATTCATAACTATCGTTGCTTTCTTTTTTATTCTTTGTTAACATCAAGTTTATGAATATCACGCTCAGTAATGCCAGATCTAATATTGTAAACCCATAAAACTTTCAGGCGAATGTCTGAAATGCTCCCAGTTAAGTAAAAATACAAAGGATATTATTTTTTCTGTTTCTACTTGTTTATCCATTATTATACTTCGAATGTATGAATTCCAAAGCATTAACACATTACAGCATATGAAAGAAAAGCAGAAAATAACTTTTTCCCCTTCAAATATCACATCAAAGAACTAGGTGATATTAGAAAAGTTTATTTCGTTTTATAACATGGAATTACTCCATAAAATTATGCGACCTGTTCCCTTCCAGCCTGTATAGTGACCAGCAATCTTTAACGAATGCTAATATTAATCCTATTTAACCCTGACACTGTGTAAACCTCCCACTTAATGAGACTCTTGTTTGATACTGGTCAGAACATATTGCCTAGGTACTAATCTTCACAATTTCTGTTGAAAATGCAAATGTCAGATTAAGGCTCAAACGCATTCATTTAATTTTGTTTACCATCCCAGTACACCTTTGAAATCGCACTAACATTAAAAACTGTATGAAGATATTCATTAGGTGTGATAAAGAGAGAATTTGCATCAAGATGAAACATACGGTCACGGTAAATGATAGCCTTTCGTGAGCTTTTAATAGTGACATAAACGTTTGTTTTATTTGCGCTGAAATACACGTCACAGTCTGCACGAATCCAGTCTAGTTCATCACGCGTGCATGGTACGGAAACTTCACGTAAAGATTTCGACATTAATAGCTGGAAATACGATCGCGGGGTTGAAGCCACGCGATTTTTTTTATATCAGTGTCTGCAGCGTACATAAAAAAGAGAGAAAACTCCATACTACCATTAAACTTCCTGTCTAAGCTTATTGCTTTTACTTCACTAGATATTGATGCAGCAACGTCTATTTTCATGGTTTTAACAGACACAGCTCTTTGAGCGCAGTTCCCACTCGTTTCAGACGTAGAGCTTGCTCTGCGAGCGAGGTGATGGGTGACATCGAGTGAAAATTGTTTCTGTATTAATTTGTACATATAAACTTCCCGGAGTGTATTATGTTTATAATTTTTATTATTTTTGGAGGTCATACGGTAAAATTTATATGTTTAATGAACGTACTTTTAGACCTAACTATGCTTTCAGGCCTATTTTAATCGCAGATCGTAACCGAATTGCTGAATAACGGAAATTTAGAACAATGAAAGTCAATAAGCATACCTTGTAATATTGAAACTGTACAACATAATACATTTCCAAAAATGTTTTAAAATATAAATTCATATTTTATGATGGCGGTAGCCCACTATCATATATATATTCTACATGTCTTATAAATTTCTAAGCAAAATAAATAAATAATTGTATATGTGTTTTTTATATTTTCTGTGGGATGTGTTACTTTGACTTGAATATGCTGACTATAATAACTCTTAACGGCATGCAAGCAGGACTCTGCTTCTAAGCATAAAAGTATTTTTCTATTCTCATTTACCTATGAACAATGTGAAAACCGTGTTTGTATGAATTATTTTATCTTTGCTATATATATTTTAATTGTCATTGTGGGAACATCCCTAAAATATTCATAGTTAGTAAACGAATGACTATATTTTAAATTTTCATTATGCTCAGGAAGATGAGCTTTACAATTCATTATTTTTCAGATTTCTATTTTAAGGAGTTTCAGAGGTATGTCCTATAAACAAAACTGTTTTAAGCATATAATATTAATTTGGCGAATTTTACATGAAATGTGTTAGTCCTGAAAATGTCATTTCATTTATATTGTACTATTAATTAAAACTACCTTATATTTTGAAAATGTGAACTTATATTTTCTAACATTCCGTCTGATTTTTCACATGGAGTACCCGGGCGTTTTCACTGCTGAGGAATCACAGTCAGCCAAGGGGCACTGATAATACGTGATATAAAATGATAAATTTGGAAAGGTATTTTTTGGGGAACAAGGATGTTTTTCAGGCCCAAGTGCTTACCAGGCATTTCCCATTGGTAAGGAATAGGACAATCATGGGGAAAATACTAAGGGAAAACTGTCCTGACGGAAATCGAACCACAGATATCCCGTTCGTTAGTCGGTGTCTCTCGACTACTTGTTTTTACCAACGTTTTTGCATATTGTAAGTTGACCGTACCAAAAGCTGCTTGGCTGCTATAGGAACAAAGAAATAACAGTGCTGTTACAATTACTCATAACACTTTACAACAGTTAGAACATTAATATTTAGTCATAATTATAATCCTATCTTTGGACACAGTGATGCTCAAAGCAATCCGCAACAGAGTATCTGTGCATGGAGCATTGCTTGGCGGCAACTCAATCCACTTACACAGCTTTCCTGCAGGTAGAGGTAGTAGGGTAGTGAAGGTAGCTGGCTGTAGCTTGAACAGTTTTGACTCGCCATGCTCTCCATTCAAAGCAAAGGTTCTGTGTTTGACGAACACTTAACGTGTATATAAAGTGACCAAAGTCAGGGTTTTAGTAACGACGCAATTTGTGTAGTTATTAACGTTATTGGCGTGTGTTTCTTTAGATTAAGGGCGTTATTCTTTTCTCCAGAAGTGGGTGGCAGAGCAGCTTTTTCGGAAATTATCAATTCATTTTTTACTCTTGCAGTTTAGTTCCATAGTTCAAAATAATATACACGTTTAATCTAATAGTTACACAACAAATAGACCATGACAGAAAGTTTCGCTAGCGTACTTTAAGGATGCAGATATTGAAAAGCGTTTAATTAACTGTTTAATATGAAATAATGTAAGTTACATAGTACCATAGCACAGACGTACAATTGTTTCTTATAGTATTCATTACTTACAAAACCAATTCATCTCAGATCAAAAAATATTATGCAATATTCAAAATAAAAAAAAATTAATTATGTTCATCCTAAATTGGTATACATAAAATGGTTTCATTTAAGTGATCATATTTCAACGCAAAATGACAGGGATTGGAAACCCGATTTTATACTTGAAACCCCTTTCATGACGAGAATATTGGCAAATGGAACCATGCTTCGGATCAATTGCTGTATTATTAATGGTCTGTAACATCCAATTACAGAAATTTACCTGAATATCAGGATCACCTACTTGGAATTCATAGACAACAGCGATCGATGCTTTTAAATTTAAATTGACTCAATTTTGTAGAGAAACTGATGCTGTGGTTGACAATTTCCTTTTAAAAAAAGTAGATATGAAAATGCTAAGACAACATTTCCAACATCTGATGTCATAAGTTAGGTGCTTAATTTCATTGTAATTGCGAGAACTTGAATCAGTTGCGAGAATATTACATCCGCTTCGTTCGGGAGTTACCGCTCTCATTGCTGACCAGGTACCTGCCGCGAAAAGAACGAAAAAAACGAGAAAGATCCGGCAGTAATGCATCTAAAAATGTTGTGTTAATTGATTCTGATAAACGCCTCTCTTTATTGTATTTGTTATCTGTTAAATCACGTGTAAAATGTTGCTTTTTTGTATAGATCTTAGCCAATGAATTAACATTTTATCTTAGCCGCTTTTAATGTTAGTAAAATTGGTGCGCATTGTACACCCTCCACTACAAATGTTCAACTACTTCAATTTTTTTCTGCCTAAGTGCAAACATTTTCAAAACATTTTTAATTTCTATTTCTATTTTTATAGTAGAGTTTAACGCTCCTTTAATGCAGTACTGGGGTCTAACCAACTTGACGAATCTGCTATAATCTTCTATAATCGTTAGTAGCAATGAAGTTTGTGTCACATTAAGTTACCTGAATATTCATCTTTTTCTTCTTTGAGACAATTTTTCTGTAATCTCGTACCTATTTTTTTTCAACCAAAAAGCCGAGTTTGGGTCGATTTTTGACGATATAGTTCAGCAACTTCTCTGCTGCTAATTTTATTTCTTATAACTTATTTTCTTTCGTTTTTAAATTTAAAGCACGGAACTTCTAAATGTATGCATTTTCTATATCACGCGTTAAATATCCGCCCTAATGCAGAAAGTATGTACTTGCTACGTATTGATCAATTCCTTGCTCCCCAGGTTTGCCTTTATGACTTTCTGATTTAAATATGTAGAGGGGTGTTTAAATGCCATATCAGTTCTCATAACCTGCGTCATTAATTTGCATGTTTATTACTCAGCGTGGTAAGTTTGAAACAGTTATAAACTGGAAACCACATTACTGCGACGAGGTATAATTCTGTAAGCAGTATATTAGGTTTTGTTACACGTTGCTGTCTACATAATTATAATTCTAGAGCATAGGAATGTTCCCTCGCTTGAGTTAACATTATCGTGCCTGTTTAATATAACTCAAGTCATTTCTGCAGCAGTTTAAAGCCGGTAAAGACTGTCAAACAGAATATAAGTCCACGGCATTTGTTTGAGAAGCGAGTGTCTGTCAACTAACGAGTTTGGTTTTGATTTCCAGCGGGAGTTTTCTCTCACATTTCAGCTAACTAGGCAATAATGGACTCTGAACTGATTTCGCCTAATGTTCATTCCATCTATTATATCAAAGATATTTGACAGTCAGACACTTAATATTTAAAAACCTAATAAATATTTTTAGTACCCGAGCAATATTCTATGCCGAATCCGTAGGTCTTCAGGTGGTTCAGCTAATGAATGCACAAAAGTTTCTGGGCTCTGTCGGGCCTGAGGTTAGCAGATAAAGGGAAACTCCGGAAATCATCACATTCAAGAAGAATATTCCAATTATAAATCTTACTTACTGTTCACAGAGGTGCAGTGAGCCAAATCTTAGCAAATTACTTATACTGTTTCACTCATGTGACTTCTTCTTAAATTCGACCAATGAAACGAAACGAAAATTGTAATTTTGACCAATATCGCAGTTAAATTATCGAGAAAAAAATATCAAATTCGTTTCATCACACGACCTGCATTTGTCTTGTGGTCAGTGTAACCAACTCTATACCTCCACTATATAATTCCTGAACACGCATCAATGACCACTTTTCTGTCTTTCCAGTAATTGTACATTTAACTAACTTAACATGTATTCACTCAAGCAATTGTTTTTGCGTATTCAGCGAAACAGTCCGTAATTGTGTTCTAAAACATGTAACAATATCTGGCTAAGGAACCATAAATCTAAATAAACACGTTGTTCAGAATGCTAAAATATTTTCTCTAATTTGTTTATCTCTCTTGGTATTAGTAAATCGAACGGTAGCTACTGTAATAGGTTACGTTCGTCTATTTCATTCTCACGGCTTCTGAATATGTAAGTATTCATAATAGGTACAATGTTTTATACAATTGTTAATTATCTGTGCACGAATTTCAAATATGCATTACTTTTATTCTTATTCTATTCATGAAATATCCCCAAACCCATATTTAGCTCTCCTCTATTAGTATTACTGACAATGGATATTTTTCTGTTGCTATATGCCTTGAAAAGTTAAGTATTCATAATACAAATATGCAATTATTACAATATTGCAAACCAAGATTAACGGAATTATATAATATAATTTTTATTTTATTCGTGAAATGGTCCTAATAAATATCACTTAAGGATCTGAGCTTTCCCGATAAATTGTAATGTCAGCTGCTCTTGTGATATTACTTGTGATAATTTATGTAAATTAAGGTTAATAACCAATAATATAATTAGTACTTATTGTTTCTTAGCAGGTTATAGCTGCGTCATTCAAATGCCAAATAAGTTGTTCACTGTCATTTAAATGTGTCTCACGAAAGTAATGTATAATGCAAGTATGAGGGCTGAGATACCAGGCTTTTGCTATAAAACTTGTCCAATCACGCAGTGTTTAACATCTCGGCTACTAAGGGTACCACAGCCGGCGGCGCCATACATCTACTACCCTTCCCAAATCATAGCTGATACTGGAATCGTTCTCACTCGGCTAAACAGGCACTATATCTTAAAATCTGAGTGACACCATTAAGTTCGGCCACAGGCCAATGTTTTCCTTTACATTCCGAATCCCCCACATATGTTAATTTTGGAAGTGATTTTGTTGCCGAACGTTCAAAATTTGGGTAATTTTTATCTAGTTATTACTCTATTAATATTGTACGTTTTTGCTCTTGTTTTTTATTTTATACTGAAATAGAGTTCTAATAGGGGACAATTGATAGGGTTGTTCCCCACGCATAAGAGGAACCGATTCCTGTTTTAAATTACGCCTAGACACACTAATGCGTAGTTCTACTAGAGTCAATTGTCTAACGATCTTCGTAAATGAATAGGGTGCGTCTAGTAGCTGAAACATAAAACTGCGCGTAAACGAACTAGGTTGTAATTAAAGTCTATAGATAAAAACATGTTTAAAATATAAAAATTTTATTCAATTTTCTCAATAAGTCCATTAAAATACTTCACAAGCAAACCTTGCCATTTCACCGGTGGGTTTACAAAACAAATAATTATACCATTGAACATTAAGAGACAATGAGGTACGTTTTAGCTGTTAATAACTCAAAATTTGACCAGTTAAAGACATTTGCCATCAACATTTATAAAATGATGAAAACAAAAACTTTTGCGTACCCCATAAATACAAAATAAGGAACGAATCTTCAGAAATGTTACAAAAGTTGACTCACATGTTAGATATAAACCATTTAAGTTTATACGAATTGTAACTGTTCTATAAAATGCATATAAGAGTATTTGTTAAATCGATTGTAGACAAATTCATACAAAGTGACAACGTTTTTCTGTAATGTAAATTTAGTTGGAAAATTTTTTCATTAATTGTTTAATGCTATCTGAAATAGAATGCGTCCAAAGTTTTAATTTTGTCAGCAGTTCCTTTGCAACACGAGTTTTTTTTTTTTTTTTTTTTTTTTTTTTTTTTTTGTCACAAGCAAATGCACGAACTATTTTTGCAGCTATCCTTCTGTTTTAACAGATTAAAAGATTATAAAGTTAAGAAGAGAAGTGTTGCTTTGATTGCTGAAAATAATTTTTATACATGAGAGTGAAGAAGATTTTATATATACAGAGGATGCCAAAAAAAATATACACACTTCAAGTAAAGAAAAAGCTGTGTTAACATAATAAAACTGAATTCACACAAACAGAAAATGATGAACACTAATCATCTTATACTTTTATAATTGCAACAGTTGCTCAAAATACCCACCATCGGCTTCGATACACTTCTGAGTACGTTGAAATACTGATTGAGCAACGTTTGCGAAAGCGTCCACAGCGATTGCACCAATGCCGTTTCAATGTCTTCCCGAAGTGCAGCCAGTATACCTGGTTTTCTATGGCATACAACATCCTTAAGAGTTCCCCATAGGGAGAAGTCCAACGGTGGTTTTGTTCTGTACACATTTCTCCATTGCCTTTGAACTTCAACAACATTCTTGGCTTTCCATTACTACTTCAAAATTGCTTTCCGCTGTTCAAACGAAAATCTTGGTTCCATTTTGTTGTAGCAACGCTAACATAACGTAACGTTAGTCGCATCTGTTAACAGAGCATTATACAGCACATTACAGTTGTTTTACGGTCCAACTGTGAAATATATTAAATTTATATCTACCGGGCAAGCGTGTATACATTTTTGGCACTCTCGGTACATATATAAATGAATAATGGAGAAGAAAACATTACATACTACATTTCTGATTTTGTAAAAATATCTAACCTATATTTTCATGATATGCTTAAATAAGGCAGTTTCAATTAAAATAACTCTCTTTCATAGAATTTTGCACGGTACATTGTGAGCAGTTATAAGCAAAAGGATTTCTGGCCGCCAGATTGAATGTGCAACATTAAAGTGAGAGACGCATACCAATGAAATTTTAAAGGCAATCAGTAGAGACAGACCGAGGGAGACACATTCCTCCCGAGCTTTACAGCAAGCAGATGTAATGGGTGGCTTTATTTCAGATAATTCGTTAGAAATCAGGCGTAAATCGAATCAAGTTTTTAAATTTGTTAATTTTTTATTCTAATGTATTTTGTATTAGTCAATTTAAATTCTGGGCACGTAAATTTTTAATTAAATATCGTAGCTATGTTAATGTTCTTCAGTTTATTTTAAAGTTATCCTTTTTTAATAGTGTTTAACGCCCGTTTTTACTACTGAGGCACCACAGGCGCTGGACACTGATGATACGTGAGATGAACGATATAATGGGAAAGGATTTTGTTATTATTTTTAAAGGAAACGTTCCAGGCATAAGTTTTGGGTACCTGCCCGGCATTTGCCATTTATGAGGACTGAGGAAAACCTGGAAAAAACCTCAGTCAGGAAGGATGGCCTTTGCGGGTGCTAATGAAATGCAATACATTTTAGAGCAATAATTTATATAATTATTGTGCAAAACTTTTCCTTTCATTCAATAATCACCTTTTCACTCGTCTTCAAGGGCCTTGCATTTTATCTCAGATATTAGCAGGTTTCCAATCATTTAAAATTTGTGGGTAATTATGCAAGGTTACTAATCTGATAGCACGAGCATGGTTAAATAGTTCTCCGAAATTACAAAGAACTACTCACCATGAGGGGTTGCAAAGTTGGGAATCAAAGGCAAAGAAAACTAAATTTCTGGCAGTGTATATAATTACCATGACACATTTCTACTCAACTCTGTGCGACAAAAAAGCGAAACATTTATTTATTGTTTTTAAAGATTGTAATAAAAGGTGATTTATTTCAAAACATAATTACTGAAAACTCAATTCTATTAGCTATTTAGCAACATTTTATCATCTAAGTAAAACACGTGGAGAACGTCTTGGAGAAATAATTCTACTGCACAATGGCTTGAATGGCTTGAAATCTTGAACATTGTTAAACATCACAGTAACCTAGAACTTTAAAAACTGTTAAAAGATCAAAATTGTTTTACGGATGTGTAACTGTAACCTTAATTGCATCTGTATTTCAATTAGACATTCTCAAGATAAGATTTCTAATATCCCGTTGTAGTAAGCGCAGCCATTGCTCTTACAGTGCAGCCCGAAGATCAACCACTGCCTCTAGCTGATCTCCCAAGCAAGCTGTCCAAGGTTCAGTTCCGGACTGCATGCTGGCAACACCATACATAATGCCAGCCACGTGAGAAAAGCGTGGGCCAAAGTTTTAGCGCGTCAAGATGCGTTATCGCCGATAACATGTGCAAAAGGCATCTTTCTTCGTGCTTCAGTGCTGATCCCTGCCCACATCATCCTTGAACTTCTTTGCAGAGAAAGTGCATAGTGCGTAACGTTCTCCAGGCCTTCTCCAAACTATCTGCTTCCCATCAGGTGCCCTCAAAAGGAACTTGCATTCATATGTAAAGAACTCCGTGCTCCTTTGCTCTGTAGCGCAGTTTTGAAGGGTGCTGGCCAACAGAACCCGAGAGAAGCTCAGCAGAGATCCTGTTTCAGGTCTTCTTGATACAACCTCATGTCCTTTCACTGCTTAGCATGTCATACTTAGATCATTTTGAGCATCGGCTATCTCCTACAGCCAGAGCCGGGCCTCCTGGTGTCTCTGGACGTGCCCATAACGTCACCAGTATTAATATAGACTGAATTCATCATCCAATAATGCTACACTCCCAGTTGCTTCTTCAGGTTTAACAGTCATCCTGGAGTGTTAGAACCGACCTGGTCGCCTAAAAATCATTCACCACAACAATTGACAGCAGTTTCCTAATAACATTTCTTTATGGTGATTGTTGTAAAAAACGTGGCATAAAGCATAAAGTTAGTGGCATGGTAGAATAAAAAACTACCAAAGAAGACTAAAACTTTCTAAATCCGTTAGTTAAACATTAGGCAAATTATTTCATTCTTGTAATATTAACATATTAGCTTGTACAATGATCTGAAATAGTTTTTTGTCGCCACGGGATTGTTTTTATGACTTTTTGTACGTTACTCCTTTAGTATTTGCCCATGGTATTCTGCGTTTTTTAAAAACTGATTCATTTTCTTTCTGTAAATGCCATAAGTTGTCAATTAAATGTGTTTTGCTTGCAATTAGGTTCACAAAAGCTGATTTCGAAAATTACCACTAGTTTTATTTGCTGAGGTTTTCGAAATATTCGGTAGCTATATGTGAATCTTCGTTTTCAAGGGTTGCAATTTTTCATTTTGCAGATTTACGAGTGAAATAGCGAAGTCTGTTTGTCATACACTAGGGATTTTCAGTACATGGGCTTATAAGCCACTTTGGCAGATCCAAAGTGCGAAAACAACGGTATAAAAAGAAGAAAATGGTAGAAGTAATACAAAGGCCATTAGTGCCCTTTGTGTTCCGGCAACGTGCGACTGGGTTGAAACTTCAGGTCTATCGTTTTTAGGAACTACTTTCTGGTTATATTTTTATTTGCATAATTATTCCAGGATATCTTGGCGAGATCTCCTCTTGCTGATGTTTTCTTCTTTTGACCCGTGGCCGATGTAAATTTATCTTCAAGTAAATTTGAAGAAATTTAAGTAGTGTGCAGGAGGATGAAATACACCTTCCAGATGCTTATGGTTCACCTGCATTTGTGGTGTGAAAAGAGTTTGAAGGAGATTCAACCCATCTCAGAGGGGATTTTTTTAAGTGTTTAACGCCCGTTTTAACTACTGAGGCACTAAAGGTGGTGGACACTGATGATATATCAGATGAAATGATAAACTTGGAAAGAGTTTTTTTTAAAGAAAGCATTCTAGGCTTAAGTTTAAGGTTCTTCCCCTGCATTTGTCATTTATGAGGACTGAGGAAAACCCGGAAAAAAAAACCTCAGTCAGGGAGAACGGTCTTGGTGGGAATCGAACCCCAGATCTCCTGCTCACGAGTCCGCGCTTGAACGACTTCGGCTACCCGTGGCGGCCGGGTGGGAATTTATGTATGTCTTGTTTTAATGTACAGTTCACTCAAAGCATCTTCAGTTTCACTCATATAGAAAACCCTCGCGTTCGAACAAAACCGCACCAAAATTCATTTTTCGGCCATTTACCTCTGAATTCAGTGGCGACATTTTTTTTTTTTTTTTTCTGTAAATGCCGCAGTAGACCAGCAGTGATCTCACGAAAGCAGGTGCCACTTTGAAGCATGCGCAGAAACACTTATATAGCAAGCAGAAAGCAAGCGAAGGGTGACTAAACAAATCCTTCTAGTCGCAAACTGCAGCGTTTTACTGAAAAAGGAATATTGCCCTTGAATTCAGTGATAACGAAAGAACCTGTAATAGAATTTTTCTGTGGTTTTGTTAGAGCGAAGGTTGACTAAACGGAGCTCACTAGTAAGAAACTGCATGTTTTAGAGAAAAACTGGTGTAGCTATTGAATTTGGAGTAAGTAAATGGCATAACTGAATTTTGTTCAAAGTAGGCGGACCTCCTTGTCTATGGTAGAAAAGGCAACCCAAAATAAATGGAATGTTTGCGACACTTCAATTTCAGAGTTGTGATTTTAGTGATGTATTCTTAAAACCAAACTTAGAACTCTGTCAGTACTAAGTTTGCTCTAAGTGAAATGGACAACCAACCATTAATCATTGCAATATACAAAAAGAGTTCGGATATGGGATCTAGTGTCACTAATTAGGACGCGAAGTCAAATCCAAAGGAAGAACGCAATGTCTTGATCCTGCGTCACTTCACTTCATACCATTTTTTGGTTTTAGATTGGAGGAAGGAAAAAACTATTTGTATGAGGACTAGTCAATAAAGACCAATTATTACTTTTTAGTTACGAATTACACTAGGCAAGGTCATATTGATATGATCATTTTCGAAGTAGTTTCCTTTGATTTACGAGAGTAGATCCATAAGTTTCCGGCCTCACTGATAAGGATTATCGCTTTCACAAAATTCTTACCTGGTGTCATATCTTATCTGTTTAATAAATAATTGCAGATGTAACTTCCGCCCCGCTGTGTTCAGTTGTTCAGATATAGTTGCATAAAGAAGACGACGTGTAGAAGATTATGACATGTTCAAAATGGAGTATCGAGATGTTATTAAGTTCTTCACAAAGGAAGGACTTACTCCAAATAAAATTAACAGCGATTGGACAGTGTATATGGGGAAGCATCCCCCTCATATTCTAACGTAAAGGAATGGGCCATATTTTTTCGAATGGATCGAGAAAACATTGAAGACGAAGAGCGTGCACTTCGGCCCTTGGAGGTACTCACTCCTGAAAACATCGCACTTGTGGAAAGAGAAATAATGGAAGACCGGCAGCTCAGAGTTACAGAAATAGCAGCAAGATTGAGCCTCTCTAAAACAACAGCCCTTCCAATTAATCAGCCCTTCATTTAAACATGAATAAGGTTATTGCAAGATGGGTGCCAAGACTTCTTTTCTCAGTCCAAAAGCAGCAACGAGCCATCTACTGTCAGGCATTTTTGGAGCCTGCCGTGGCAACGAGAAAGAAGTTCTGCAAACCATTGTTACAGGAGATGAAACCATGGTCCTCTACTGATCTCTTGTCCAAAAGAGAATCAATGGTATGTCGTAAACCTGGCGAAGCACCGCCTCTAAAGGCCAAGGTCACTCAGTCAACCAAGAAAGTCATGGCCACAATCTTTTGGGACTGTGTAGGAATACTCTTCGTTGACTTCAAGGAGAGGACTACCACAGTAAATGGGGAGTACTATGCTGGCCTATTGCACAGACTACGTGCTTCTGTCAAAGAGAAAAGGCGAGAAAAGCTGAGTGGAGGTGTGCGACTTCTTCAAGACAACGCGCATGTGCACACAGCTCATGTTGCAAAGGAAGCTGTGAAGAAATGTGGCTTCAAGGAGATCAACCATCCACCCTACTGCCCAGATCTAACTCTCAGTGACTAATTCCTCTTCTCAAAAGTTAAGAAGAACCTTCGAGGAAGGAAATTTAAGTGTGACGAAGAAGTGATGGCTCCTGTTTCTGCCCATTTTGCAGACAACTTCAGACTATTTAGGGGGGGGGGAGGTCGAAATGTTAATTCAAAGATGAGAGAAGTGTATTACAATAAAGGGAAGTGTATTACAATAAAGGGAAGTCTATTACAATAAAGGGTAACTATATTGAAAAGTGAAATATTGTTTTTGTCTTTATCATACCTAAAATGGGTAAGTCGGAAATTTATGGACCTACACTCGTACTATGCAAAATGTTTTCTAAGGACTTCAACTACTGTCTCAAAATTTTATTAAAATGTTCAGTAATATTAGCCTTGCATGAATCTGAAATACAGTTGCATTAATTATAACTAGAAAGTACAATAAATTTAAAAGCTTGTCCATTTGCACAAAGAAAATCTGTACTTTATTTATATATCTCTAGGAAATATTTTTACTTATAAGGGTACTCTCAAGTGTAATTTTAAGTTGTGCAATTTTGAAGCAATTTTTTCAAAATTTTATCACAGGCTGCGATCTAATTTTTGTGTTGATGTTCCTAATAGTTTTTGATAAATGTTTTTTTTTTTTTTTTACTTTTATATGCTAATGTCCCATATGGTGCAAATTTTATGTTTAATAAATTATAAATGCACAGTAATAAACTATTAAGAAAACATGTTGTTATATTGATTATTTTGTACTGGCTTGGCTATCCTAGAAAAATGCTTAACTTGGTATTAGCCATTTTTCATATATTTTCGTAATTGATAAAATTATGTATGTTATTGCTTGAATAATACAAAAGCGTTCCAAAAATAATACAATTGTTTATTTTTTTCAGATTAAGTTGAAAGTCTGAAACAATGTAATAATAAAAGAAGCATCATATTTAACATTTTAAAATGTAACTAGAATTTCTTATATTTCACATCTTTTAATAATGTTTAAAAGCCTCTCATGTCCGAAAGGGATTAGGCATTGAAAGTACTGATTTCTAAGTTGTTGAGCATTAAAGCAAAATTTGAAATGCTTCCCCCCCTTTTTTCAAATTTCAGCTTTGGGCACATAGTTACTTAAATATTAAATAGTCTAAATGCTTATTGTTATGGTGATCGTACAATTCATCTTTGAAAATCAAATTTTGATGACAATGTTTTTTTAAACACTAAAATACATAGCAGCAGAGAAGTGAGTTGACAGAATGTTGCCCTTTGAAACTCTGCAACTCACAAAACGTCGTTCTACGTCTCTCATCGGAAATTCATGGTATTTTGCCCATTATGTTACGACATTTATTTCTAACATTATTAGCAATAACATTGTCTGTTCATAACCGCACGACTTTTAACTCACAAAGGTTTTTTTTTCCTTCTTTTTATTTTCGCCCCGCTTGTGGGTTGCAGTTATTTTTTGTCATTTCGCGGTTATGGCGGGCTCCGAGCGTAGGCGTTCATCAGTGGCAGGCCCAAATTGGATTAGCGGTTGAGACAAGTGGCGAAGTTTTCGCCACTATGAAGCGGTGAATTGCTAGATAATATAGTTACATTTGAACTTTGCGCCAGTTTTGCAATTAATTCGTGCTATACAGAATACTGGGCTTAAGTCATCTGGTTGTTAGTAAATTTAATTCTTTCTGAATTCATCCCTCACCATTTTACAGCCGCAACTGGTTTCTGCGACTTTCACAGAAATATATACTACGAACAGTTTGAGAGAGACAAGTTCTAAAGCAGTTCGAGCCCTTGAACGATTCCAAGACCTGCTAAATTACAGATTGGCGAACTGCCCTAAAAATGCTTATTATTGCACATCAGTATGCTGTACGAATGTTGGGTCTCTCAGTGGAACCACAATAAAAATAAAAAGCAGTGTTCTGGAATGTCAACCTCTTGACTTGAGCCTGTCCCTACTACCCAATTACCCGAGTCATGGATATCCCAGGAATGCCATTCTCTAGTTTCCATTCTGAAGGTAGAGCAGATGCTTAGCATAACTTTTATATAATGAAAGTTCGTTGAAGATACTCTCTCTTGCTTCAAGTTTGTTTGGAGATAAAATGTTCTCAGATACCACACATTTTTCTCTCTAAACCTGTCTAAGTGAAAACTATGTAACCTAGTCAGGTAAGTAAATCCATTTAAAGTTAAGAATTAAAAAAACATGAATGAAATGTAAAGTGTATTATTAAATGTACGGAGATTCTGCTTTACACATCAACTTATAGTAAAATATCTGAGAGTCTTACAGATGGAGACCACTGCATCTGGCTGTGTATTCCATAATACCAAGAAAGGAAGCATGAATTACTGTTCTTATGTAAGACCATTCAGAATTTCAAATGAAATACCAAGAAGAAATGTAATTCAGTCTCATTGCTTATATGGCTTATAAAAATAACACAACAGCAATCCTATAGTCAAAATGCTGCTTCTGTGTAGCAAAATTATTAAACTTGAAACAGCCTATCGATGAATTAAAGACATTTATTTTAACAATAAAAACACCAGTCTCCTTTCTTTCGGCGTTAAATGAGTTACAGTGATATAGAAACCTCATGGCTTCTGGCAAAACAATCTCGAGTATGTCAAAGTTGGCACGGAATTAGTCAAGTTAATGCGGTAAACTGAGTCCCGATCACAAGAAATATGAGGTAAACTCAATCCCGGAAAATTTCTCCACGACGAAATCTTACCTCCCACTTTAAACAGGCTAGGAACTGGCACGTAATTAGCATAGCTTGTAGTTTGTTGGTGAATTATTTGTAACATTTTGCAATTACAAACATTGTGTGTTCGAAAAAAAATTATCACTCAATTGTAATATAGTCTAGAAAATTGAATGATTGATTGATTTTTTATTTATGGACACTCTTTAACATCTCAGGTCATCAGCGTCTCATTCAACTCAGGGCGTGAAACGGCCGACAAATTTTGCTCAGAGGCCTCTCTTTCAGGCTTGAGCTCTTTTTCGTGCTGTAAATGTACGACACGGGAACCCGGCTTTACTTCCCTTCCGAAGGAAGCCATACTTACGATTTTTACGCCCGAAAAAATCCATCGGTCCTGGCAGGGTTCGAACCCGCGATCTTGGGTATAGGAGGCAAGTATGGTAATCACTACACCACCAGGACCGACAGTCTAGAAAAGAATCTTACACTATTTTAATGTATAGAAAGACTTTTAACCTTTGCTTCTCAATTAAACATAATCGTTTGACTAGATGTTCTTCAATTCATTGATAAAATTATATGTATATAAATTTAGGACAACACTAGATAGTCCCATTCACATAAAACGTGGAGGCTTGAATGGAGTTGAAAACACTATTATATTTGCATGGGTTATCAACCAGCTTAAACTACTTTATTAGTGTCATGTTGATTTTTTTTGCTAGTGTTTCATGTGTTTGTAAGTAATTTAGGAAGGGCGTGGTAAACCGTAAACATTTCGAATGTTTCGTTCTTCATCGCCTAAAGGCAAAGTGGGAACATCCCTTTTTCATTTTCATGTACATCGGTTTCAATGGACGACTATGAATGTCTTTCACTGCCTTTCTCATATTACTGAGTATGCTACACCGCTCATTCACTCTTGTGTTTCTAACCGAGATACTGCGGTAAAAACATAGGGGAAAAAAATCAAAACATTAAACTTAAAACTTACAATCTCCAAAACTGCAAAATGTTATACTGTAATTTTATACTTTATATTGTCAACATGACATAGCCTATTATAAACAAGAACAACTGCTACTTTTGAAATAGCTTACAAAATTATAGTAACGTAAATAATTAAGTATATCTCCCCGCATATTTTCAAGTATACTGGGACTCAGTTTACCTATATGAGACTGGTAAACACACTCTGGACTGGCCTCAACTTGCCCCTGCAAGCAGGTACTTCTGAATTGGATCGGATTCATTGATTAGAGCGGAGGAGGATACTTCGGTACTTAAGCTTTGCTCACAACTGTCCCTTTGTGCCTTCACCCCGATTGTGGGCACCTCCGGGAGGAATGGATTAGGTGAGGGAAACACCGGGCGGCCAGGATCCATGGAGGCGACTGCACGGACGCAAACATGTTTCCAGATAGAATACCCCGACGCTGGTGGAGGACCCCCCCCCCCAAGAAGTTTGAGCCCCTCAGAAGAGGCGCTTCCATACTATATGCCGGGACAAAAATGTTTATAAGGTGCAAGCCTCCGTCACACCGAACCATTCCATCTCTTACTGGCCCAGCTAGTACTTCTTGGACAGAAACAAATATTACATTATCCATAAGTAAATACCGCCACGGGTGACCGAGATCGTTAAGGCGCGGACTCGTGAGCGGGAGGTCTGCGATTCGAATCCCACCGTTTTTTTCCCCCAAGTTTTCCTCAATCCTAATAAATAGTATGCCGGGGAGGTACCCCAAACTTAGGCCTGGAACGTTTCCTTCCTTAAAAACAGCCTTTCCCAATATAACATTTCATTTCATGTATCACCAGTGTTCACCGCCTGTGGTGCCTCAGTAGTAAAAAACGGACGTTAAACACAATTAAACTTTTTTAAGCAGGCTTACTCTAAAAGTATTTGAATTTATACTTTAATATCAACTGCATTACAATCCATTTATTTAGCCTCGCTTTTCAAAATAGAGTGCTCTCGGCAGCTGGCATGCGACGGCCCGCCACAAAGGCCCATTAGGTGTTGGTAGATAAGTCTTTTACTAGCGGATGTCGTCAAAATGAAATAGATGTTCTTATAAATACTGGAGGTAATCATGACTTTAAAGCATAAACACTTCTTCTTTTACTTTACTTTACTTTTGTAGGATTTATACCCATTGTGACTTGCACACAAATGTCCGGTTTGTCGCCTGTCGGGTAGCCATTTACTCTGAACGTACATAGAGTACACATGCACACTGAAGGGCTCATCGATTGACGCTAAATTCTATGTCAGGGCCACCTCGATGATATAAACACAGATGACGCCGACATTACAGATAGATGGAATGAAGATGAACGATGAAATGGAAGGTGAATCCATAGCAGAGAAATAATAAACTGACATTTGCCCTTTCTTAAAATGAACTGAGGAAAAATGCGGAAAAACTCAGTCAAGTATTTCGGCAGCAGGATTTAAACCTAGGACCTCCGGAATATGATGCCCAAGGGGCACCGCCTAAGCCAAGTAGTTCGGTATGGGATAAACACAGAAACCTAAATTAATATAATACTTTTCCTATTTAAAATGTTTTAAATGCTTATTTTTTAAACAAATTCTTTTAACATGTTTCCTGCAAGACAGGCGTTGTAGCGTCTAAATTTTGATTCACACTTACAAATTTGCTTATGCTACAGTTTTGTAAGGTCTGTTTTTAAAACAGACCGGCATATAAACATATAAGGGGATGGAGTGGGCACTTTACTAATTATTCAGTCAAATTTTGTTTAGATCCTAAAACCCTGTCTTGTAGCAAAAAGCACTCATTTCTAGGACAGAATCCCATTTTTTAAACTGCAAAAAGTTCTATTTATTTAGCCCCGTTCATTCACCCGGTAGTGCTGCGATGTATCTTGCATCTAATGCCGACCCAAATATGGGTAAATCAATCATTTTTTGACCACATGCGCGACATTTTCTTCTATGGTACGCAAAATATGCTCCCTGAGTGCTTAGCAATCAAGACTATGCCAGTCAAAGTCAGTTAACAGAAGACTGTTGTGCGGGAGGTTGTGAAACTGTGGTACGCTAGATCGCAAAGTACGTTATGACTCTTTATCTGTCTTCTACGGTGCGATCAGCTTTATTTCCCCCCGGAGTGTTTTGCCTATGAGCAAGAACGCCGCTCGTTAGCCGGTCAGCCTGCCAGTCGGATTTCGGTGATTTGCAGGAAGGTAAAACAATAAAACAAACCAACCATGCCACAATACACAAATCAATTTAAAAGTTTCATTACTTACCAAGTTGTCAAATGCGGTGTTGAAACTGCCGTCTTCATTCTACACACATTTTTGGCATCTCTTTAGGAAATTATCCATCACTCACTGTAGTTCATTTTGACAAATCCGGACAATTTCCGGACTAATATTATCTTTGATTTCTTACATGGTGTGCGGGTTCGTCTTGTACGTGGCATTTTTTAATTTACCCCAGAAATAATGATCGCAGGCTGTTAAATCGGGGGACCAAGGGGGCCACATATCCTACTAATAACCTTCTCTTGTGGAAACACAATGTGAATTACTCTATGGAATTATTCGCAGTGTGAACAGTGGCAGAATCTTGTTGAAAAATGCACAATCACGCTCCCTGTTGGTTAATGCTCTGAAAAGAAAGATTAGCGTGATATTAACATAAGTAACAGAATCAACTGTATACTTTAAAATAATTGGTTCTATTATGCATATGAGTTAGCATATGTGAATCGTACGTAAAGACAGGTTGTGCCGTTGTAAACACGGAGACATAATATACTTTATGTACACTACCGAATTAATAAACGAAAAACACAACACACGCCTGGGAACAGCTGCGCTATGACTATGCCAGTCAGCTAGGTCAACAAGTAAGCAAGCAGGCTACCCCGTGTGTGGCAAATGATGCAGGCTCGTTTATAAGAAAAGCCCACGCTGCGGGGTAAAACATTTTTAATCGCACGGTATTGTAACCACTTTTACCCATGGCTCATACTTATTGTTAGAATCATTTGAGTTGAGAACTATTTGAGCAAGGGGTAAATGAATTATCTGTACGAAACAAATCCACACACCTTGGAAGAGTTTAAACTTATATCCTCCAAGGAAGTTTCTTATTTATCAACAGATACTGCAGCGAGTAATGCTTAGTATATTTTAAAAATTGTCCAAAATTGGCAGTCAATTATGTTATGCAATTTCAGCATTTTCTTTCCTAAAACGGGTGCGTAATCATACATTTAAGCGATTTAACTTAATACACTGTGAAATGGATTGATTTCGGGTGAATCACTAACCCACATTAACAAAGCGAGTGTAACTCTTCCTGTATGAGAAATACTCTCAGCAAATGTTCACAATAACTTTCATCATCCCCTTATTAGGAGTTCGAGAAATGAATGCCCGATATTTCTGCTACTGGTACTTAAACAAACCTAGTCTTTGTTAACAAAATAAATACACGGTTGTTTTCTCAGGCATGGGTAGCAAGTTTCCTACTGAACGAGTCTAATATTAGACTAATAAGTTGCATCTTATGCATAATTACCTAATGAGAAAGACATTCAGGATGTAGCTTGACATTTCACTTAAGTCCTAATTTTGACCATAAAGAGAGAAATGTTATACCCTATTTAAGGCTTTCTGCGCAGGCATTGAAAACTGAACACCAAGCTTTAAACTTTAAGCCCTAACAAAAATTGGAATTATTTCTCATGCACTTTTCATTTCAAAGAGTTTTCGAGGAAGTGGCCACTTGTAATAAAAAAACCTATATGCTGATTTTTGCCACTGCATATTTTATTTGAAAGAAGAGAAATTTAATATTAAGTTTCTTAGCTAGGGATGTAAAATTCAACCAAAGCGTAAATATGCCTATTAAATTTAAGTTTTTCGTTAGTTCTTGAATGTGTTGCTAAAGAATACGTACTTAGCAGAGCGATAACATTTGCATCACCACGTGCTTCACTTACTTTTCTTCAATTTACTTTCCTAAGCAGCTTTTTACAATGGTTTTAGATAAGCAGTGGTTGCTAGAGCTCGGGCAGCGACAGCGCGGGACGACTTGCTGCTACCGTTCCACTGCCTTTCATTGTCCCCGCCTAATGCAGTTCGGAGTTTCTTAATCCGATAAGTCTTGATATGAATGCTTTTAGTTTTATTTCTGTGTTAGTGCTGTTATAACAATAAAAAGTCAGTTCTCTTCAGAGCACAGAATTTTTCTGTTTTATTTGCATTGAAAACAAAGCTAAACGGAGAGTTGTAAGAAAATTCCCCTGTGTTCATTCATTCCCCTGTGTAATCATTTTAATATATTCAGGGACACGGGATCTGTTCTAGACAAGAATCCGCAAGTAAACTGCCATGTGTGATCGAGGAGAAACTTGAAATTGAAGAAAGTTTAGAACGAAATGCAAAGAAATCTCTGCGGCGTGGCCAGGAAACAAACCTCCGCTTGGAATGCCACCAAACTTTTAAAATTAAAACCGCGTAAGAAAACCGTTGTTCAGGAATTGCAGCCGTGATATAAGTAGAACAAGTCTTTGCAATTTGCTTTAGCATAATGTTACGAATGACTCCACTGGTCCACATTTAATCTGTTTAACGGATAAGGCGGTTCCTTTAAAATGACCAAGTAGCGATGCAAACAACAGATACTGGAATGCAGAAAACTCAATACGAAATATCATTGCATAACAAAAAATGTTGTGTATAGTGAGCAGTGAATGCTTACAGAAATATAGCAACTTATTTTATAAAAATACCATGAATGCTCACAGATAATAATAACCCGTTGCTCGAAAACTTATCGGACATTGAATGTAAACATACATTTTTTCAACAAGATTCTGCTACCGCGCATGTAACTGATATCACGTAAGCTCTAATGCAGGAATGTTTGAGAATAGGTGCATTATTAGGGAATTATGGCCAGCACAATCCCCAGATCATACCGTATGTGATTTCCATTTATGGACAAACTTAAAAAATAATGTTTATCGGAATAGCTCGCAGCTATGAATGATAATATGCTCGTAGGAGAGAAATGGCAGCAATTTCAGAAATAATGCGTGTAAGAGAAGATTGATGGCACAAGAGCATAATTAGTAACATATCCAATAACAACTGTAGGTGGTTATTGTAACATGCATGTGATATATGTGCTTGAATTGAGGCATTATGTACACCTGATTCAACCGGCAGACACCGTGCTTCCATGCAAGCCTTATTCACACTTATGAACCTTAATTTGAAAATACTGTATACCGGGTGTAACAATAAGATACAGCCAAACTTTCATCATAAATTCCTCACACTTAGAAAAATAAAATATGTTATATGCACGCGGAAACGCTTTATCTCCATGTTAGAATTCATTTTCTACAACTCTTATAGTACATTAATCATGGGAAACACACAGGAACAGAACGTACCAGCATACCACGTGAAACTCTTTCTTACGTGAAATGTTCGAAATGCCCTCTTGGTTATATCTGGTTAAGTTATAATAGTTTAACTGCCAGTAATTTGTGTTCTACTTAAACGAAGGCAATGTAGATGCGTGTATCAATTGCTAGCTGAAGGCATGTTGAACATTTCATGCAAGATAGTTTCATATAGTATGCCCGTATGTTCTGCTCTTGTGTATTTCCTATGAAGAATTGTAGAAAATGAGTTCTAACATGGAAACAAAGCGTTTCCTACCCATATCCAAATAACAAATTTTCTTCTTCTACGTGTGAGAAATGTGTTCTGAAAGTTTGGCCGAACATTATTGTTACACCCGGTATTCACTACGTCTTTTATCATAAAGTGCTAATAAAACTGTTTCAAATAGTACAATTATCATTTCTCATCACAGGTTTCTGACATTACTAATTTTATCGGCTACTAGCATCTTGAGAACGAAAAATGAGAGAAGTTAATGATGCGTAAATCAGACCAGCAGTCTTTCAAAACCTGCATTCCTTTTTCGAGCTTGAGGAAAATTTCTGCGTAATTATTTACAGCAATTCGTTCCAAACGGTAAAATCGAATTAACTGGAAAATAAGGATCGTTGACGTAATTCTGACTTTATGTTAATGCTAGCCAATTTACGGCTGTAAAAATATCTGGGTGAGATATTTTGTGTGTCACCCTCAAAAAAGTGAAATTCTGGAATGTTCATGGATTCTGGTCACACTTGCTCTGTCATTAATTAATATCATTCCCAAAGAGCTTTTGCACTCACGACACTGCAAGCTAAAATAATTAACATACACTCAAATCCATTTACGGGACAATGTAAAAGATCGATATCGTGCAGTTTGCATATGAAACTTAAATTACAGATTTGAGAGTGTAATATTAACGGCAATATCAGAGTAGAACGTTTAAAGGGAAATTTTATACCAAAGAAGCACACGTTTAGTCGGACCGAATTGGTAACTTAATGTTTTGAGAGACTGGAACTTTTTCAGGATTCAGCACATTGTCTTAAATGAAGCTAATTAAAACATATCTTAGCTAATCGGGTAGATCTTAACATAAATCACAATCCATTTAATTTAACAATATCTCTGTAAATAATTACAATGTTCTTTTTCAGAGGAATGTTTTTTGTAGATTATAGAAGCAAAATATAGAGATATTATATTATTTCATACTTAAAAGACCATACAAACTATAAAAAAATAAAATAAAGAGAAAACCAAATCCTTATTACAATGACCAAATGATGGGATTTGTTTTATATTCAACAAATATCTCCCTTCGGTATCATGTATAATGAGGTTATTCGAGCTATGGGCCGGCAGAACACCCCTGCATTAGTCCTCAAGGCTATACAATATATGTAGGTAGCAATTATGTAAGCAAATTACTCGGTGCTTTCATTGTATGTAAATTATGCGAATTGCTCTTCGTTAGCTATACTACTACATAAATAGAGTCTTGAAGAACGAGTTTTTATGCGTGTTCTTACGGAAGGAAAAATAAATTAAATACAGGAATTGCTTAACGGAGATGCCGGCAATGTATAATCACTAAAGGGCTTCATTTTCAATATATCTTTTAACGCAGATAACTGCTTATTCTTATCAGCTTTAACTACAATGTCACTTTTCTTTCAATAAAAGTTAACCTACTAACTTTACGCACAACAAATATTTCTTTCCGGTTGCGGTTAATGCATTACCCCAGGAAACAACCTCGCTCAGGTGACCCGTAACTCAAGTAACCTTACCGTACAACTTTTGCAGACAATATCTCGGTTTTCCTCCGAATATAAATTTTAGTTGCTACAGGGTAGCAGGGCACATGACGAAATTTGGTTCTTTTAAATACCCCACAAAGAAAAGTCTGCTGGATTGAGATCTGGAGAAAATTTTCGCACAAAAAGAAGTCGGCTGGGTTGAGATCTGGAAATATTATGTGATATTAATCAAATAGTGGTTGTTTATATAAGAACCGATACAAAATCTTAATTTGCAGCAATAATCTCTGCAAAATGGTATATTATTAATATTCACTTAGGGATAATTATGGCTTTTTTCAGCTAAAATATCTATAGATTAAGATTTCATGGAGGCCGGATTATTGGAAAATCTTTGTGGGGTGATACGCATCGTGCACGAAGATAATTTTCCAACTCGTGATTCCTCAGCTTGGGGACGACGACATATTGCAGCTTTTGAAGAATAGCAATCCGTTTACTGTAACATCCTCTATGAAGAAATATGAACTAGGGAGGAAGGCAAGCTCACACATTGACTTTCCAATCATGAAGTCCCTGCAGAGTTAAAACATGGTAGTCATTCTCAGACCAAATTTTGCAATCACCTGTTTTAATTCAAGTTCACCTCCAAAAAGTGTGTTTCATCTGCCTAAAAACAAGGTACTTAGATTAATTTAAATATATGCTAGAATAATAAAAGTAGCATCGCATTATTTCTGCTTGTCATTTTCTTTGAGTGCAGATACTGGTTTAGTTTATAAAAACTGAATATTTTCTTGGCATTCTCAAATGACTGGATTACTAATTCCATATTAAATATTGTGCTTTTCATTATTTTGTCGCCCGTTTCAGGGCAACTGTCGGAACGGTGGTCAGGGCGGTAAATTCCGGCGAAACGTATGTAATATCCGCGCAGCAGAGTCAAGTCCCTCAATTACAGCTACGATTACAATTAAAATAAACACGAACACCATGACAAGAGTGGTGAAATGTTGTCTTGCTAAATCCACACATTTCCTGCACCTTTTTTAGATGATTGTTATTCACACGGCAGTTAATCTTCCGAAATTGAGTCAATTTAATCTGTAAACATAATTTGTAGGCAAGTGATCATGATATTTGGTTAATTCTGTGTTTAGATTTTGCGGAACATTATGATGTAGAAATTGATCCACGCTAAATATTCTTACAGATAAAGCATGGCTCCAAACATCTAATTTTTCATCATACAAGGGGTTTTTCTATATTTCAGTACCTGTAATTTTGCGTCCAAACATGACCACGTAGTTTGAACCAAGCTTCATCAGTAAAGAATCTTAAGCATGAATCATTCACTCTGTCTTTGATATTCAGTAATATTCAATTATAAAAGTTGCTCGAATATCATAATTATCTGCGTAAATTTCGTGGGCAACAGTGATTTTGTATGTTTTCAAGTTAAATAGTCTCAATTTTAGAAGACGAACTGACGCTCATGAATGATGATTTTCTAAAAAGATGCCATCACATGTCGATGTACCAGGACAACATTTCCAACACACCCTGTCGTAAGGTAGTGTTTATTTTCATTGTATTTGCGAGAACTTAATGAGTTGCGCGGATATTACTTCCGCTTTGCCGGGAGTTACCGCTCTGACAGTCAACCATCCAGCTGCTGAAAACGGACAAAACACATAAAAGATGAGAGTATTTCTACTTATTCCATTAGTACTCTACAGCATCTGTATAGCAATAATGCCATTGATTACTTTTAGTTTACCAGGCTTCTTATCAACACCCAAACATTGACAGAGGTGGCTTGAGTTCGTTAAAGCATGGATTCCAGAGCGGACGGTCTGAGGTTCGGACCGTTCTCCCTGGCTGAGATTTTTCAGATTTTCCTCAGTCCTCATGAATGATAAATGCCGGGAAGGTGCCCTAATCTTAGGCTGAAACTCTCCCTTTCATTAAAAAATTTGATTTAACATTTTGTCATCTGTGACCAACGCTGCGATCCCTCTTTTTTTTTTTTTTTTTTTTTTTTTTGAGTAATGTTTAACGCCCGTTTCTATTACTGAGGCACCACAGGCGGTGAACACTGATGATACATGAAATGAAATGATAAATTGGGAAAGGATATTTTTAAGGAAGGAAACGTTCCAGAGTTCCAGACCTAAGTTTAGGGTACCTCCCCGGCATTTGCCAGTTATGAGGACTGAAGAAAACCTGGAAAAAACCTCAGTCAGGGAGGACGGTCCTGGTGGGATTCGAACCCTGGACCTCCCACTCACGAGTCCGCGCCTTAACGACCTCGGTCACCAGTGGTGGTTGCGATCCTTCAGCAGTAAAAACGAACGTTAAGACAGTATTAAATGAACACCAAGATGAGGTTCTTATAACCTTCTGATCCAATTCCCGTAATTATCATTGGTCACTAAAATCGCTTTGGGTTAGTTGTATAAAGAGTTAGCTTGGGTTTAGAGTATAAAATTAATTATCAGTTATACTTAACTTGGAAAATTTGGTTGTATAAACAATAATCTTTCTCGTTAACCTTAAAATTAAATCTAACTCGCGAAATTTCACAAGTTAAAGTACCAGTTAGAGTTTAGAAATGTCAAATAAAACATTTCTCAGATTACAGAAGCATAAAATCTTAATTTATAAATGAAATACTGAATCATATTTATTTTAATTTCATGTGCATAAAGTTTCTTCAATGTTTCATTTTTCATTTCCGTATAATAACAGACAGAGTTGCGTTCAAATATAGGTTATGTTAGATTAATCTTACAAGGTTTGTACAGATTTCTGATTATTCCTACGTATTATCCGATAGTAAATTTTACCGTGCTCTTTGAGTATTTCATTAGAGAAATAAACAATTTCTAGAACTGAATGACAACCAATTCAAAATGCAATTTCACTTAGCAAAAGATGTCGAAGAACTGGAACAGATGTTACGTCCCCGATTACAATCACAAACTAAGCGAAATCATGCTTTGATTCGACGTTTATAATACTACTAGAAGGCTTTGATGTAAAAATCACCACCTTTGGTGCCTCAGTAGTTAAAACGGGTGTTGAACACCATTACCATCTGTAAAAACCATCCCGCACGCTGGGCGTGTCGCGCTGTAACTTTAAGGTTCTATGCGACTGGGGGCTTCCAAATAGTTATTGAAGATATATTAAAGTGGAGAAAGGAACGGCCAGTTAGGCTTCTATGACATTCAAAATTCTGGAGTTTTAGGTGCTATGGACTGCACACATATAAATTATTTCGCCAGGAGAATAATACAGAATTGAACTATACTGTTTGGCAATTTTCCCCCATGTACTGATATTTGATATCGAATTTGGTGTTTTTGTTTTCGCATTCGCTATGACATTTCCGTGTCCATGTTAAAGGGGGGAAAATTGTCTAGGAGCCGGGAAATTGAATCATTATTGATTTTATCAGGTTGAAAATTGAACATCAACTCACTCTAAGCACGAATTTCCCTATCGTTTCTTGATCGTGCCTTAAGTTTGACGGTTATTGCAATCCCGAGTTTGCGTAGGTTATTCAACAGACATGATGACTAACCTCTACTTGCTTTTTAATTTACAGGTAAAAGTAATCTCTAGTTTGCAACTTTTGTACAAGCGGGCCCAAGTGATGTAATTTTTCTTAGACGAGAGTTGCTCCTATTTCTTTCACAAAAGCATTAAACAAGCTTTATTCTAAAATGTAAGACCTGTGAAAAGCTTTAATCAGTGTTGAATAGTCATTCATCTTTCAATCAACAAAATAGTAACAATGGAAAATAAAAAAAGAGAGTATTACAAAACAAATGCCATGCTGTGGCAAATATAGTGATCCTTTATTTATTTATTTATTTATTTTTAATATTATAATGTTCCTAATACTTAAATTTGAGGCGAGTTTTAGTAAACTTATAGTGTAATTATGCATTCTGGTAAGTATATATTAGTCGATATTATTTTCTTAGAACATTTCAATATCAGAATATATTAAAATGACAAAATACGAGGTAAAGTGATTAAATAATAGTAAAAATCGTAAGTAGGGTTCCTTCGGAAGGGAAGTAAATCCGTGGGTCCCGTTTCGTACATTTACGACTCGATAAAGAACCTCAAGCGTGAAAAAAGGGACCTCCGAGGAAAATTTGTCGGCCGTTTCACGCCCTGATTTGAATGGGACGCTGATGACCTGTGGTGTTAAAGAGCGTCCGTAAATATACCAAATCAAAAATCCAATTAGCTAAGCGGATTTTCAGTTTCAAAGTAACTTCGCACATGTCTGCAAAAACCATATGGAAATCTGTATTACCTTACTGTTTGAGCCTTTTTCCGTTATAAGCGCGATGTTGGCTCCTAATATATTACACAGACAAATGTAACAGAAAAGATAATTGTCAACTACAGCTCCTGTTGAGAAACATACCTCTGTAATATATCAGTTTTACTTTGACTTCTGCTTTGGCGTTCTGAAGATGAACGCAATCTTTCACTATTGACCTACATTAAGTCCCCCAGTCACTGTGTCCTGCTGCTCTATTTGTGAGTACGGGCATAGTATGTCGTATTATTGACCTAAACTTTTTTCGAAACCTATTAATTACTTTCCCTTTTATTTGCTGTTCAGTAGCGCAAAAGCAATCGAAGTCAGATTCTTGAATGAGAAAGAACGCAAGCATAATTTGACTGTTTGAAATGAAATAATATCCTAATAATGAGAACTCAATAACTTGATTTGCCATTGATACATTTCTCGATAACTCTAACTACTAGCAAATATGTACCTTAAATGACTTCATGCTGGTTATAAACGCTTTATATTTTGATGGCAAGAGATACTAAAACTGAAATATTTTGAAATTGCTCCATTAAATATTTACATAGTACGCTCCCATCTTCGGCTGACTTTTATACCGGCAGTGCGCTTTGCCGCCATACACACTGATCCAGCCAAAGCCTGGCTAAAACATGTTCAGATTCACTCTTGCCCAAAGATAAAATAAAAAGTTACAACCAGTTACTAATCGCCATAAAGTGTGTGGTTAACCACTACCGCGGCTGTGCAGTGCATGCCTGCTTCCAAGCTCCTACGATCTGGATTTGTAAAGGCTTAGATAACATTTTCTGTGAGACTGTTCTTGGTCTCGAGAAAGTACATTTTGACACAGGTGGGGAATGTGATGTTTGGAGTAAAACAAAAAAGCAATGCTGCTCATTTTTCTTTCTTGGACCATGTAGCTGCCGGCACTACAGCGCAATCAATAAGCTGATCGAACGGTGGGCAAAGCTCACTGAAAAGGGAGACGGGAATTATGAACGAAGTAATAAAAAGCTCTGCTTGTGTTGCTCAACTAACCAGCAAGACCTGAAGCCGGTTCCCTATTAGGACATATTACCAGCGAGGAATGTTTTTGTATTTCGGAGTTTTGCTTTACAGTAAAAGTTATTCAGGTAGACTTCAACACGACATATTCCGGAATTATTTGTGCCATCGTATCCTTCATTACTGTTAAGACCCATCAGGTCTTAGACACTAAATTACAAATAGCCGATAAATCACAGATTACCATTTCCTTATACGATAGATTCGAGGAATGTCGCTATAGGGTAATGAGGCTTTACTGTGACTCCATACTAGTGTATGGATATTTCTGTATATCAGTCTTGCGCAAACATTTTATGCATGAGCTTTAGAATCAGTATTGACAATGTCACTATAATATTATTGTAAAACTTTTATTTTTGTGCTTATGCCATTATATATGAACAGCTATTTTTGACCTGCTCGCGACTGAACGCAAGCCGCGTCAGACGTTGGTTGCGTCTGTGGGCAAGTTTCGTTCGCATTTCTACCCTCACAACTTCAATAAACACAACATTAGTTTTACTTTCCAGTGAGCACTGAATTGTGTTGTACTTGTTTTACACAGTATTCATCTGCAATAACGTATTTCTGGCATCTTTTATAGAAATTTCTTTCATTTGCTCTACAGTAAGGGTTTCTTTGCTCTGTTGATTCTGGTGGTTAGTGGTAACTATACTTGCCTCGTAGACTCAAGGTCGCAGGTTCAGCCATGGGTTCTAAGGGCAAAAAAATTCTAAGTAGCTCCCTTAGGAAAGGAAGTAAAGCCATTGGTCCAGTGTCATAGATTTACAGCACATAAAAAACGAACAAATCTAAAAGCGGAGGCCTCTGAGCAAAATTTATCAGCCATTTCACGACCTGAATTGAATGGGACGCTGACCAGACATGTTAAAGAGCGTGCTTAAACCTAATGATATAATAATACACTGAAGTAAAATTTACTTTATTGCTATTGCACCAATAGTCTGGAATAACACAAATGTTTAAGTTATGCTAATCTTTTAATCGCAAACTGGGTTATGGCAACACATAGGCAGAAAAAATGCTTGCTCTCGTAACAGCAAACTGCGATTGCCTGTCCATATATTGCTATCATTGCGTAAATAACAGGCGAATTAGTTCACATTGCGTTTCGCATACCTACGCCACATGCTAAATAAGAATTTGTTACAGATTTCTTGCAACCTGTCACTAGGTTCATAATTTTCTTTGCCGATTTGTATTTTTAAAATCACAGCAATCACTCCGTAGTCTTGCGGTCAGCCTGTCTGCCTGCAAATCCACAGGTCTCATCTCGAATCTCGTAAAGTGAGTGGTCTGTATAAAGTTCTTTTTTCTTCTTCTTCTTCTTCTTCTTCTTCTTCTTCTTCTTCTTCTTTATTCTGAAAAGATGAATGCCAGGTTTGCCAGGTGACTATAAGCGTCGTGAGCTCCAGGTTCATTTACGTATTCATTTCATCAAAGCCTTCATTCATCTTCTCTTTAGACCTTCGTTGATATGAAGGACGTTAAACAGTATCTAAGGAAAAAACCATCACAACAGCTGTATAAGTATTTGGCAATTGCCCATTAAGTTTTTTTTTAATGGTGTTTAACGCCCGGTTTTACTACTGAGGCACCACAGGCGGGGCCATTAAGTTTCGACAGTTTGATAAGTACCATATCGCGCAAATATTACATTATGAATGTTACTAATGCTGTTCCCCTAAGTTCAGCATGTATTTTTATGCATACCTGCAGTTCGATGTTTCTTCTGAAGCTGAAGAGTGCCTTTCTCACACTTTCCCGGAATATGAAAGAATAACAAAACTTTTGGCAAGAACCCTAAGGAATCCCATAAATTTCTTGCAACGTTGAGATTAACGGAAGGAGTTTGCACTACCAATAACACCAGTTACGAAAACCAATGTAAATGTAAAAATTTGGGTTTCAGAATTAAGGAAGAGTATTTATAGCTGCTCTTGAGAAAACTTGAATCCGAGGCATGCAATGCGAATATGAGATTTTCTGTGAATTTATCTTTGAAAACGCAGACTTACAAAACTACTAATGAAAAATCAGCACTTTAATTACTTTCCTGCAATCTTTGGAATGTCACCTGCACGTGGATAAAAGATTCTTATACAGGGGGTTTCAAATATAACGCACACGTTTTAATTGCAATTAAATTCCTAAATGTTTGAGAAATCGCTCATACACTCCGCAACTTACATTTTAAAAGAATTTCAAAAGAAAACGGGACATTTTTACAATCACTGCTGTGAACGTAATTTTTGCTATGAGGGAGGTATGTAACAATTACTACCACTAGGAGACAAATCTGCATCATTGGAAAAGCAAGGACTGGCAATAGAGTCCCAGAGTAGGGAGCTCTACTGAACAACGAATTACATAAAACGTTTTTCCACTACCACATTAAAATAATGCTTTTTTATTTTATGTTCTTTGGATTTTACTTAACGACATCAGTGATTTCGTCAAGTTTTAGTATTCTGTTTTTTGTTAAGTAACTATTGAAGAAAGAATGCGAAATGGTTTACACATTAACATCTTTGATAGACAGTTTAAAAGTTGTGTGTTATTTGTTAAAATGATTTCATGTGAAACAGAAGACGGCCGTGTGTTTTATGTTGTTGTACCCGAGTATTCTAAAAAGAGATATTAAATAAGTAGAAATTGGAATGGTGTAATATGTCGTTGTTTTATTTATCAGGTGTTTTTTGCTTAAACGTAGTTTTAACTTACTTTCTTAAGAGAAACATCATAATAGCGTTATTAATGTAGTGTGAATGGGAAAACAAAATGTTGAATTACATCCAATGAATTATTTATTCGTATTTTCTGAAAAAAAAACACTTTACTTATCACTCTTATCACTATACGATCTTCATTTGTTCTTTGTAAAATTATACTTTACTACGACAGCAACATTATTTATTTATTAATTTTATTACAGTTTGTATTATATCGACATTTTTGTTATGATAATGAATGGTGTTTTTAACAGAAAATGACAAATCTGAGATTTTTAATAGTGTTTAACCCAGGTGCAATGAACACATGATGATGATGATACATGAGATGAAATAATAAATTGGGAAGAGGGTTTGGAAGTGTTTCAACTTAAATTTATGATCCCTACCTGGCATTTGCCATTATGAGGACTGAGGAAACCTGGAAAAACCCTCAGTCAGGGAGGAGGGTCCACTCTGGCCCCCCCCCCCCCCTCTCGAGAGTCCGTGCCTGAACAACCTCGGTCTTCCGTGTCGGTTATAGAGCTAAGATGACAGAATATGACACACTATAGGAGAATCTTGTAATGCGCCTTGGACATTGCGAGATTGCAAACGGATACATGTGATTAACGTTAAAAGTTAAATATATTATTTGTTTTGTTTGTTTTACAATCTAATAATATCATTATATGAATTTTAAAATTTCAAATGTTCAAGTCCTAAAGTATTAAAAATAAAGCTAAAATATGTCATTTGTATTTATTTTAAAATATAAAAAATTGGCATTATATAAAAATAAATGGATATCTTAAAATTTGCAATTATCATTAAAAGTTGTTTTCCTAAAAGTATCAATAGATAAATAGCTGATGCGTTAAATTTTTCCACTCCTCATTTGGTATGTATTGAAATTATGCATCACTTTGGGAAAAATAACGCGTATATGTTTTGTAGTATTTAAACTGTATTAATATTATCCAACAGTTGTAACTTTACTCCAAACTTGTAGCTTTTGATGACAACAATTGTATACGTTTTGTGGGTTGATCAGCTAAGTGATAATGAGGACAAAGCCCAGAAGCAGTTTCACCCTTATATAAGAAAAGTTCTATAGCTGCAACTTATAGGAAAACCGCAGTCTTGTTACTGACGACATATTTGGGAACAGCTGGTGCGGTTTTGCGTTTGTAAAAATGTTCTTTCTACACTTGTATTTTAATTGCAAATTCTCATAAACATTACATGGATACTTTACAACATATGATTAACTTTGTATTAGTAACCTTTATAGTTCGACCAATTTTAATATAATAAATCAAAGATTTATTTTAGAGACGTAAATGAGATTTGTTTCTTAGAAACCTTAAATACAACAGAACGATCAGTAGAAGAAGAAGAAGAATGCACATCATTGTGCACGTGTCAGAGCGAAAATGCTATTGCAACGATGAAGTGAAAGTTAAAAAATAAGCAATTTACAACTGAATATAGATGACTCCTGTTACCATGTAACACACGCTTTCACTTTGGGCTCTTAATGACATTCTGTATACAAGCGACGCATAAATTGTATTTTTAACCATCTCCAGAAATTCCTACTTGATAATTTTATGAAGTTACTTTAAGTAAGCTTCGAAAGCGGCATTCTTAACCGCATAGTTGAGAATAGCGTTTTAGATACATCGCCAACTACTGCCGCGTCAGCAGTCAGAAAGAATGTTTAATAATTAGCGTTTTATTGGGAAAATTAGTGATCCTTTCCGCACTCTATCGTCGTACGGTGTTTGCACTCTCAACAGATGCGGCAACATTTACCGGCGATTGGAGGATACAAGTAATTAAACACTTCAAAACATGTTCGACGTTTACTAATGAATTGAGAACCATTTTTTGCCGTTCCCTGTAGAAAATGAATGCTAATTTTAATTTCCTCTGCAGATGGAGGATTCTATGGGTACACGTTGCATGCTTTATTTTCTATGGTTTCCATTATATAAAGCTTATTTGCTGCGCGCAATATTTAATTACTCATTTTGCTCACAATATATTACAGTACCAAGATCTTTAAATGCCCACATTTTATCGCTACAGGCAAACAGCTCTACGTTTTTGTAGAGAGTTATAAATAGAATTAGGATCAATCTATCCAAGAAAGATATCAATGTAAAATGTACTCCAGAGTAGGGGCTAGAACCGGGGTTGGATATTGTCACTTTCCAATAACAACACACAACTTAGTTCTGAAAAGAGAAGAAGGCTGTGTATTTGACAAATTGGTTCCTTTTTATCTTCCTGTATTTCTTCTTGGTTTGTTTACACTTTAATGGTATCTCACTTCTTGTGTATTGTCGAAGTGCAGAAAGTCTGAAATCTAAGGAATATTTTATCCCAGTTTAAGACAAATAAAACATTTTGATTGACTGAAGGACTGAGGCTAAGAACAAAACGAGAGATTTCGAACAATATTAGTCCACGTTCCCCGAAATCTGCTTCCGAATACTATTTACTTTCTTATTGCTTTCCTTTCTTTAGCATTTTCCTTCTCCAGGAATGTATTTATTAATTATGTAACGTATTGTGAAATGTCAAATGTAAGAAATAAAAAGGAAAATTTGGGTATAATGAATTCCGGCACCCGTGAGGAAATGAAAATGTATTTATCAGATTAATCGTTTGACATTTTATTAATGACAGGTCTTTGCTGTCAGTAAATGATGCGGCATTAGAATACCAAACTGATCACTCTGTATTATGCGTTAGATCTGTATAAATTCACATTTTATTTATATGTATATTTCATTTATACACGTAATTAAACTTATGGAAATGATGAACGAAACCACAGAGTTAGTCGAAAACAATCCGGAGTTTTTTCTGAACGTTGATTTGTCACACTGCATCTTGCATAGGAACTCCAAGAAATTCTGGAAATGTCTGTTCATTGTCTGTCTGGCAACTAACGGAATCTCACAAGAATCAAAATGGTTGCCGTCCCATCAAACACGTTATGGGTTATTAATAGATCCTAACATTTATTTGAAAAACATAAGGGCTACCCTGAAGAAGTGAAAACATTAAATTTACCTGGAAAAGATTAAATTTACACAAAAATAGATAAAAAAAAAGACGGTGATGATCTTTATTTCTACTTCGCCAATTAGAATGCTTGCAGAGCAATTTTAAATAAGCTTTCCTTTTCATAATTCACGTTCACCTTATACGTATATTTTTTCTGTTTTTACTGTCAATCCCTTATTCAATTTCTTGTTCCTAAAGTTATTTATATGTATTGTTATGTTGGCTGCCCGCAAGCGCTGAGAGCCGCCATTGTTTAGTCAGTAAATAAATTATGTATATAATTTATTTATGTATATATACTGCTTTTGTTGAGCATAGTTTGAACCGTAGACCACAGCCGAGAACGTTTTTTGTGTGCTGGAATTCCATACGACTTAATCCATAATTACATTTCAAGAAGAATTCGGGAAGAATCCACCAACAGATAAATTTATCCATGCACGGTAAGCGCAGTTTAAACGTTCTGGTTGTCTGGGCAAAAGGAAATCAATTGTGCGCCCACCTACATCTTTAGTCGCCGTGGATTCTGTGTGATAATGGTACCAACGTAGTCCTAAATCTTCACATTGAATATATTTGAAATAAATAAAGAGCTCCCACAGTTGCTGCTTCTGTTGGGGCATTTGTCATTACGTAGTTGCATTGTAAAATTCCGTACACCAACCCTGTATTTACTACACTGCAATTAACGGCAGAATACAGGGCGGTCCTGGACCCGGCCCCACGGAAGAAAATGCCATAATTGTTTACCATTTTCTCTTCTCCTGGTCAACTTTTAAAACAAAAAGTGCATGAAAACAGCGATGAAAACCCGATTAGTTCTTAATTGTATCTTACGCAATAGGCGCATTTCCTCTCTACTGTAGTAGCGGTAGCTTGCGGGTCCTCCGTTAGCGAGGGAAGCTCATTGCCCAGCCCGGAAAATGTTATACTGTAAACTTATACATTCTTGGGCCAGCAAAGATTTAGCAGGACTTATAGTTGTTTTCCGGCTAAGACTGGTTAGCCTTCTCCTGCTTATTTCTGCATTCTCTTGGGTTAGCAGGAAGACGGCCCTGACCGGCGTTCGGTATTCACTCTTCTCTTAGGAACCAGATATTGGGTCACTGACACCATGCATAAATGACTAGGGGTTGTTTTTGCTCTTTTTTTTAAATTGGGTGACTTCCTCGCTCTTTGTTAGTGTAAATAGACTTTCACACTGCAAACTGTTAAGTTGCAAAAAGGCGTATTTCTTTTGTGGCAATTTTATTGAGTAGTGTTTAACGCCTGTTTTTACTACTGAGGCACCACAGGCGGTGGACAATGATGATATACGAGATGAAATGATACATTGGGAAAGGATTTTTTTAAGGAAGGAAGCGTTCCAGGCCCATGTTCAGGGTGTCTCCCTGGAATTTGCCAGTTATGAGGACTTAGGAAAACCTGGAAAAACCCCCAGTCAGGGAGAACGGTTCTGGTGGGATTCGAACCCCAGACCTCCCATTCACGAGTCCGCGCCTTAAGTGTTATAAGTATTGAGGGCATTTGATATGAACTAATGCGAGATAGCCTGCATTTTTTTTAACGGAATGTGGTTTAAACACGATATCTCCAGCTCACTTTAGTCGGATTGTTTGTCATAATTTGAATGGCCACTTTCAAAGATTAATTTGTAGAGAGCGATTCATTGAATGACCTACAGGACTTAAATCCAATGGAGACATTATGCACTCGATGTTTATATTTTAAAAAAATCGTATTCAAAGTGGATATGAACAAATATGAAATACTTCAGGAGTTTCCAACAGTATACCAAAGGATGGAACGTAGACTCAGGGAATGCAACAAAGTGGGAGGAGGATGATTTGAGTTATTTTAAAGTGTGTTGTTTAATTCAACACACACTGTTTGCTGTTTAGTTAGCAATAAACTCATATAACTTTGAAACGAAGGATTTTTAGCCTCATGTTTCTAGAGACACTTTTTTAACGTTTGCTATTGCGAACTCGTTTCTTTAAATATTTGATACCAATTAATATACACACTATATAATGTGAGAGGTTTGTATCCCAAAGGCTTTCTCAAAGGTTACTACTCAGTTGCTGGTGCTGGTTCTAGAATGACTAATGCGCATGCGCACGTAATCAACGTTGTTTCGGTTATGAAGTACTATAATATACGACACGAATAGAGAATACTAATGTAATATAGGCTTCTAGATCAATTGCCTTTGTTTTTGGCATGAGTCTTGTAAAATAAACGATAAAAAATATTTATCAAAATATTTTATTATTTTGTTTATATATTCTGCTATTTCTAAGAAGAAAATTCAGAATTTCAGTCCTATGGGTTCTCTGTTGCTTTCTTCAATTTCCTTACATTTTCTTTATTTTCGTTCATTTAAATGAGTTCAGTCTAGGACAGTAAATTATTCTTCAAAGACTTATTCCATTATTTTGTTTCTTTATGGCTTATAATGCTATTGCTTTCCTGTTTGTATTTAGGTCTTCACCTATCTCTTACAACCTCAGAGTTATTCGCACCTGCAAAGCATTGATTGTTAGATAGGCTGGATATAGCCTCCTTTTAGCTTCAGGACATTTTTGCCACCTGCTTTTTACTCATTTCCGATAGACAAAAGCGACGGGGATCACTAATGGAGTGCTCAGTCTTGCTCAAGGCTACATTCATCATACAAATGTACTGCTGAACTGCGGTTACTCTGAAGCGACCAATCTAAAAACCCCTTTCCACAATTCTTGCGGGACGTAACCAGTTCTCTTTAAAAGATGGTGCAAATTGCTAAAATAAATTTCGTAACTGGAAAAATGATTATTTCGGAATACAATTAAGCTTTACCACGAGTCCTAAGGTTTATCATTTATCATTTTGAAATTATTATATTGAAAAATAACCACACATCGGATAAAAGAATTAGATACCGTCTTCTTGTGTGAATGTCAGTTGAAATGCGTCTAGTAGTATTTTAAATATATAACACCGTGTCATTGTGTTATTCTCTAGGTTGGATCTACCGCCACGGGTGGCCGAGATCGTTAAGGCACGGACTCGTGAGCGGGAGGTCTGCGGTTCGAATCCCGCCAGGACCGTCCTCCCTGACTGGGGTTTTTTCCAGGTTTTCCTCAGTCTTCATAACTGGCAAATGCCGGGGAGGTACCTAAACTTAGGCCTGGAACGCTTCCTTCCTTAAAAAAAATATCCTTTCCCAATTTATCATTTCAATTCATGTATCATCAGTGTCCACCGCCTGTGGTGCCTCAGTTGTAAAAACGGGCGTTAAACGCTACTCAAAAAAAAAAAAAAAAAAAAAAAAAAAGGTTGGATCTCGCTGTTTCCGGCACTGTTGCTCTCAACGAAGGCAAGTCATCCCATTATAGACAATCTGCAAAACGCAATAGACATCACACACGTACGAACAGGCCTTAACGAATGAATTTTCATGTGTGAAACGGTTTACGAGTAAAAGACAGAGCTTGTAAATCAAAATTACATGAACTGAAAAATAATAAATGAGAAGAAAGCTAACAATGTGTAAATAAACTCTACAACGCTTGTGTCACAGCAAACGAGCATTTTGAAGTATGCGCTTAGTTGCTTTCACAATTTATAAATTATAAAAAATATAATTATTTAGCCCTGTCTGTTTTTCCACCAGCACTGCAATTTCAGCCCATACTGAAAGCAGGTCTTTTAACACAAGACACTCCAGCCTGAAACTACATTTTGTAATACTAGTGATGTGAAAAAATGTTAATACCATCTTTGGTTTATTACAGAATGCAATCATAATTCGTCTATTTGAGGATGAATACAAGGTTTCTGTCTTGTAGTTTTAACGTTATCAAAGTAGAATAAATTGAATGAAAGAAACTTTATATTAAAAAAAATATATGTTATAATAAATTTAAACAATTTCGATAAGAGCACCCCGAGTGGGCCTGCAAACGCCCAACCTGCACTCCACCTTTAACGGCGTGACGTTGGTGACAGCTTGATAAATCTTCTGTCGCAAATGATCCAAGTTCTTCACAGATGTGCTGTACACTTGGTTCTAAACAAAACCCCTCAGAAAAAAACTTGGGGAACGTGGATGGTAAACGAGTGTTTCGGCTCCCCTTCCAATCCATCGTCTGGAGAACTAGTCAAAAGACTGTTTTTGTCCCATTTAACAGTGCTCACGTAGGAAAGAAGTCTTTCAAAGTTAAATTGACGCCAAGATGTTTGTTACGCAAGTTTCGCACATTTTGTTTCAACTGCAATTAGAGATATTATATAATAGCTATTATATTGATTTCTAAGATTCATTTGCATAAGTAGTCATGCTGGCAACCCTGGAACTGTCAGACTGTAAGAAAAGTAATAACAGTGGGTCCCATCATTGCGCATTCATATGTGCATTCTGGTTTTCCTCGGTCCTGTAAATGAAACATTCCGGGGAGGTACCCTAAACTTAAATAAATCCTTTTCCAATACATCATTTCATCTCATGTATCTACAGTATTCACCTCCTGTGGTGCCTCAGTAGTTAAAACGAGTGTTAAACACATTCAAAAAAAAAATATATATATGTGTGTGTGTGTGTGTGTGTGCGCGCGCGTGTGTGTTTGCGCGTGTGCGTGTGCGAGTGTGTGTGCGTGCGCGCGCGCATTCTGTAGCTTCTTTCACCTTGTTTGAACAGCAATCCAGTATTACATATCTAATATATAAAGCAAATGTACTAATAAAATAAAAGTTTAATTTGAAATTTTACTCCGCCAAATACGTTTAAAACCGCTAATTATCATAGTGTGATAGGGTAACATAAGGGAAATTTTCTTTGAAACAAGAAATAAATGTGTGGAATAAATTTAATATAAATTACTAATATTAACAGTTTTCTGCAAATGTATGATATTCCGACATTGTTTAGCAAACATTGTATTCACAAAATAAAATACTGTTTTTTACAATTGTATCATAACAACTGCGTCAAAAATTACTATTGCGTGATTCTTTTTGCTGATCGCCGATAATAAAATGAATTTCCAGAATTACTATGTTACTTAAAGTGAAGTCCAAACAAATGGATGATACGATTGTTGATTAGGATACTGCAACAATGGAGGAAGGAGTTTCGTGCTCGAGTGAAGGTGTTTTGAAGTGATTTTTCCGCAACGCCAAGGTAACTTTAGGTGTTTGTGGTTCTAAGCTGCACAAATATCCATTTGTTACGACCTACCCTTGTAGCTACGACAGAGTACGTTGTGAATAAGTAAGTGGGAAATTGCCAAAGCTCTGTTCAGCTAGACTACGTAAACAAACCGCTGGGAAACGATCCAGCATTAGAAACGCCAAAGGGTGCCTTTTGAAAATTTGCTCAACTTTGCGAAGCCAAATAGCGTTAACGGACTCCTTTATTTAAGTCGTTATTAATTCATTCACTTACAGTTTCAAAGTTAACTTAACATCCTCACGGAACATTAAAACAACAATAGAATAGTTAAATAAGCTATTGGTGGCAAAGCTATAAGCGCAACACAGAATTCTAGTCCCTTTACACTAGGTGAGTAAATGGTACTCTTGATGCAGTGAATCGGAAATGTGATGGAGTGCTGGGGGTCTGGCAGCTTGTTGTAGAGTAGGCGTCAATTTTCAATAATGTGATACAAAATATAATGGGTAAAAGAATAACGTATGTATTACCGAAATGTTTTACTCATTATATATTACATTAAGCACTGTAAATCTCCTATCTGAAATTAAAAATACATGTGCGTTATATGTACAGTTAGAGCAAAAATTATTGAATTAATTGTAAATAAAATACTGCAAAACACTATATAAACATTATAATTGCAAATAGTTTCATCATATTGCTATATATTTTAAATGTATAAATTATTATACAACATGTAATGAATAATAGAATATTTTATTATAAACTTATTACGTTACACTAAGTAGCTATTCACAATGCATTGATGATTGAATCTGCTACTAGCTTTGTTGTGATATCATCAGTTACGTAATTTTGTACGTCATGGATATTTTCTTCTAACTGTTTAGCTCAGGCCTAATACCACATACTTATTTGGGTTTAGAAATAAGTGCTTAATATCTCCTACTTTGGTGTGGCATGATAGTGATCTTACAAGCAGATGATGTGATGCAATCATTTGCTTAACTTTGTACGTGAAGACTTATTTGCTTTCTTATTAGCTTAGGTTTAGTCTTTATTTAACTTTTGATAGAAGTATGCATTTTGTGTTCTGAAGAGTTACCTATTGTAAAGGACCTAATGCGGTTCTCACTTTTGGTTCTCTAACACTATGGTCTTGGAATTTGTAGAGAAAATTGGTTTGAAACCTGTAGATGGACTTTTGCTATAGTTCTCACATGTGTTGGGAATTTTGTTCTGTGAACTTATGAACTTTTGCAATGACAAGTATGTGATTACGTTATCTTACGTTGTCGAGGTCAGCGAGCATTATTTGTAAATGTTGCAGTTGTGCATGAGCATATTCCTTTATAACATCGTGTTACATGAGAGACTCCACTACTCCAGTTGTCCCTTATAATAGTTGTAATTATAGTAGTGAAAATTTTTAAAGTTCTCACATCTTTCGTTCGTTTTACATCAAGCAAATGTTTATAAAAAGACGCAATATAATGTATGATTTATCGCAAGTAATATCAAGACGGTCTCGTGAATTTATCTGGAAAGCTCAGATCCTCGAGTGATATTTATTAGTACTATTTCACGAATAAAATAAATTTAAATATAATTATCATAAACTTGGCTTCCAATATTGTAATAGTTGTACATTCGTATTATGAATACTTAACCTTTTCAAGCCATCTAGTAACAGACGAATGTCGATTGTCGGTAATGCCAATACAGAAGAGCCAAACACGGGTTTAAGACTATTTCATGAATAGAATAAGAATAAAAGTAATATGTATATATTCGCACAGAATTATTAACAGTTGTATAAAATGTTATACTTACTAATGAATACCTAGCCAGAAACCATGAGAATGAAATAGACGAAAGTCCACTATTACAGTCGCTACCTTTCGATTTACTAATGCCAATAAACCAGAGAAAATATTTTACCATTCTGAACAAGGTGCTTATTAAAATTTATGGTTGCTTAGGCAGATATTGTTACATAATTTATAAAATTATTTCAGCCTGTTTCGCTGAATACGCAAAAATAATTGCTTAAATAAATACATATTAAGTTAGTTAAATTTACAATTACTGAAACACGGAATAGTGGTCAGTGATGCGTGCTTAGGAATTATATAGTGGGGGCATAGAGTTGGCTACACTGACTACAATACAAATACACGTCGCGTGATAAAACGGATTTAATAATTTTTTTCGATAATTTCACTGCGGTATCATTCTGTGAATGGGCAAAATTCAAAATTTGGTTTCGTTTCACTGGTCGATTTTAAGATGACGTCACATAAGTGAGTGATTTTTTTTTTTTTTTGAACGGTGTTTAACGCCCATTTTTACTACTGAGGCACCAAAGGCGATACATAAGTGAAAGAGCCACAATAATTTTGTAACCCATATAGTGTTGACTTAAGTATTGGTTTTGATGTGTATTACATTATACATTTACTACACACTGCGGTTACCTATCCTTTCCCCACGGCTCTTTTCTCCCATTCACAGCAGCATCAATGCAACGCACTCTTGCACTATTATGTACCATCTGTGGTGCCTCAGTAGAAAAAACACTATTAAAAATGTACGAGTTGGCAACAATGCGGGAGACTCGGTATTGCGCCCGCACAACTTGATTTTAGCAAGCAGTTGTTTGTAGCCTTGCAGTCGTAACGCCCTTTCTGGCATATTGTGAAGTTGATCGGTAGTTTGACACGTGTTATGTGCATTATTGGATTCCTTTTGCTTTTTTAAAACGTAAGTTTAGTGCGATTAAGTTTCTAATGAAAAGCAGAAAAGTTGTAGATGAGTGAATCATTTCCTAGCTCTTGAGAATAACATGGTACAATATTTACCACCGCCACGGGTGGCTGAGGTCGTTAAGGCACGGACTCGTGAGCGGGAGGTCTGCGGTTCGAATCCCGCCAGGACCGTCCTCCCTGACTGGGTTTTTTCCAGGTTTTCCTCAGTCTTCATAACTGGCAAATGCCGGGGAGGTACCTAAACTTAAGCCTGGAACGCTTCCTTCCATAAAAAACAAATATCCTTTCCCAATTTATCATTTCATCTCATGTATCACCAGTGTCCATCGCCTGTGGTGCCTCAGTAGTAAAAACGGGCGTTAAACACTACTCAAAAAAAAAAAAAAAACAATATTTACTCTCCATCACTGTCGCTAACTATAATGTGTAAACTGCGTCCCGATAATCTGCCACCTCCCAACCTCTTACAAAGAAGATCATCTCGCAGAACTTCAGTCAGGCCGACACTATAACTGAAATAGTATAGTGCAAGTTCCCAAGTTCGGAAATTACGAAGAGAGTACCTAGTAAAAGCACTGGAAATAGTTAATGTTACCTTTTTCAACCACTTATTTGTGCATGCTGGGCTGTTTGGCATTAACAAACAAAAAAAAACCAACAAACGCGAGAGAATCCTCTCTGCTAAGCAGAAAGCGCGTGTGTGTAAGAAACGATATATAATAATTAATAAATAAAGTTTTTATTGCAAGGTGTAAATTAATAAATACCCGTGTAAAATAAATAATTTTAAGCTCTTGAATATTTCTTTCTTGTTCCATTTTGAAAATACATATTGAGTGAATTAATGTTAATCACTTATCTCAAAAGTCTCTGATTGCGCGGCCCAGGTGTTGAGAACAAATGTGTTACAAGAATTTGAAACTCGGACTCTCGTCAATAGACTGCTGTCTAGAAGAGAATACCCAAATGTGCACTTGAACTGTTTCACACAAGGCACAACTGGACCAATGCTCATTTACAAATGTTTAAGGAAAAATGTAAGGTCTGCTAAGGTGTTTTAATCTAGTTTGCACCTTTACAAGATAATGTACCCTGAGGTCTATTCATTCATTTCTGTCCTGCTCGAAAATACAAATACTAATGAAACCGTTTTTTGCTAATGATTTAAGAACATCGCTAAAATTATTTTAAGAACAGTCCCTTTAAGAGCAAAGAATTCGAAGGTATGCCTTCATCGAAAGCGCCTCTTGTACTACCGACGGTTTGTCAGCTTATTGAAACTTTTAACGACCAAAGGCTGTAGATATAAGTGTCAATTATGAGTGTCTGGAACAGCGCACTCTCTTTGCCAACTTCAGGAGGATGTTCTATTACATAAACCTCAACTCAGTCTCCTAATAAATTGACAGTTACTGTCATCTCAGAAAGACTAACTAGCTTGTAAAATGAAAGTCGTAAACGTCATAGTAAAGTAAGCAATAGCATCACAGTTATTATCAGGTGCGTATGTTCAGATTTTAGCTGTCTGAAAGTACAAACACGCTGCTATCGCGCTGGGTTATTGCTAATAATAACAAAATCACGAGGCAGTAAAATCTGCAAAACTGGCAAGGATTCTTAGCTTATATCACAGCATGACAAGTATCGGAACATAAAACTAAAGATAATAATTCAGAATAATGGAAATCAAGAGATAATTGTTTTATTTCAAAAACTGATTTATAATAAATATAACATGTTTTTATAAATCGGAATTATAAAGAGTTTTATTGCTAGTTAAAATCGTTAATAAAATGCTATGTTATGAAACTGGTTGCATTAAATTAGCAAGGTAATACTTAAGTCATCAAATTGTCTTCTTAGATAAAATGCTGTCCTCTGAATATTATGTTGCGGTAATATTAAGGAAACAATTTGTGTTATTGAAGGCAAAATCATCTTTCCCCTTCATTGTAGCATGCATACTCACAGACACAGAATTAATAACAATACATAAATATTACTACCAAATGAAGTAGTAGAATTTTATAACACTAATCGGTTCAGAAATACATGCCAACACCAAAGGTTTTGAAATCTTAATATTTTAATTGTTCGTCCATTAAAGTATCTGGGCATTTCTCGGTATTCATAAAAATCAACCTTTATAGCTTGATCTAAAATTTCTTGTTGTAACCCCATCTTCGCTAACATCAGGCAAACGAATTAAATAATTATTTTATGATTTTGCTAAAACAGTTTTATCCGCATTCGTTTAAGGCAATCGCAACCACTTTTCATATCACTGTGGCAATAGCAGTCATTATTCCAATAATCATCTTATTACCGCACTGAATGCAGCAATGAACTAAAATAACTACTTACATGTCATCCTTCAAAACGATTCCTACAAAAGAAGTACACATGAACTATAAATTTCTTATGTTAAATATATTCCCAAATACAATTTTCATTTTTTGTTTATGAATTTCTACATTCTCTTCCGGACCAAGGATACTCGAAGTAATTTTCTTTTTATTCCTTGCAGATCTCTCTTTATAATCTTCTACTACAGCATTCGTTGTCCAACCTCCGTTCATTTTGATATATGCTCAAAATATGTAAATAAAATCTTCTCATTAAGATATCACTTAGTACTTTCACGCTATTTTACTTAGCGCTCATATACCAATTTACTTTCAGCTACCCTTTATATACCAGAAGTGATGAGACAACTATTGAAGCACCTATTTCAATATCTAGAGGTGAATTGTCCTCAGAATCGTTCATTTTTGAAAAAGAAATACTTTCCTCCCAGATTTTCGTTCGTCTATTTAATCATGTCAATTGTTATCGTAAATTAGTTAAAATGATTACCATGTTATTTCTAACCAACTATGATCTATGGAATACTAAGCATAATCTACATTAAATCATAGTGCATTAGAATAACATAGGACAATGTTATTAAAAATAACTCAATTTTAGTACTTTACAAACTCATGCTGTAATTAAGCTCATATTCCACCAGTTATGTAGATAAATGTTATAATAATGGTGTATGGAACTCGTTTATAATATTAAACAATTATTGTTTTCGTAAAATTACGAAACTCGCTTCAGTCGTTTCTTAAAAACATTTACCCATACAATAAAGTATAACATTATAAACTAATACAATAATATACTATTCGACTTCAAATCATTTGAGTGTCTTATTTAATTTTTGTTTTGGTTTGAAAATAAAGTTCACACTAATCGGATACCAAAATACTAAGAGTTAATTTTTATCATCAATTCATTTGATTCGAAGCACAGAAGATTTTGGCAGCCTGCGTGGTACTTTATAATATAAACACCACATCTCGAACGTACTGATCTCTAATACTTTTTCTGACAGTGCCATTGTAAGCTTCGTACTGTCCCATATTTGCCCATAAGGATTGAGCATTCAGTCATGCATTGCGTCCATGACGTCATGATCTCTTCATGCCGGTCTCCGGACTCGAGAGGAGAGGAGCGCATCAAGCGTATCTCCTACTCGGTGGAAAGCGCACGGTTCTTGTACGGAGATCATTTAACATTATGACACCTGTATTCCTTATTTTCTGGTCACCTCTGATTAATTACCAATCTGTCGTCTAATTTAGAGGAGCGTTGCTATTTCTTTTATTTAGCTTACAATTGTTGAGTTCTTAATAGACAATGTATAATTAAGCCTTTTGATTTTACTCTGTACTTTGTTGGGTGGGGTATAAATGTTGCTAGTTTTCTAGTCGTGCTACTCGGGCTCCCATTGTACTACAGAGTCTTCATTCCACTACATAAATGAACATTAATTTTGCCGACGGGCAGCAAATGGTAATTAATATTGTACGCACCATCTTAAAAAATTCTCGGAAAGCCTGCCTTCCAATGTGAGACATGTTTGAATTTTTTAAAAACTTTTTGAGATTATATTCTGAATATTGTAAACTGCCTCCCGAATATTTTGTCTCCAGTGGCTCCATGGGTTTTTGCTTCAGGTGCAGCTGTAATTTTATACATGAAAGTGTAGCAGCTGAGTGGCTTCACACGCACTGTCGACGCCAACTTTCAGGGATAATCATGTTAAAGACTTTAAAAGAGAAGTTTCTAATCCATAGCCAATTTCATCAAACTTCTCTATTAAAACTCTTGTGTTTTGCTTCGAATTCTTTTTTTTTTTTTTTTTTTTTTTTGATTTGTTTATGGATGCTCTGTAACATCTCAGGTCTTCAGCGCCCCATTCAATTCAGAGCGTGAAACGGCCGATAAATATTGCTCGGAGGCCTCTTCTTTTAGGCTTGAGGTTCTTTATCGTGCCGTAAATGTACGACACGGGACCCACGGCTTTACTTCCCTCCAAAGAAAGGCATACTTAGGATTTTTCCGTCCGAAAATATCTATCGATTCGGCTGGGTTTGAAACCGCGATCTTGGTTTTAGGAGGCAAGTATGGTTACATTTACACCACCAGAACGGACTGCTTCTTGATGAAAATGCCTTCACCAACCTGAAAATTGTACTTCCTGCAAATTTAGCATAAACGTTTCTCCTACAATACTTGCACGATTTCTTTCACATATAACAATCATATATAAATATTTTTGTTCTGGCATATAGCTCACTCTCGACATACTCAACATTACGCAAATACAAGGATAATGTCTTAACACGCATTTGCAACGAAAATGTAAATGATGCAGGTTTGCGTCAGCAAAAATTTGACTCCAACTTATCGGGAATAACGCGTTTAATACAGTACAAACAGTTTTCGCTAGTGTATATAAACCCAGATTCTGTAATGGAATGAGGGCACCATATGTCGCCATTTCTTAGCGACCGCCCTTTTTGGGTAATTATCCCAATTAAGTTTATTTGAATATTCTGGAAAAGTTTAATTGTATCTTCTTGTGAATCTCATTGTCAGTTCTTTGATTTAAGTGCAATTTAAAATTGTTAATATGCCTGATCATATATCGATAGTATTCGTTCTTGATTTATTCATTGATTGTAACTGATCACTGTCGTAATCTAACTTTTAAGGCTACTTAATTTTAGGACACCTTCAAGCACTGCAGTCGATTACTGTTATAGACAGCCTTGGTATCCTCTGATGTGGCAATAGATTGGAAGAACGTGTATGAATGAATGAATGAATGGTGTTTAACGCCCGTTTTGCTACAGAGGCACCACAGGCGATGGACACTGATGATACATGAGATGAAATGATATATTGGGAAAGGATTTTTATGGAAGGAATCGTTCCAGGCCTAAGTTTAGGGTACCTCCCCGGCATTTGCCATTTATGAGGACTGAGGAAAACCTGGAAAAAACCTCAGTCAGGAAGGACGGTCGAGACCTCCCGCTCACGAGTCCGAGATTTAACGACCTCGGCCACCCGTGGCGGTGGAAGAACGTGTAGTAAGCCACTGTTCCAACCGTCTTATAAGGCGGCCGAACGAATACGAAGTCCGCACTGAAGTTCACGTGTCAGTTTGGGTTGTACTTTCAATCCGAAGTTCGAATCAATGATTGGTAAATTAACTTTGCTATATGGAATTGTTCTTAATAAGAAGGGTAGGAGACGAGTACGAGTAGTATTCACAACAGAAATTCAAAATAACATTAGAAAGATTCTCTAGAAAATAACTTCGGCCTGTATTAAGCAAACGGCAATTTCCTAAGGCTGTGTTCGAACGACTACAAGGGTACTAAACTAAAACGGTATGAAATTACTGTAGTGCAAGACGATTAACTTGTTCCTAATCTCATTCTGTTTTCAATAGAAGTTTGGTTCTAACTAGATGGGCGTTAATACACGAAACAATCGATACTATAGTTGAAATGCCTTAAGTGACGCACGAGATCCCATGAATGCAGTACACTGTTTAAGACGATAGAGATTCCCGCATTTTTAAGGAAACAATTACTTGTTTATGCATATAATTTTATAGTCACTTTTGCAAAATTAACTGAGAGGGAGCGTTGTTTTCCAACCTCCCGCAGGACATTACCATAGCACATATAGCCACAGCCAATGATTCCTTGCCGTTAATGCGGGTTGCGTTTCATGATTGAGTCTCCAGTGCAATCAGATCTCACGTGATTGGTGGAAATAATTGGAAGCGAAGAGCGAGTATTTCCCAGTCGACTGCGTAAAATGGAGTCGCTTCGTAACGAGGGATACAATGATCTGAAATGTTACTTCCGTCTATAGAAATCTGGTATGGGACGTGCGCGATGTTACAGCAAACATTTGGCAATGATGTTTTGCCACAATCAACCGCACTTGGTGATTCAAAGAGTTTAAGGAAGACCGTGCTTCAACAAACAAAAAACTGGGTAGTCCAGGTGCTCCAACCACTGCAGTGAAAGGGACCATGATTTAACACAGCTGCCGTCATTGTTTGATAAGATCGACGAATAACAGAGGATAGACTGGCAGACATATTACAGATGCCCATGGTGGAGGGTTCACCATTCTCCACTTGGGATGGGTACCGAGATTGCTTACAACTGAACAGAAGATGGTGCGAGTGGGCGTGTGTCGGGAGATTCGGTGAATGGTAGCGGAGCATGACGAGGCATACCAGAATCCCATAATTACAAGTGATGAGATTTGACTTCGCCATTACGATACCTAAAGCAAACAGGCCTCCTCAGTCTGGAAATCACCTGGTTTTGCGACACCAAAGAAGGCCAAGGTTGTTGGGTCTGCAGGAAAGTTAATGGCGATTTCATTCTTTGACATTTGTGAAATGGTAGCATTACAAAGCTGTTTTGAGCGTCCCGGCCAAACATATTTGACGAAATAGTCCTGAGTCGCATCTATCTGGTTAGCGCCCTCACCATGACAGTGCGTGTTATTGTTCAACATTTGGTCAGAGAAAACGTAGAATGTATCCCCCATCCTCCATTGTGCACGAACCAGCTTAGTGTGACTTTTTTTCTGTTCCCTCGTCTCTAAAACGAGCTGCGGGGCCAGGATTATGGTCAATCAATGTCGGTTCTGAAGACGATGTCAAAAAAAACGGTTTCCAGCATATGTCTATATATCTTCCAAGACACGTTGGGCCAAATGCATATAACTCAATGGGGACTTCTTCAAAGTAGCCACTTCGTAAATAAAATATACTCGTATTTCTCAGTATTTATTGACTAGCCTTCGTATGGAAATCAGTATCCTTGATCTCCCTGCAAGTAATTATCTCTGGTAGCCATTAAAAGACAATGTAAAAGGTAACAGTCCTGTATAAATGTCTTCCATTTCTCAAATAGTGTATTTTTCCTACCCCGAAACCGTACTCTTTCGCTCCTGTTTAGCGTTTTACATTGAACCAGTGATTTAGAATTTATTCACAATATCGTTAATTGCAGTTCTGGAAGGGAGCCATTGAAGAACTGATTGGTATGCGAAATAAAGTTTCCGTTTATGTAGAATCAATTGTCCAAATATCTTAGCGAATGAATGTATACTGCCGTGGGATCGACAGAAAATGTGTCCAAAAACTACGTTCAGGTAAATGGGATAAAGCAGAGTTAAAGTACTGAAGTCCCCGTATTTTACTTGCTTATCATTCTCCAAATAAACGTGTATTGTTCTAGAGTTTCCCTTTGTTTTATAGGAATACGTAAATAAAATATTTGCATATGCATAGTTATATAGTTTTATAATATTCATGCGGCCTCTTTCCTGATAAGAAGCAGACATTTTTCTACTTTTTAAATTACCTCCGTTTATTAGTTTTGTTGTAGAAAGCACGGGTTTATAACGTTAATCACACAATACAGAAATAACAACATCGCCGGACGACTTTTGCGAATCCTGAAAGGTACATAAGCGTTCCATTAATACATTCCCCAATCCCAAAATTTTAACTTTGCAGCATTTAGTACCATAACTAACATTAGAAGAGATGAGAGTAGTAACAACATCGGGTAAATTACAATTTGTAACAGTGTAAAACTGATATATTTATGTTTACAAACATTACGAGAAAATGTGTTTGCTGACGCTATATCCACATAATCACTGGGTTGTAATGGCATAAATAATGAACACGGGCAGGGTAAACAGAGATGCATGTGTAATAATGGCAAGAAAACATTGAGCCTGCAATAACAAAACATTTATAGACTTTGTTATTATTTATGTTGGCGAGGTTTTGCACATGAGAAGTAGGAGGAAACGCACATTGCTGGTTTGCTAAACCGATTGGTAAGTGAAAAGGGGCAAATGAATTGTAGTCTCGCATCCGGGCTGTATACAGGCAAAATCGCTTCCTCCCGTTGGCTGTTTTGGCAGACCTTCACCAGCTCATTCAACTGACTCGTTGCGCCTACTTTGCGGAAGTAGATTACCCGCAAATGCGAATTTTCATTCCAAACAGTGAACGAGACACGGCCACTGGCTAAATAAAAGCGATCTACCTTAATTTCCTCCACCAAAAATCAGCGTTAACAGTCCGTTATCCGCGACGCTATGTGTATATGCAGCGGGGATGTAGAACTTGAACCTTCGGGCCTCAACCATCTTAAGGTGTGTACCCAGCTGTGAAAGAATATCGGTTTGTTAGAATTTCAGAACCCTACAGACTTAATGTGAAGCTTTTAGTTATAAATCTTGTCCGCGCACGCGGTGGTTTACGTCTCTGCTACTAGTCGTACCACAGTCCGTGAATCCTGTACTTAAACTTCGCCTACCCTCCTTTGCGATATCGCTTTCTGAACTGTTTCCTACTTATCTCACGCCAGTATGCATATGTTTTTGAAAATGGTTCCACATATGATTCTAGAGCAACACAATTTTGTATGAGTGGAATGACTCGGGTGGTATCTTTTATCTTTGTACACAGACATGGCATACGATTCATACGTTAAAATCACTCTTGCAGATATCTGAGATGACATTTGTAAGAAAATTCCCCTGTATTCGTGCAACTCAAAATTTATTATGAATTTAGGGAAAATGGGTTTGTTCTTGATAAGAAATCGAAAGCAAACCACCTTTGCTTACCGAAGACAAACTTGAAATTGGAGAACGGATAGAACAAATCTAAATAAATATCTGCGAAGGCTTGCACAGAAATCAAGAATTCTGCACACCTGTGTTTGTAATGCAAACTAACTTTTAAGATTGAACCGTATAAGCTAACTGTTGTTCAGGAATGCACACACGTGATAACATAAGTACAGTGAATTTCTGCAACTTGGATAATGTTAATAATGTGTCTATTGACCTAAATTTCGTTTTATTGAAATGACCATGTAGCAACACAGAAAAACAGGGTACTGAAGTGGGGGGGGGGGAAATCTTCCAATCGAAATGACATTGCATGATCAAAGAGTTGGTGTACCTATATAACATGCAGTGAATGATTACAGAACTAGAGAGCATACATTTTGTGAAATTACTTTTTTTAAATAGTGTTTTACGCACGAGGCATCACAGACGGTGAACACTGATGATACACAAGATAAAAATTCAGTCACGAAGGACGGCCCTGGTGGGAATCGAACCCCAGACCTCCTGCTCACGAGTTCGCGCCTTAACGACCTCGACCACTAGTGGTGGGAAATTGCCGTGCATGCGCAGAGATACAGAGATAACATCACACCGTTCTTGGAAGAATTGCTGTACATTGAATGTAAACATGCATGTTTCACCAATACTCCGCTACAGCGTATTCGCTTCATTACTCGTTAGCTTTAATTGAGAATGTTTGGTAGGGTCATTACGGAGAGGTTATGGCCAATGCAATTCCGTAATCTTAACGTATGCGATTTCTATTTATGGAGAACTTAAAAATAATACCTGTCGGAATTAATGGCATACTTTGGAAGAACTGAAAGACTGCGTAAGTAGATACATTCCAGCAATTTCACAACAATAACTGAATGCTAACTCTCGTAAAAGATGTTTGAAATGTTAGCACAAGGAAATGATTTCCAGCACCTTCTGTGAGAAAGTTAGTTGGTTATTTTAAATTTTAATTTGCATAGGAGATCTATGCGCTTGAATTGAGGCGTTATGTACTGACTCAGCCGGCAGACAACATGCTTCACGCCGCCACACTGGCCGTGCTCTCAAGGATGATATATCATTTGAAAGAAGATTGCCTACTTTGCAGTCACCGGGCTACATACAGGCAAATGTTAGAGATGCACAACCTCTGTGTGCAGTGAACTTGATACGAAAACTAAGAGGTGTACGACGTTCCTCACTCTCACATCAGTTTATTATTTGACTTTGTTTCCTTTCTGGAAACTAAAAAGTATAAATTGTGCTTTAATCGTTTTATTTTTCCCCTGGCTTTTCAATAACAAACTCAGGGTCATAGGAATCCCATTTCTGCAAACTTAAATTTTTTGTCTATCATTCATATTTAATATTCAATTCCTTGCTTCATATTGTAATAATACCACAATCTGTTAGTGTTTTATAAACTTAATTTAGTTTTCATGAAATGTTTTATTTTTTAACGATTTTATCGTGGACATACAGTGAAAGTTGCTTATTTCGTAATCAATATCTATTTGTTGCGTAAGAATATAAATTTCAGCCCAAAAAATTTTAAAACAAAACCAATTCTCTTAGTTTTGCATTGATTGCAATACTTGATTTTTAACAGTTGGCCTCTAAGGAACACTACTTTAGATTTAGTTTAAGATATTTTCTAGTTAATATTAGCAATTGTTTTAGTCTTTTAAATTACTGCTCTCTAATATATGTTCGCTAGAGCAGCCAGAATTATCTTATCGTGAGCAAATTAAAGAATATTAAATTCAATGTTAACAATTGTAAAATTTTTCCTACTTTTCCGCCAGATATTCACAAAACCATCAATATAATATTTAAATAATGCTGGCGATGATGGGTACCTATCAAATATCTGGTGATGTTTTCTATTACTATGAAATATACCTGGGAGGAAAGTATCAAAACGCTTAACTAAGTTCCGCACAATATGTCTCAATAATTTTTTTCGAGTATAGTCTATGCCTGTTGCACTCTAGAACATTCCATCGATTGATATTTCTTCGTTCGCTTTCTAGCGATGGTCATGTGAGCGTGCTAACGTCATTCTACGTTGATAGGCTATTACAGACCTTCTCATTGTGCACCAGAGGGTTATAGCCTTGGTCGCCGCGAGCACTTCGACACTCCGTCACTTCACCTTGTGTTGTCTTTAAGCTCGCTCAGCGGCAGGCTCCTAGGTAAAAAGTTCCACTAAGTGAAAAGATTTGGCATAATCATTTGATATTGTAAGTTGGGCTTATTATCTACTTTGGTGACTCTATTTTTGGTTTTATTTATTTGATAATTTGGTATATTTTCTTAGTTTGCTTTGTCGAAATGTGAATTGTATGTAATGCTGTTGCCTGATTTACAGCAGGTGTTCTAAAGGTTGCAAAGTAATTACCTGCTGTACTTGGACAAAGATTGCTACTAAGGTAGTTAATTGTGCTGACTTTATTTATCACTTATTTGATGGTATTAGAAAGTTGTGTTGATTTGGTTTATTTACGGACGCTCTTCAACATCTCAGGTCTTCAGCGTCCCATTTAATTCAGGGTTTGAAACTGCAGGTAAATTTTGCTCAGAGGCCTCTTCTTTCAGGCTTGAGGTTCTTTTACATGTCGTAAATTAATCTACGACACGGTATCCATGACTTTTCTTCCCTTCCGTAGGAAACCATACTAAGGATTTTTACGCCCGAAAAAATCCATCGATCCTGGCCGGATTTGAACCCGCGACCTTGGGTTTAGCAGGCAAGTATGTTTACCACTAAACCATCGGACGGACTTGTTGAATATGTTACTTGTCAATAAATACATTGTATTTGTTACTTTTTAATATATAATATGATGATAAATCTTCAAGCATTAAACCCATTTAGCTTTCTTCGAAATCGAGTGATTAGCGAGTCAAGAATGTAGTTGTACTTACGCGGAAGTTGCTCAGGCAACCGTAGACGAACAAAGCGAGCAGAGATTTAACCCCGGATATCTAAACAGAAACGTGTAACATCAAGTTTTTTGAAGTGTACCAATAATGTTTCCTCTAAAATCGTACATCTTAAATTCTAGTGCGATAAATAAAACGAACCTTCCAATATGATTCGCATTAGTAGAATGGAGGTTTTCACTACCGATATCAAGTATGTAAACCGAGTCTTCCGGGCTGTAAGGCCGTGGTCCAATGGGATTCTTCTCCTTCATCTTCCCAGACGTTTCGTCTACGACTGCAGTGGACATTTTCAGTGCTGTGCTCTACGTGATCTTCTTGAAGACGAGGCAAGGACTGACTCGTTCATTTAAGATTCAAGATTTTTTTTTTATGGAGAAAGTATTTCATGTGGACTTACAGAGATGTCCTTGCAGGATACAGTTTGCGTTCTTTTACATTTGACTTTGGTTTTATTTTAAAATTGTTAGTGTGTTAATAACCCACACATGACCCTTATCGTGGGTCACGAGAAATAGAGTACACTGTGATTTTGTGTTTATTGCTAGAGTATTACACTTTTTAACAAGAATTTGAAGTAAGAAGCGAAAGGGATGAAAACGGAGGAGAAATGGGCGACCTAATCGTTGATGGAAATAGTGGCGGTATATATGACGGGAGTGTCTGTGGAACTGAGCTATGAATGACTCGCTTGGTTAAGGGGACTGGATCTAACCTGGAGCTCTTAGGTGTTTCCAGCAGGGTGTTCATTGCCGTTGGTTCCTGTAGTTTCTTTGTCTTAGTATTTTGCAAAGCCGGATACCATGCTGAATGCACTTTCAGAGCTGCTTCTGTCTGTTAAAGTTGTTTCTGTGTTTATAAATTTCAATTGGCTCCCGGTATAAGCGAGGATGATTATGAGATGTTACGGCTAATATGTCGGTATCTTGAAAATCAATTTTATGCTCTCCGACAGCTAGGAGGGCATGCTCAACTCGTTCTTGTACAGGAAAAATAATTCTTTCAGTTCAAAATATGGTATAGAAACGAATGCAATAAGTGGGGTTATGATGTATGCAGGACTCGTTTAACTCATTAATACAGACAGACCGTGAATGTGCGAGTGTTGTAAGCGTTTGGTGAACCATCAAGCCATAATATTTAACAGAGGATATGGACAGAAATCAAGTGATCACCTGCAGTGATCTATTAATCGTCCAGAAACTATAAATCAAGTGAAATGGGTGAAAATGCCAAAGGTGTAACGTCTAACAGCCGAGTATTGTTTACAGCTGCAGTTCAGGAAATAGAAGGGAGGATTGCAGCTAATACAGTTTAAATTTCAGAAAAATAAACTTTACTATTTCTCCGGCAATGCTGCAGTACGTTCAAGTGAGGTGTCGTGATATTATTTCACTGCAACCGCAAATTCAAAAACTGTGCAGTAAAACTACAAAACATTATTATTATTTTTTTTTTTTTTTTTTTTTTTTTTGCTAACATTTCGGCTGTTGGCTTGTGCTGTTAGGATGCAATCAACTTTGTGTGTGTGTGTGTGTGTGTGTGTTGTGAAATACATGTACCATTTACGGAACTCATTCTTTCTATAGCACAGTTTGCAATAAGTTGCCTTTCTATACCATATTTTACCGCCACGGGTGACCGAGGTCGTTAAGAGCGCGGACTCGGGAGCGAGAGGTCCGAGTTTTTTCCCAGATTTTCCTCAGTCCTCATAAATGGCAAATGCCGGAGAGATACCCTAAATTTAGGCCTAGAAATTTTCCTTCCCCCCCCCCCCCAAAAGAATCCATTTCCAATTTATCATTTCATTTCATTTCATGTATCATCAGAGATGCCCTCAGCAGTAAAAACGGGCGTTAAACACTATTAAAAGCACATATTTTGGAAGAATATAATTGACAGGTATCTTATATCATATTTTTTAGGTAAAGTCTACTGAGAGAATACATTTTGGGGGTGATAGTTTGAATTAAGGCAACTGTTTATTTAATAAAGACTTCTGAACGAATGTGCCTTTGGCCTGCAAAATTGAACAAAACGAAAACCCTTGTCTTCTGATTTGAAAATATGGTTTTAAACCTTTACTTGATTCAGTTTGTGTAATTCAATAGGTGCGCTGTTATTAATTATTTAATTCAGTATGCAAAATAGTTTTGTTTTAATTTTGTATACTTTTTAACAATTATGTTGAACTTTACTTTCTCTTTAATTTGCCTTTTATATTAAGTCTCTTTCAATTTTTCTAAACAAACAACATTCTGTGCTCCTGAAATAAGTAAAGACTAAGCCTCTTGCATAATAAATTTATATGTATATGTTTTTAGATTAGAGATGAAAACTAAGCAACGTTTTTACAACACGCAATTTAGAAGATGTTGGATAAGCTGTTTACTTTCGTTTATAATCAAGATATAGACGTAAGTCAATATTTGTAGTAGGGCAAAGAGCGTTTTAAACATTTTTAACAAATTCCTACCCAACGGATGCTGTCAGGGAAAGCTTGCCACAACTTGTTTACCAGGCATAAGAGAATGCAGATGATTTACTCCAGGGCTGCCCAAGCTGTGAGAAACTTAGTTGCACCACAAAATGATCGTGTTGCTTTAAGTTGGTAATGTAACAGGCGATAAGAGGAACAGTCGACAAATGCTGAAAGAGGCCAACTCTCCGTTCGCTTCAGGGAGGATACTCTGCTTCTTAAATATTAATTTAGAATTCAATCATTTCTTATGAAGTACAAAGATGTCTTTCGCCCTCTGAAATCTTTAGTATTTAACTCATTTGCTAAACGTTTATATCCAAAACTTCCTATGTTTAATTCCATGATTTAAATAAATTTAATGCTGCGTCTCAGGTTTGCAGCATTGTACAATACACACACCAATATGACGTACATTATCATGAATTTTTTGACACATATATCAGCTGGTATTCGCCGTTTTTGGGCGAGAAAAATCTTAACTAAAAAGCTTCATGTTGGTAATTGATGCAGTGGTGCTTGCAGATTAAATGATAATTTAGCATCCAATGAAAATGAATCGTTTGTTCGACTGTTTATCTTAATAGGACACGTACAACTGTGAAGTTGTTAATAGTTTACTAAAATAAAAACGGTTTACTTCGAATATTGATAATTTGACCTTTTTGTTTCAGTTTACATATTTCCATTTCCTTTACACATAGCTTCCTCAGGAATTTCATTTCAAGAGCTACGTGAAGTATTCACGGCCAGTTGCAAGCATTTAGACTCAAAACAAAACCATCAACGGAGCAAAGAGTATAGCATGACGTCATACAGTGTGTCTACAAAAACAATAACGTGTTAAGAGCTTACGTGGATTAAAGTTCGTTCTTTACATGTTCCTCTCATACACTTTCTTAAATTCTACTTCTCATTATAAATGGTATGCTCGTGTACTCGTCACTTTACTTTTAGCTACATTAAATTAAATTTCACTCTGCTTCATGGATTCGAGTCTAATAGCATCTCTGATTAATGGTATGACTAGGTTGTGACGCACCTCTATCCTATACAGAATCGCAGGGAAATAATATTCGGAATTAAAAGTTTGCAATAGATGGAAAAAAACGGTCGTAAACCGCATGGTATTCCACAGAAAATTTAACTGAACTAAGTACATTATTTTCTATTTTTATGTGTTTTGTTAATTTTTTATTTATTTTTTCCCCCTAAATCCAAACACTTTGACACATTCACCTTAAAAATGTGTGATTTTTTTAAAAATATATTTAGCGAGTTGAAACGCAACATTTTTTGGTTTATTTACGGGCGCTCTTTAACCTCCCAGGTCATCAGCGTCCCATTCCATTCAGGGCGTGAAACGGGCGATACATTCTGCTCAGAGACCTCTTTTTTAGTCTTGAGATTCTTTTACATGTAAATCTACTACGCGGAACCCACGACTTCACTTCCCTTTCGAAGGAAGCCATACTTAGGATTTTCATTTCAGGAAGGGGAAAAAAAAAAAAAAAAAAAATGCATCGACTCTGGGCGGAATAGAACCCGCGATCTTGGGTTTGGGAGGCAAGTATAATTACCACTACACCACCAGGACCGATATAGCTCTTTTATAGCGCAGATATAATTCGATGTTGAACATTCATATCGCTGCTTGTGTGTTACGAGTGTAAGTTGGCAGTTTTGCGTCAAATATGAGCAATCTGGCAAACCAACAATCGGCTAGTTTCTATGTCAAGTCTGCGTCATAGATAATTTATACGTTGAGAGTACATATACAATGAGGTTACTTCAGTATGAATGCAAAAAGGAAGATGGTGCCACCATACATAAAGTTAATATTTTTTTTTTTTTTTTTTTTTTTGGAAAGCATAAAAAGTATTTAAAGCTGGTGGTGATAATAAGTACTAACTTCTGTTATAAGAGGTGTTGAAAATGATGCTTTTCAGCGCCAATACATTGCCAGCGTCTGCGTAAGAATCGCTTGTCATAATAACAGACGATTCCCGGGATGACTGCTGCACGTGCAGAGTTAGTTGCAGTTTGCTTGTAACGTGAGAAAGCATTCTTTCTGTTTTTGTTATATATTAAATGATCAGTGTTATTCAAGTGTTTGTGTTTTACAGGCTACTGGTTCACCAGTTTTATTAATTACAGTATGTTAGCGAAGAAAATTTTGCTCTAGTATATTACACCGATATTTTTATATTAGAACACAGAAAATATAAATTCAGTAGGAATAACCGCTATACTACAGACGGACCTATAGCAGAAGAGTTGCGGAAGCAGAACTATTATGAGTGAATGCAATAAATAAATAAATAAATAAACAAAAATATGTAACTACAGACACATACCACTTCCAACAACTTCTATAACACAAGTTAGTACTCATCATGAAATAAACTAATATTGTGTGAATTCTATTACTATAATACCTGTGTGCGTGGAAATGCACACAGGAAACTTCTGCGTGACTGGCGTGGCCTTGGCCCCTCGTGGTTTGGGTTCAGCTTCGGACGTAGACCAAAAATAACTCTATAAATATACCCATGAATGAACATTTCCCAAAATTTCCAAATACAATTGCAATAAGACTAATTGCGCAGAAGCAGAAGAGTCCATGTAATGTATTACGGACTAAATTACAATGTTCGACAAATTCATGTTGTGTTAAAGGCAACAGATAAAGTTCTGTCCACAACGCTCGTGTATATCGCAGCTTAAGTCGTATTAAGTGTAAAGACTGCAATTGTTTGTTGAAGTAAAAATTTGAAATATCTGTGAATGAATTTGGATACCTTTGAAGAACAAAATTTCATAGCAAATTTCTTACCTTTCGCTCTTCTTTCATTTGCTTTCCTTAGTTATAATTTTGCTTCTAGCACATGCTGGTCTAAAACACCATTTTCTAGTGCTGCCTGGGTTCTTCTTGACTAGAGCTTGATAAGTTAAAAACAATCTTAGAAATTCTATTAACCTTCTTTTTGTATAATTGAAGCTTCACTTTTACATTTTAACACACCATAAAACTATAACACATAACTATCGGGTATAAGTGGTAGAGCGGGGCTGCGTACTGGTAGAAGCTTCACTTCAAGGCGGCTTTATGCATGTGCAGGCAGCAACTTGTAGTTTGATGGTGGCTTTGTCAGCAAGTGTTTGTGCATTGGTGTGTTACTCGGTGCTTTCATTATGTGTAAATTGTGACTAAAGTTCTTCGTTAGCTATGGCGCTACATAAATATAACTTTGATATATATATGACTTGTTCTGCACAGAAGTGGGAAGAAAATTTGCAAGCAAATATCCTGGCAATCGTGTTCCAGGTAAAGAAACTATTCACCAAATTGTTGCGAAATACAAGATTTCTCTCAGGTTAGTTCTCAATATTACCATCAGTTATAAATATAAATAATCAGTTATGATTTTAATAAACATATAGATACAAAAATAAAAATACTTACGCACTCACGGCGATTCCATCTTTCTTTTTGCGGTTTCAAAGGCTATATTTCCGCAGTAAGCTGCCGCGCTCAGACGGCCCCTAACTCGAATAACCTTACTGTCCCTCTTTGATACATATGTAATAGTGATTCCTTTTAAGTATTAATTGCTCAGGAATACTATATATATGTATATATAATATAAAATAAAAATATAAATAAAGTAACACTATTAACAATGTAACAAATTAACATTAATAATAAAAGTAGAATAGAATAAACACTTAGATAAATTAACACTTGAAATCGCTATATTTCGAACTCGTCGAGTTCTTCAATGGCAAGAAGACAAGTCATTGCCATTGCCATTGAAGAACTCAACAAGTTCGAAATATAGCGATTTCAAGTGTTACTTTATCTAAGTGTTTATCCTATTCTACTTTTATTATGTATATATTACATATTTTTTAAACATTCATTGATCATTTTCTAACAGTGCTGCCTGAATGGGCTGTCAGACCTTTGTATTATAAGAGCATGAATTCACATTTACATAATGTTATTATTTCAAGCTACTAGTAATCAACAAGATAATTTTAGTAGAGCTTTTTATCCATCTTCACCAATAATTTTTGGTTGTTCCTAACCATGCTTAAAGATGTTGGCAGCATGGATGAGGTTAGAGCTGCATATATTCCTAAGCTTTTCAGAATCCTCTTCGGTGTCTGTACTCGTGAACCCAATTAGCATTTCTAAAACAATGCTGGTACTAGTTTTGACGCGCACAGCAGAGATCTGGAAAGATGGACAAAAGATTGGGTCTGAGGAAATGAGATTTCTACGACCTGTAGCCTGTTATTACCAGAAGACTAGGTGAGAAACACAGTAATTAGTGAACAATTCTACTTTTTACTTCTCTCGAAAAACTAGACAAGAAGAAAATGAATTAGTATGGACATGTGAAACGAATGGAAAAGTGCCGCGTACTATACAAGTCGTGTTATAGCTCTAAAGGCCACAGAGATGTAGGAAGATGGCAGGGTGTCCAGGAGACGCAAGAGGTAAAAGATCCTAAGGGTTATGCCAACATATTAACTTGGAATATATCGATAATCTGCAGTCAGATAGCCAAAATGTCCTAACGGCCGATCCGAATTCTCTACGAATAATTTAATCCTCAATTAAGCAAAATACTTATGAATTAACTGAGACTATACAATTTTCTCCTGATTTTATCGCATATTGAATCATTAATGGTTTTATTTATTTGTTTTTTTTATGAAGTGAGTAATTATTTAGTATAAAATGTGATTAAAATAAAATTATATTTTTGGAATATTTATAAGCTTTATTGATTAAATTTTCGTTTATATAGTGGCATTTTCACAAATTTATTATAAATTATAGTTAGATAAAATTATTAGACGGAAATGTATCAATACAATTAATCATAGTAATTCTTGAAAAAAATAATTAATGGCTAAATCTAAAGAATATTAGTTTTGGCCCTCGTTCCTATCTTCTACCCAGATGATAGAGATTGCATTGGGTTTTGTTAAATAACATGCCTGTGTTGTTTTTATCTGAAGCTATTTTATAACAGATAATAACAGAGCACGGTATGTTTGGAGGATATACTCTGCCTTTATCCTCAGATAAAAGTTATTTGCTGTGTGAAAGGAGTAAAGAGGCAGCTGAGCATTAATTATTTAATTACTCTAACCAAGAAAAGGAAAAATATTTTAATGTAACTCAAAAATCCTTATATAATGCATCCCACGTAGTTTGTTTGTTAGAAGTTATAGAAGTATAGCTCACATTAATGTAGTAAACTATGCTTGGAATACCAAGCTCTCTCTCTCCCTGTCCAGCGCACCAGGCAAAGGTTGCTTGTCATAGTGCGGACGGTGCAGAATTATTTTCTGTCTTAGTGTATTGTGTGTTATTACAGACTATGCGTCAGTGTTAGAGAAATAGCTTTATTGCAGTGCATTGTATTAAAACGTTAGCACTAAAACAGAGAAAGAGTAAAAGTTAACAGTAATAGCATTCATACTGCGTATGAAATTAAAGAAAATGTCAAAACTGAGATTGAAAATATTACGGAAACAGCTGTTGCTAGCGAATACAAATATTAAAATGTCAGAAATGTGTGACTGCAGACGGACACCATTTCTAACGCAGATTAATGCTCGTTTGAAATTAAAGTGACATTATTGGGCTGTGCGTTATGATTTGCGAGGGGAAAGGGCCTGGTAAATGGTGCGATCTTATACTCTCATCTTGCATTCAGTTACGGGCGCAGGCTGTGGAATAGGGTAGAATATGACTAAAACCTTGAACTTTTAAAGAATATCAGAATGAAAGCAATAGATCGATTGTTCGACAGGTAGAATCTTACTACGAACATCACTAAGTGTTAGGCTATCCAAACAATAAACGAAGTGTAAAAATACTATCTTATTAAAAGAAGGTAATGTTCTAGAGATATGTACATGTGAATCAGTGAAAGCGGAAGCTAAACGCATTACATGCATTTCTTAATTTTCTGGATTTGGCTTTTAGATTCTTTGTATCTAAATATCGAGCACCTTTCTTTCCATTTTTCTTTGGTTTTTTTTTTTTATTTCTTAGCAAAACACAAGAGAAATATGCTTAGATTACCCTAACCTATCCTGTGCTAATCTATCCTAAAATGAGAGAGTGAGACTGTATAAATACTAAGGAACGTAAACTAACTTAAGTTTTGCAGTACAGCGTGTTCTTTTGCATTTGGCGGGGCAACAAAGTGGTATTGCAGAGCATTTTGCTCAGGCAGCGGTACCATTTCAGCTCCGTGTTATTGTGCTTAAAAGAACTCACTGTATAATATATGACATTGAACTTATACCACGTATATCTATTTGTTTAAATGGGGTTAGTCTTATTTTACGATCGTTTTACACGGGCATTTCGTTGCTTTTATAATTTTTACTTTCGCCTATTTGTAACTAGCACTAGACTTGAGCTAATTTGTAATTCAAAGCAGTTTCTAACAGAGCAGAAGGTTCAAGATACAGTGGAGTATATAAACACTTAAATGCATCTGTTTCTATTCAGTTCTAAAACTGGTGTTGCAATTTTACAGTTGTTTTTGCTGGTGCTGTAAGATACGGTAATATTTCTTAAGGAATACCTTCTCGACGTGGCGCTGTTCTGCTTCTCCTTTTTTGTCATCGCTATTTACCGCGGCTGTAAAGCTCATCACCATAAAAAATCAAGAAAATTACGCAGAGTAAAAACGTGGACATAGAAAATTTGAGTTATATTGTTAACTCCTTATTAGAGGCAGGTTGGTAGCATCAGCTCAAGCATTCCTTAACAGGGAAGAGCTGGACAACCCTAATTTACTACAAGATAACTGAAGTGCATGAGTGAAGAAGTTTACGTGCGAAAGAGAGGGAGGAAAGGAGACGGACTGTGGATAAATGAATGAGCGGGAGATAAGGAGTGAAACAAAATGCGATACCAGCATGTTTTCATTACTAATACGATCAGCATTCATTATTCACTTGGATATGTGCTTCACTGTGCAGCAATAAAATAATCACGAAGCTCAGCAGTGAATGAATGATCAATATGCATGAATGACATTTAAACAAAGGTGTTATATTTGGATGAAAATCTTCATTTTGGTGCTTAAAGTTTATCGTTCATTGCCTCAGATCTTCGACACCACAAATTCCATCGGGTACTGAAGTTAACTGGCATTTTTCCTTTCAGAGTAAGAGAACTCAGCACAACTTTCTCCACTTGAGGCGGAAGAATTTGAATTGATGAGTTGTCAACTCGTGTGTCCATTTTCTTGACATGTGATTAATTTCATTACTGTCATCCTCGTTTGAGGACAACTGGAAACCATTGCAAGCAGAAAGGATGTATTGGTTTATAGGGCAATGAAGTGTCTGAATGGAATTTATACCATTTGGGCCCACAGTATACCGCCACGGGTGGCCGAGGTCGTTAAGGCTCTTGAGCGGGAGATATGGGGTTCGAATCCCACTAGGACCGTCCTCCCTGACTGAGGTTTTTCCAGGTTTTTCTCATTCCTCATAACTGGCAAATGCCGGGAAGGTACCCTAAACTTAGGCCTGGAACGCTTCCTTTCTTAAAAAATCCTTTCTCAATTTATAATTTCGTCTCATGTGTCACCAGTGTTCATCGCCTGTGGTGCCACAGTAGTAAAAACGGGCGTTAAACACTATTCAAAAACACAGTGTGATTAAAAGTGTTATATGGATAAAAATATAGAAAAATGTACAATTTTACATATAGATAGGATCAATCATATAGGAGAAGGGGATCATAAGTGGGTATTTTCCTGTCGTTATAGCATTACTTAATTAAATTACATAAAATAATGTAAATTACATAAATAAATATCCAATAAAAGTGCATAAAATAACACTTTATGAACATTCTTAGTAAAAATAAAAGTATAAAAATATCACAATGAAGCAAGTACAATAATAAATAAATATTTTACTTCTCGAGGCAAATAATGAGATCCGCTGAACATGAGAAATTCGTTGCACTTCAGCACTTCCTCCCTGCTTAGAGAAAGCAAGGATTGATTATCTTTCTTCTTGCTGTACAGTCGAGTTTGTTCTATGGTGTGATTCATTATTCTCTGTCACCTTGGGGGTGATTTTGGTTGTCAAATCTTGATACATATTTCCTTCTGTGTTTTCAGACAAAGGTAAACATTTATGACATGTACGCCTTATTTTTCCCGTGTGAATGATGCTGGCTTAATGAGATTCTGCTTGTCTAAACTTGTTCTGTAATACAAGTTGAATTTATGGAGTACATTCAATAGCTTCTGATTTGGGAACTATTAGTTCTATAGTTCCAAATTATGGTATTCAGGAACTTCAATTAGGTCATCAACAATGTACTCATTTCACTTTCCTCATCAGAAAACCAAGGAATGATGAAACATGTTCAATATCAAGACAGACATTTGGAAAATCTGCTTCAGTTAATGGTTTCATATAAAGAAATACTTCGTCCAGGGACGAATATTTCTGTTTCACGCCTCCTTGAAGTAAAAATTATGTATTTGTTTAATCAAACTTTTAACAATTCATATTCGAAATAAAAGTAGAAATTTAATTTTAGTCCCAGTGGGTCGGTCCTGGTGGTAGTGGTTACCATACTTGCCTCCTATACCCAAAACACGGGTTCGAACCCGGCCAGGACCGATGGATTTTTTCGGGCGTAAAAATCCTAAGTATGGCTTCCTTCGGAAGGGAAGTAAAGCCGTGGGTCCCGTGTCGTATATTTGCGGCACGAAAAAGAACCTCAAGCCTGAAAGAGAGGCCTCTGAGCAAAATTTGTCGGCCGTTTCATGCCCTGAGTTGAATGGGACGCTGATGACCTGAGCTGTTAAAGAGCGTCCTTAAATAAATCAATCAAAAAAAAAAAAAAAAAAGTCCCAGTGGTGTGTGTGCGTGTGTGTGTGGCTATAAGGTTGAGGCATCTCTTGTTTAGTTCAGTTCAGATAACACATCTACTGAGTAATAATGCTGCTTGAAATATTGATATGATTGCACAGTATACGTAACACAAAATATTACAGTCACCTGCGTACATTATGTTTTCGTGTATCTCTTCGACAAATATTTTGTAGGAGGAAAGAAAAAAATAGACAAATGAATAAGGATATTACTTTGAGGGTGTGTTCATGTTTGACAAATATTAAAATGATAGTACATATGACTTATTATTAATGCTTGTGCTGTATTATATTTGTCCAATTAGGGTAAATGAAAGTATATAGGAGTTTTAAAAATACAACTAGTGTATATATGATTAAACAATGTTATAGAATTTGCCCACCACTACTAGAAAGGCTTAGTATTATCGCCATTTGAAAGAGGAATATTTGTAGTTTCATACTGCTACCATTAAATGCAAAGCGTTCCTTGCATTGCCGGGCCGCTGATTGCCTGTCCGCGCACTGTCTATTACACTGGGGGTTTTCCGTTCTAAAATTCCCGCGTTCCTTACTCATGAGTGATTGTGACATGCACTATAATGACCACTAACCTTGTAATAAGTGGTGTTGAAAGTGGTGTCCATCTGCATTCAGACATTCCTGACATCTTCGGATGAACTTTTCATTCACACACAAGTTCTTCTTGCATAATGTTCATAATTTTTGTTCATATGCTGTCCTTAAGTTCGTCTATGGTGTGGAAATTGTTTCTATTTAAATGAAACCATGTGTCAACTGAGAGATATTTTATAAAACCCAGCTACAGAAATTGACTCGTTTTTCGTCGTCACGAAGTTGAATTCATGACTGCAGTCATTCTGTAGGGTTTCAATTTTAAAAGTTGAGCAGCTCTATGAAGAGAGGTTTTTGAAACGCCTACTTGCTGTGCAAAACATTTTTTTTTTTTTAATGGTGTTTAATGCCCATTTTTACTACTGAGGCACCACAGGAGGCCACACATCTTAGAGACTTCTTTGGAGAGCGTTCAAATGATGCACCAATTTCGTCAAAATTTTCCGCCGTTAGGGCATTTCTTTTCGCTTCTTAGGTTTGCGTATAGCGGTCCCGTTGTGCTAAACTTATTAATCAGACATGTAACAGCTTCTCTATCTGGAACTGGAATACCAGGAAATTTCTCATGAAATTGTCTACCGCCTGTCTACATAATTAGGTTTTTACGTATCTATCGTACATAAAAATTCTTTGTTTAAGCGTGAATTTTTCGGTAGGCATTTCAGTGTATTAATAAGAATTATCTAATGTAATTCATACACAGCTCTTGAATCAACTTACACTTATGAAATGCACAATGAACAAACTCTACTCTTTATAGCTCGAGCAGAAGGCAGCAACTGACACAGTATAACACAGCTGATAAACGTAACTTTGAGCGGGTCATTGGCCGCTAGTGCGATACAGAATAATACGGAGGTCACTGCAGTGCAAGCGAACCATGTATGTACGTGATCTTTGACCCGGCTATAAATGGAACGCATGGTATATTTGATGTACACCCCACATGTTGCAGAAGATGTGTCCAGGTATTCTTATTCTCACTAAACTCAAAAATGTCTTGCGTGATATTTCCGTAGGCGGTCTTAGTGCTCCTTTGTATTCTGGCAGTGCCTTTTCAAATGACGAAACGCCATAGGAAGAAGTCACACATTGTAAGGTCCGATGATTGAGATGGTCATTTGCAGCTGCTGCACGCGACCAATCAGATTTTACTTTATAATGTGTGTCATCCGCATTTGATGGGGCTAATCATGTTGGTAAATGAACTCCTGTTTCTCATATGCGAGTTATGGCATTAACGATTTTTTTCAGCATATCTGGTTACAGGTATCCCGAGACTGCATCCTCCGCGAAGAAAAATAGGCCTAACTGCGTTCTTCTAAAAATGGCACAAAATTGTTCTCTTTGGGGCTGCTACGTACCATCTCGACGATAAGCGTGGGGTTTATGGAATCTTCATAACCTTACATGGTGTCTATCAACCTTTCTCACTAAATGAAAATAGCTTCATCATAGCGGAATATTAGTGAAAATATTGTCTTACAAAATGTTCCAATATTTTTGTACAGCCGGTTTATAAGCGGTACAAAATTTAAGAGAACGTAGGACATCGAGGGTATCTTAATAAAAACAGAAGCTAATTTTTTTTATTTTTAAAGTCTATGTTATAATGAATAAAACAACGCAATACCAGTAAGCTGCACATATGTATTTGTGCACCTGTTATCTACAGTTTTCTAAAATAATTCCATATTCACGATTTTTTATGGTATTAAAGTATCAACACCCATGAATCAATGAAAATCTCAAATAATGATTTTAAATTTAGATGTTTCTAACACTCCACTGATTTAAACTGTTCTGTTCAATTTATAAGTGTTTGAGCTAAGGTGGTGGAGAGGACAAAATATTGCACACAAATAAGGAAAATAAATAGAATTTTCATGAAATGTCAAGAGCTTTTATGTGTAAAACATAATTTAAAACACTTAAAATATCATTTGGGAGAAACAAAACACACTTCATAACTATTTCTAATTATGTTATTGAGTTTAACAATATGCAAACACAATTTTATTAAAAAGATGTGATATTACAATGTAGTGTGATGCAAGAATTAATACAGTTGTCAAAGAGACGTGTGTGTCGTTGGGTTTCTTTTAGGAAATTGTGACAATATACTTCTTACAAGTTGACAGTAAAACGTGAGCCTACATACCAAATGAATTCAAATTGCGTAAATGAGCCCAAGGTGGATAGATATCTAATGTTACGATACTTGACTTTTCAGGGCATACGAACGCTTTGAGAAAAAATCTTAACTTATCCAGACCAATAATCGTGGCCATCAGCTGTCAAGTACAGTATTGGTGATTGGTTTAGATATAGGTACAAACTGTCGAAAAGACTTGAATCCCATTTGAGTTGAGATATCTCATCCAGGTTTTATCTGGAGATTTTCCTGAGTGAAAAGAATTAAAGTGATGTACTTAGCACTAGTAATTCGCATATCTTTTGAATGATTAAAGTTTTAAAGTAATTTTCCCCAATGTGCATAAAACACCTAGTATTACAAAAGTTTGACTTTTATCAATAATAAAAATCTCTCTACTTACCTAAAAGCCTGGCATGTACTTTATATCTTATAAATAGTGGGTTTATTTCATAACTTTCCAGTCTGAATATCTATTTAACATACATTTGACTTAAACAAAGAACAAACAAATTTACATATTGATGGAAAAGTTTAAAACAACGTTGATTAAATTTCAGGTTTCACCCACTCACTCCACTTTGAAATTTTAAATGGCACTTCTTTCTTCTCCTACTTAATTTTTTTAAATTGTTATCACATATTTGTTATTTCTGTTAGCATTGCCTGAAAATCTGACTGCCATTATTTTTTAATTTGGATAGATTAATACTATAATACTGTACCCTACTACAAGAAAATGTAAGTCAATTAGTCAGGAGTTCTGAAATAGGTCATCAATAGTTATAATTCTACCCAAAGCAAACTGTTTTTTTTTATCCTGGAAGTAACTGAATTAGTTTTTTATTCTGTCAAATTCCAACAATGATGCAGTTTCTGAGCAACGATAGAAAACAAAAGATATTCTTACTATAGAATATTTTGTAAAAGGACATATCAAAATGTAGGGTTCCATTTGAAATTTCAAAGTGGAGTTGGCTGAGGTAAAGGGTTGAAAACTAAATTTATCAAATTGCTTTTAAAATTCAGTACGTTACTTCATTGTTGTTGGAATTCAGACAGAATAAAAAACTAAGTCAATTGTAGGATGAAAAACAATTTTGGGGGGATAATATTATTATTATACAGTCTATTTCAAACTGGTGATTAATCCGCTAATATTCTGTTCATTCTTGTAAGGTATATACTATTTTGAAACAATTTATTACTAAAATGCTTCTATTACATTGATCACTCAATTTCAAACAACAGTAATGTCCCAGTTGACAATAAAAAAGATGATAAGCACGCTCTTTTCCAAATTTAAGCATCAGGAGTAAAGTGGCGTGTTTTGCTTTATTTCAATTAAATTCGTGTTACAATGTTAGTTATATAAAAAAAGGGATTTGAAATTAAAGCCTGTATATATACTTTGTAAATAAGCCCTATGTGATATACTTCTACAAGGCTTTGGTTATAAACTTGTCCGCTCACGCAATGTTTTATGTCTCGGCTACTAAGCGTGCAGCAGCCGGCAGCGCCCTTGCTCCAACTCCGCTTTCTACAAACCGTCACAACCTTGTCTATACAAGATGCTGGAATCATCCTCTCTCGGGTAAACGGACATACACATTCTGATTGACACGATTGAGCCCAACCGCCACGGGTGGCCGAGGTCGTTAAGGCACGGACTCGTGAGCGGGAGGTCTGCGGTTCGAATCCCGCCAGGACCGTCCTCCCTGACTGGGGTTTTTTCCAGGTTTTCCTCAGTCTTCATAACTGGCAAATGCCGGGGAGGTACCTAAACTTAGGCCTGGAACGCTTCCTTCCTTAAAAAAAAAAAAAAAAAAAATATCCTTTCCCAATTTATCATTTCATCTCATGTATCATCAGTGTCCACCGCCTGTGGTGCCTCAGTAGTAAAAACGGGCGTTAAACACTACTCAAAAAAAAAAAAAAAAAAAAAACGATTGAGCCTGGACACGACAATGTTTCCGATTTCAATGGTAATGTTTTCTATTATATTCCGAAACTGCCACTTTTCCTAATTCCGGCAGTGATATTTTTGGTAAACGTTTAAAATTTACATAAATTTTGTGTGGTTTTTCCTGTGTTAGTAACTGCAACTTTTCACGGTTTTTTTTTTTCCTTCCCCTTTTGCAATGAAACGGTTTATTCGTATATGTGCAAAATATCGTGAATTGTAGATCTAGTAGCAGGCAATTGATCGGGAAGTTTCTGAATAAATTTTGCACTTGCAAATAAAAAAAAAACATATAAAAATTATAACATTTGCATATAAAAATGCGTTCCTTTAGAATCAACTGTCTACTAACGCTCCTCGCGAGTAAACGTATATTGCCATAAGACCAGCAGGAAACGGTCTCTGGAAATGTGGTTCACAAGAGTATAACCAGAAGGGAAGCGGAGCTGATGTAGGGGCCCCACCGCTTGATATACGCCCAGTGGTCGAGACGTTAAAACAGTATGAGCGGACAAGTTTTATAACTAAAGTTCTATATAAGACCGACATAACATTTATAACATTACAATAAATTGTACTGTTATAATAAGGCAATGTTTTATACTAAATGTAAATTGTTGTAGATAAGGCACGGATATTAATGACCAAAAATATGAAAATATAACAATAATATACTTTAAAAACAACATTTTTTACACATTTTTAACACCTACCTTAATTTAAATTAAATTTTTATTGAATACCTTAAAACGTGATTTATTAAAACTAGCATTACCTTTTGAATTTATTTAATGACTTAGGAGAACACTTAATACTACATCAAATGAAAGAAACATGGACAGTCACAGAGTATTTAAAAAACAAAGGACACACTTTTTAAAGTTTTCAAATAAAAATCGATCTTCTGTAGTCGCCCAGCATTGACTTGTATCGGGAAAAACTCCACTCAAAATCTCAGTATTTCATTGGAACATATATGCAATAAGTCAAATCAATACTGCTGTATTCAGACTCAACGTCATTGAATGTTGCCGGCTTACCATTCAAAATGTCAGCATTGTTGCATAGTATAGAGTATCCCTCATTCCGCCCAGCAAGACTGTAGTTTTGCAGTAACATGTTCACCAATTTTACTATGCATACCATTTCATTTATTTTCCACAAGTTCAAGATCATCACAGAGTTTATCTCCAGATTCTTTTAGGTGTGTAATTGTTGTTGATATTGTGCTAAAATTTGAATATGTAAACAAAGTCCCCGGCCAATGTGCTACTTGAAAACAGAGCTTTGGCAGTTATGACATAGTAGGAAAAGAAAGTTCTGAGAAAATTCAAACAACACTTCAGGGGTGTGCAAAATTCACCATTGAGATGGCTGTAAGCAAATAAGGGAAGGAAAAAAATATGAGAAAATTACGAAAAATAATGGTAAATTAAAAAAAAAAAAATACAGTTTTAATCAGATTGCTTATTTTAAGTTTGCGATGGAAATAACAAAAAGGAAAAAACTTGACTAATGATTAGCCTAATTATAAGAATCGTTGTTTTACTCTTGTTCTTCCTCCGTATGCTGTTCTTTTCCAGTAGTCTTTAGCACATCTGGTACTAAATTCCACACAATTTCTTAATTTCGTTCATACAGTTTGTCAACGTCTTCCGATAGCTCTCTGTGGATGCGTACACCAAGGTTTATAAATATTGAATGCTCCATTTGGTTCAAGATCAAAAGAAATACATTATTAAACAAAAATAGATGTAATTTTGTAAGACACAACAATTGAAAGGCATACTACTTGGGGATTCCACTATTTTCATAATCAATTTATTCGTTGCAGTGAATAAATAAACCGTATAGCAATAAATTTCTTTTCCTGTTCATGATCTTTACGACACTACGTTTTACATTTTAGATCACGCACCGTTAATGGCAGTTTCTTCACTACACAAAAACTACTCGGACTCTCGGACTCATTGCAAGCTGGTACAGTTACGGAAGAAATACTGGGCTGAGGTGCTGTTAAACTTTGCTGTTATTTGTTGCGACTTATCAGTATAGCGAATCTAGACAATCGTAAACGGTGAACTATTTTTGTTCATATTGGATACGAGCATGGCTGTATCTCGTAGTCTGGCTGGCATTATTTTGCTTTTCTTTGAAACGTTACTGTATGTTTTTCCATTTCTTGCCTTAGCTTAAAAAAATTATTAAGTTGGATTTAAGATTCTTCCTAGACATACTATAGCCCGAACTGTAGTCTATAAATATATAACACGTCATCCAACTATCTAATGACCGATGCAGCTGCGGGGCATCGGTCGATAAGCGAACGGAGGACAAGTCAATAGAGTCGGGGTAAGACATAAAAATAAAATATACATAAATATATTTAAATTTCTTAATGAAATAATATTCAACATTTAAAGGGGTCGGTGGTAGAAACAATGGAGTAATAGGCTAATAAACTCTAAAGCGCTGAAATAGTTAAGTTATTTTCCTTTGGAATTAAGGCATAATATGGATGGGTAGTCATATTATGTCAGTTCTGGTAGTCTAGTTATAGTGACGTTTTCCTCGTAGACCCAAGCTCGCGGGTTCAAATCCGACCAGGGTGAATGGATTTTAGCGGGTAAAATCCTAATCATAGCTGCTTTCGAAAGGGAAGTTAAGCCGTTGGTCTCTTTTCGTAGATTTAAGGCACATAAAACAACCTCAAACCTAAAAGAAGAAGCCTCTGAGAAAAATTAATCAACCCTTTCACGTCCTGAATTTAATTGGAAGAAGATATTAAAGTGCCCTTAAATGAAATAAACAAATAACCCAAACCATGTAAGGAACTATCTGACTTCATGTTCAACACATTTCTCACCTGCTTATGGAATTACCCATTACGCTTCCTAATTCTCTTTAAGAAATTAAATAGTTTGTTATCCTTTAGTTCATTTAATGTGTGTGGAGCCTAGTAATTTATAAACAGCATTACGACGTGGAACTTTTATCTATTGAAAATTGATCTTCAAATTATCTCCTGACAGCACAAGAGGACTCTGTACGAACTTACGAATCATAAACGCTCGTTGTAAAGTAATTAGGTCATATAGTGTTCTTAGCAGAAGTTACCGCAGGATTAGATGGGTGTTTTCTACACTATTCAAATACCCTACTAAGTGTTGTGATACTAGAGTCCAACGTAGCATTTCGGTAAACCCCGTCTCCCCCGACAAGTGTAGCCCGGCTGGCAATGCAGCACCCCGCCGCAGCTTCAGTCATCAGATAATGGGAAAGCCCGGTATATATTTTGCGTTGATGGAGGAACGCTGATATATGTACGGGCTGGAGAGTGTCATGCCATTACGACTAGAAAGGCATCAAAGTGGTAAGAAAGAGTATGGCCCTCGTAAACGTAGTTCAGTAAGACTGGTGCACCAACATCCCAGCAATATGCTTTGTTAAGAAGCCACACTGCGAGAATCCTTTGACAGGTATAAAAACCGAATCTTCGTCATTCCACTGAGAGGAATAGCCGTGAAAGATCTTTGAACTGACGATCTCACATTTTGTCAAATGCATAACAGTTATATATGATAAACGGTTACATTGAGGACTATAGCAATGAATAAATGAATGAATGAATGAATGAATGAATGAATGGTATTTAACGCCCCTTTTTTGCTACAGAGGCATCACGGGCGATGAACACTGATGATACCTGAGATGAAATGGTATACTGGGAAAGGATGTATTTTTAAGGAAGGAAGCGTTCCAGGTCTAAGTTTTAGGGTACCTCCCCGGCATTTGCCATTTACGAGGACTGAGGAAAACCTGGAAGAAACCTCAGTTAGGGAGGACAGTCCTGGCGGGAATCGAACCCCAGACCTCCCGCTGACGATTCCGCGCCTTAACGACCTCGGTCACCGGTGGCGTTTAAAAAAAAAACTATAGCAAAGGAGCAATGAAAGTATGTTGGAGGAAACAGATTTCGTTTTTATGCAGACCAGAGGTGTTGCAACGGTTTTATGTATTCTGGTACAGATAGCGGTGGCGGTGTTCTGTGGAGAATTGCACGTTTCAACCATCACCCTAGAAAGTGTGAAACTGGCGTGTGTACTGCAGCCCAAGGACAGCATAACCCTCCAGTGCAGATTCTTCGACGTGCCGCGGTGGTTCATATTCGCAATAAAAACGTCGAAAAGATCCCAACGAAAATGCGTTGACAGAAATGCGACGAGGTGTTGATGAGTGACTACTATAGGGGTCGGCCACATAGGAATGCATTTTGGGAACTTGTTGCAACCGCAGGTAGCTAACGGGTGTCCCAAAAGAAGCTGTTACTATCTCCTTAACCAGGAGCTTTATAAACATGAACTTTTGATTTATATTGTTTCTATTTTAGAATATATAGTATACACTTATGTCTTACATCAGAGCGCTGTTGCCAAGCCCAATATAACACACTGGTATATGACCGATATGCTTTTTAGTACAGATGAATTGAATGATGACGGCTTTAATGGAAGTTTACAGAATTTTAGAACATTAATCATTAGGTTATTAATGATTAATTGGACCTCCTCTTTGAATAACAGCAAATGACTTGTGGCTATACCCAGCTTGGTTACAGATTTTGTATACCTGAAGCGTTATATATTTTTGCTTATTTAGAGACTAACAAATACTTGACTATGGAAATGACGGTTCATCCTGAAGTATCACACCAGTCACATTGTAGTATTTTGCACTGAGCTTGGTAATTAAATCCATGAATTAGATATAATATAAAATTAGATATATTATAAAATTAAAAGTATTATAAAATTATAAAATTGGAAACTTTTAGAAAAGTCCTGTATCTAAGACTTTCAGCTATTTTGCCGCTCCATTTGCAAAGTTTTGTATACATTAATTATGGTTGCAGTCACTCATGTAAGTGGCTAATGAATAGACTGAAAGTTCCGACAAGGGTGGCCGAGGTCGTTAAGGCACGAACTGGTAATCGGGAGGTCTGTGGTTCGATTCTCGCCAGGACTGTCCTCTTTGATTGGGGTTTATTTTAAATTTACCTCCGCCTCATAAATGGCAAATGCCGGGAAGGTACCTAACTTAAGCCTGGAACGTTGCCTTTCTCCAAAAAAAAAAAAAAGTGTCCAGGGCCTATGAATCCTTAGTAGAAAAAAAGACTGCAAGTACAAAAGCAGAAAGAGTTTGTCTATTGATAATTATTGGCAATAATTTACTTTCATTTTGAATTGTTGAATTCTAAAACTTTGAAAAAATAACGATTCAATTTTAATTCTGTGACCTCCATTTTCTCATATTTCTCGGAACAAAACACAAAGCATGGAATGAAAGGGTAAATAAATAATAAAATGAAATTAAACGATTCTTTCATTCACGTTTATGTACATAGTACCAATCGAATGTGAGTGGAATTTTTACACTTGCAGAAGATGAAGTTAAAAATGCGTATTTTGGGGACAAAATATCGCTAAAGGCAATAATTACACATAAAAGTGCTTGCTTTACCCCTAAAAATAGCATATGGTTTTATAACGTACAGTGCCATTTATCGTCGAATTTAAACTGTGATGTATATCTCCCAAAATACGATAAAAGATTTAAATCACTGCGAACATTCCTTTCCATATTGTCAGTCTTCCGTAACTGTACAAGCTGTGCTGTTGAGGTTTTCCTCCGGTCTTGCCTTGAAATCCTGCGATTTGTCATGGGTCATCAAAACTAAATAAATAAGCAAAAACCATTTTGTCCACGCAGGTGACATAAAAACAACTAACCAAATCATCAAATGCAAATCAAATTAAGTAATTAACTATGTACAAAATTTCCATTTGAAATTAGCGCTTTAGAGAGTGGCAGTAAAATGCTTTGTTGTGTACTGACATTCTCAATTAATGGTCACCTAGTAACTATAATCGTGTTTACTCCATTATCACAAGAAAAATGTGTGCGGTCTGTACCATATAATTTCAAGCACAGACTGGAGATATTTCTTGCATTTCATACATGATTTTATTGAGGCGCGCGTATGAGAGAAAGGGTTTTTAATTATTGGTAAAATGACCTTCCAACCAGTCAATAGTATTGATCTTCTGCTCAGAAATTGGTTTATTTCCTCGAGTATAGCGCCAGGTAAGAGAGCGCGCTAAATATTCTGTATTGAACAGAGCAGAAGAGCTTTATGTTCATTGAGATCAACAGGTATTTTTAATTCAATGTGTACAAAAAAATAAAAAAAATAAAATGACATATTAACCATGATAGACATTTTAGTAGGAAATGTTAATATTTCTGAGGTGTGTTTGCTGTAGGAGTGATCGTTAAACTGTTGTATTTTATTAAGGATAAAATATTTATTATTTTAAGTGATATGTAAATTATAAACAATAGGAAAGATTACATTTTACTTCATTAATCTCATTAAACACATTAGCGCCCACTTGCTCCATTAGCGCAGAAAAGTCTTTTACCTGGTTCATTTGACGTGTTTTCTACACAAAAATCGGCCCTTTGGGATTGTTCACGTAGATCATTCTCCCCTATATTAACGTTCATAGCCCTGCGGGTCGGTTTGGTCAGAGAGGCTAGTAACGAAATATCTCACTTTATCTTCTTTTTTTCTGCCGATGTCCAATACGTGCGCTTGAGGATAATGTTCACACTTACAATAGTGGACTCTGCAAGTATTTTCTGCTACTGTTTCCTTTAACGGCAATATTTCTGAATATATGAGGTATGTAAAGGTTTCTGTGTTTTAATTATACGCTATTAAAGCATTACAAATATTTGACATAAACGTATATGTTAAAGTTCGATAGCTTAAAAGAATCTCAAGTTTAAATCCTAAGCATCAACTTCGACATCATTTTTTCTTCCATTAAGCTTGTTGCTGTTCGTTATGGCTTCACTAGTTTGTTTATTGTGTACTGTATCGTATAGTCCAGGCATGGTCGCGCAGAAAACCTCAGTGCGTTATGAACTGATCAGCAGCTGACCGCGACGATATTGTCATGCTCAATTGTAATGTTAATGGAAGTATAGCTAACAAAAGCATTATTTGGTTTGAATGTTCATGCAAAGAAACAGTCCATTGTACAGCCTTTGACAAGAGAGAGAGAGAGAGAGAGAGAGAGAGAGAGAGAGAGAGAGAGAGAGTCATCTCTTGAACGCAAAATTCTTCTAGGTCCTACTCGTTACACTACGCGGGTCACTAGGTATCCGGCAAGGCTGTGTAGCCACTGCAGCAGTTATGTTGTATAACATGCACTAAAGACGCTGACTGACTAGTGTGTGTTCCGCTCTTTGTTTGTAGCACAGTGTACAGTGATGCCATGGCTAAGAGCCCCGACATGAAACAATTTTTAATAAACCTTTGTAATATATTATGACAAATTAGTTTCGTACTATCATTTCTCACGCACAGCAAGATTAAACGTAAACAAACAAACAAACACACACACACACACACACACACACACACACACACATTCATATTATTTTATCTAAGCGGAATATGCTGCTCACGCATTCCCTGCACTAAGGACAAAAATGACTTATGGGCCTAAATTCAAGAAGCCCGGGATATTGTAGCCTCTCGTCCATACTACTGTAGAAATCTGATATCATTTATGTACCGAAGATTGAGGGCAGCTATTTATGCTAAGGGTTCATACAGCCGATATTAGTTTTGTGTTTATTTCTGTGTGTTTTCACTTTAGAGGACAAATATTTCTATTCGTATATTAGTTACTTGTAAAGAGTACTTTAGTTTGTGATTACGTTTTTGCGTGTGCATAGGTAATGCCGGAAAACTCAAATAATACCTTAAAATATAATATTTAGGCAAAGTGCTGTTCTACATATACACTTATAAAACTAATAATAAAAAATAAATGAACTTTGTGGGATTTGAACCCAGGAGCTTACGCAAAAGAGCAATGCCGTCTAAACTCCTCTGCCACCGTTACTCCATCCTAATGTTCTATTTCCATACGCTTATGATTGTATCATTACGTTTACAGGCAAAGCACCCACTGCAGTGTGGCAGTCTCTGCATGCAGGTTGTGAATACAGCGCTTTCCCTAAATTTCTCCGATCGACACGTAGAATCGGGGAGTGATTTTTTTTTTTTTTTTTTTTTGGTTTGTCAAAAAGTGTTAGTGCTTAGCTCGCACATTGTCGTCATATTTACTATGATAGTAAATATCTCACACTTTCCTTCACATGAATTATGTAACGTTCTGCTTGGCTTTTATACAAGTTTTCCAACGCTGAATTTTGGAGGAGGTTAATGTATACAGAGAGAATTAAAAATAAATACTAGACCCCAGATTAAAAAAAATCCTTTTTTATTAGTGAGTCAGAAAAGTCTAAGTGCATAAAAACTATATTAAATAAATATCTAACATTGTGGGAAGCTTTTATTTTTCTGATTTTTGATTATTCGTACTATTCTTGCTATTTCCGACTTCTGTGTAACTATTTTCTTATTATAGTGCTTTATTGGTAGAAATAAGAAGTAACTCTTTGTTCCAAAGCAGGTGCTGTAAAGAATGTTTTGCTTTTAATTTCATTTTATAAATGAAGTTCTCTGTGGCTAACAATTTCTTCATCCCTCCTAAGAAGATCTTTAAAAACATTTAAGTCGAGCAAATAGGTCGCTAGAGTATTAGAGTTTTCATTGCAAGCGAACGTAAGTGGATTCTATTGTGCCAGTTTAATGTTGAATTATTAAAAACAATCAAGACAATTGGAGCGCGGCATGATTCCAATTACAAAGACTTAAACTGCAACAATGACAATTTTGGTGCCGCTTGTCTACAAAGAAAGCGAAACCGTTATACCTGAACGCCATCATAAATTATCACTGAGACTTACAACATTATCACCTTGAAATTTCTGGCAGATTCCTTTATTATACTCAACAAGGGACAGATTCTCCTTTCAGAATCTGTACATGTTAGCACTAAAATATAGTTTAAGGTATAGGAATCATTATTTAAAAAATTTCTTAAACAAAACTGTAATTACGCACAACTTCAGATAAATAATTTAAATCAATCATTTTTGTTGCAAATTTAACGATCATTGAGAAAATTAATTTTAGTTACCAGCAATAGTGTGTAACGCCTTTTTACTGCTTACATTATATAATTTAACTACCTTTTTACCTGCCTTTTCGTGTCTTTTTCAATCCTTGAACATCCGGTCTCTAATAATTCCGTACTAAATTATCACATTTAACTACAATATCAAACTTACCCATATAATTCATACGTATCTAGTTGAAACGTGTACAAGGTTTCCTATCTGCACAATTTTTTAAATAAAAGTAGATTTCCTTGCAGAACATTGATGTTCTACCTTAGATGCCAACGATAAATCTGTACTGCTGGGAAATCTACTTCCAATTAAAAGAAGACGTAGGAGGGCCACTTGGTATATAGTAATAGCAAAGACACTGCCAAAAACGTATGGATTGCTTCTGTAGAAACAAAGGTACAAAAACGCGTTTAATGCCATTTAGTCTTCTACAGACTTTTTGACAGACAGAGCCTTATTTTGCTATGCCGTCTTGTGCTCATAAATTCTAATATAAATAATGACCGGACAAAAAGTAACCAAAATATGTCACCTATACAATGTTTCCATTAAACGAAACGTTTAGGTGTAATTCACCTTACACATTTCTTTGAACCTGTATTCTCACAATTAGATTACATTGAGATAACGAACAGGCTACTTTTGTTATAAGGGCACGAAGGTAAACAAATATAACCTGGGTACATACACAGCTGTTTACCGAAAGTTGTGCTGACAGTCAAACGTGAACAGCTGATCAAGTATTGGAGAAGTGGACAGAGTAGCTTGTTGTTATTTATAGTAGTTACATTAAGCGGTGCCAGATATTTAATGATAAATTTTGTGCCTTTAAAACCGCAGGAAACAGGAAAAGGTACTAGAATTTACTTCCTGGGAGTGCCGAGTTCCGTTCAATTCTGTATTGTCACAGTGCAGCGAAAAACCTGCCCTTCTGCTGTACAAATTCAGTGCAAATTTTCGGAGTTGGAATAGTATATATTTTATTTATATGCTAGAAACAGAAAATTGATATTAGTCATGTTTTTAAAATTATTTTTGACCGCAGCCGAATGCAAGCCTTGCGAAGACAATGTCACGCCAGTCGCCGGTTTTGTAGGACAAATTCCCCCCCCCCACAAGCAAAACTCCCCTATTTCAAAGTAATGTCATAAATACTTTATATTTCTTTTTTTTTTTTTTTCCTACCAAATTTAAAACGTTTCCATTTATCACTGGCAAACACTTATGTTTTATATTCTGAAGTAAAAATAGAAGATTACGGACATGAGTGCATGAGAAGACACAAATTCGTTCATTTTTTTGGTAATGAAGTTGTCATACATTCCTTAAATTTCAAGGCACCGGAATGGTTTAGTTCATCATAGCATGGGATTGCTTTCTTGACTTTTGCAAACCATTTTACCACATTAACATATCTTAATCCAAGAATCTCAACTGTAGAAACTATTGAAATGACTGTATGATCTGCAATTGTCAGGTTGTTCCCTGCTATTCATTCTTGACCTTCCAGAAATTTATATAGGAACTCAGAAACTTCCCAATTTTTCTTGCATTTTGCTGGTTCAGCTGATGCACCAGCTAACATGATTGAGTAATAATAATCGCCAAATCTCTGATAAAGCGTGTCCATGTCAAAATACAGCCGCTGGTCCACAAGTACTCTTTGGGTAGAGAGAATGATCCTTTCCATACTGATTTACAAGATAGTATAGGTTTGCAGGCAAAACCTACTGTCATTCAGAGTAGGAACTGTGTGCTGTGGATTCATCTTCAAGAACTCTGGTTTCAAATGTTCCCCAGCCACCAGGTTTGTGAGCTAAGGATTGAGCTCAACACCATGAGTATTCGTTGTAAGTAACACAGAACGGCAAGAAGCACTTCCAGGAACATTGTGAAAAAACAGTCATTTTGAAACACAGCAGTAAGGATCATTTGTTGAATTCCAGCAACCTCACAACTCACATGTTCACAGCGAACAGCGAAGTGTCCAAACCACAAGCTAACTTGATACGTTTCCAGTGCGATCGATTATCTTGTGTCAGCACACTGATACAATGACTCGTTCTGTGCTATAGAAATGAAAGAAAGAAATCTGTAACCGACTCGCACAACTTTCATCATTAATAGTATATGCAGAATATTATTTCTATTTTATAATGAGTATTTTCTTTGTTATAGGAAGTAGTGCTCGCCTACAGTCACGCATTTCGGACATCTTTTAATAAAATTTGCATTCACTCTTAACATCTGTGCTTACGCAATTATTTCAATTTCTACCCTGAATATTTTCTTGGTACAGTTTATTTGGTCTTTGTTCTAGTTGTAAAATACCAATATACAGGCTTCAATGTATGTACCAAAAAGTAAAATAAAGTATAAAAAAAAACTGCGTCCAAAGAAATTTTGTTTCAAAAAGTAAAAATTTGTTTATCAAAAAGCCCAAGTTAAAGTGGAGCCAATATATGGAACCACATGCTATAAAATGAAAGACCTACTTCCAATAGATCCTAAGAAAAAGAAAACTAAATTTCAATAAGTTAATATTACTAGGATAGGGACATGACATACGGATCCCCTTAAATTGTAATTATTCAGGGGCCTTCTTCCTCAAGATTCGCGAGGGACGAATGAAACAATTTTGAGCAACGAGATGTGCTTCAATTCCTTCTAACAGTTCCTGGTGAACCACTGCGCGGTGGTTTGAAAGTAGATCCTGTTCTTTCAAATCGTTCGTTCAGATACCGCATTGATTGGTCTGTCCTCGTGGTCTAGTGGTAACCATACTTGCCTCGTAGACCCAAGATCGCGGGTTCGATCCTGGCCAGGGTCGATTGATTTTTTTTCGGGCGTAAAAATCAGAGTATGGCTTCCTTCGGATGGGAACTGAAGCGAAGCCGTGGTTCCCGTTTCGTGGATTTACGGCAGGTAAAAGAACCTTCCTTAAGCCTGAAATAAGAGGCCTCTGAGTAAAATTTATCAGCCGTTTCACGCCCGGAATTGAATAGGACACTGATGACCTGAAATGTTAAAGAGCGTCCTTAAATGAACCAAATCAACAATCGCATTGCTTGCAGTGTTGGCGGTTGAATACCAGGGAGTGTCTCTTCTAACTCTGTTACCGTTAATTCTGAATTGTAACATAAATCCACGCTGTACTGTGGTAAATATGTGATCAATTTCACAGCCAGAACCACATACATTTACTGATAACTAGAGATGGAACAATTTCTTCGGAAACAAACCATCACTGATGGGGTACATAGTTCGGAGAATTTTTGGAAACCTGGAAGCTGGGCAAAGTTTAGAGTCAGCTACACTGAATGGTTGATGCTAAGTCAATTTTGTGTTCATGGTAGGCACATTTTCCGCGCTGCTGATAACAAAATGGATGTGACAACAGAAAATGAGAACATAAATGACACCAACAAGAGGGAAAACATCATGGATGTCAACCGCAGCACTGCACGCTGTGTTGATATTGTCCTTTGGATTGTTTTGTTATGGTCGAGGAAGAACATTTCTGTACTTGAGTCTTGCTCAAGAGCTGGCCGTTTGTGCCTATGCCCTCAGTGGATGCACCTCCAAGAGGAAGGAGGGAGACACCGGGCGGTTACATTCCACGGCAAGTTCCGCAAGAACGCGGATGAGGTCCCTAAAAGTTTCCAGGTAGAACACCCCGAAGCTGGAGAAGCCCCCATCGAAAAAATTCAAGCGGAATGAAATGATGGGAAACCACGAAAAACCCAAGGTCAAGATGGTCAAGGGATTTGAATGGGGTCCTACAGAATGTAATATTCCGGTCTGATCCACTAACTCGGTTAGTGCATGCGTACTGTTTGTTCAAGTCATGACAGTGGCGTGTTTATGCGTGAAGAACTATGAGAACTGAAAAATAACTTACGGAGAAAGCTACTTTATCTCATCTATGTAAAAAAAAGCTGAAGATTCAGGAACTTTTGTATACTTCTAATTTTATTAATTGCCTTGCAAACGTAGCGTTTTTGGTTGTAACATGAACCAAAGTTGTTAATATTAAAATTAATTTTCCAGCCAGAACGAAGATTAACTGGTTAAAAGGAACTATATGGGTATAAAATATGGCAATCACAGCTCTATGCCTTAAAATGCTTTACAACGACATGATTTAAATAAACACATGTACAGCAATACGTGTTACCAACAGCGTGGCAAGCGCATGCTTATGCAAGCAAATCACGTCATCCTTAAGTACTCAGTATCATAGCTAATAGCCACATCTTCACTGAACTTGCTAATTGACTACAGCTCTCCTGCCTTTCTACTCTCTCTTTCCTCGCTGCTGCCGAATGTTTGATGAGTCAACAGCCTGCGCATTAGATAAAATTAAGAATTAATCTCTGCCCTACGAGCAGCGAGAGGAAATTTGAAGCTTCGCCCGAAAAGGAAAGAAATTACCCGCACCCTTTGGTCCTAACCCCAAATCAAACGTCTCATCATTTCGCCTGGTTGCTGGAGCCTATTGTAAAGGCCAGAAGTTAAGCCATAGAATAGGCAGTGTGATCAAGAGGCTGATTATAGCTTTGGTGGTGGCTACAGTAATTTATAGCGGCAGACTAGTTGGGATGTGCCCAAGTAGAATATCAGTGCCGAACTGACCATTCTTGTTCACTTCTGTAGGAAACTGCTTCGTTGTTTTAGCATTCACTCCTTTCATCCCAATGTGAGATACTGTGAGGGCACTGGAGAGACGCCATTTATTCACAACCAGATGACCACGTTCATTTCCAAACGCCCATTACTTCCCACAGATGGAAGGGGGACATTTTTTATGTCCAGCATTATGACGCAACAAAGTCTTGAATGCAAATGTCGTTCCGATGGCTCGTATTGTTACTACTGTGCCGAATGGCATTTGAGCGGAAAAATCAGAGTGGGATTTCAGAGTTTCTCCCAGTTTTACCTCTCCTTTAACCCCTTCTTTGTGTTCGTTTCACTTTATCTTAATGTGTGCTGGCCCTTCCGATGGGAACCATTACATCTGTCTGTTCTAATGGACACTTCTCATTCATCTGCCGTTCAATCTTGAGTTTGTAGTTTAGGGAAGTGGTACCTTGGAGGCCCAACTTTCGAAATGAACTGGATTTAGTTGATGTCATATGGATGTCCCTTGACATAGAATTGTATGTTTGAAGACGGTTGGCGGATTCATTCATTCATTCTCACTCTATAGTCTAATGTGCTGACTTATTAGGCTTCCAATTTGTAGACTAACTCACAAGCGATAGTATTGGGCGGTGTAAAATTTAGTATCAATGAAGTCTTAAGATTGTAAAATATGCTGTGCACCATGAGGTTTGATAGTAACATCTTGTAGTGTAATAACACAAATAATATCTGAATTTCCGTATCATCCGTCTCATAATTTCCAACTGTTAGTCCTCAGCTGTTTATTTTAATTTTATTTTGATTTGTAAGCATAAAATGTGTTTATTATCATTATTACGTAAACATAAAAGTCTGAGATCATCAAACTAGGTGCTAAAAATAAGGTTTAGATATTTTCATTACTAGTAATGGCAAATGAAGCCAAAATGTCTGAATCTCAAATTAATAGGAAGAGCTACGACTGACTAAATGTGATAGCAACAATGCTTGCTTAGAATGTAGTATTTATTTCTGGTTAACTTTATCATCACATATTTTAAGCATATATCCGAGATGGAGGTCTGCCTATCTCACGCACGCTGTGTTACTATTTGGAATCCTCCGGCGCGAATAACTGTTTACTTGCGTTTGGAGCCAAAATTTTAATTAGGGCATTGTGCTACTATGAATAGGTAAATATGAAACGACGTATGAATATTAAAATTCAGATGAAAACTAGAAATGAAATGGCTGCGTTTTATTTGGGTGGCGGGTCAGGTGAATGGAAAGAGTGCATGGAGGAAGGCTGGGAACCGCTTGAGGAACATGGATATGCAGCAGACAATTGCGCAATGGAAGATGATTTCGCTAGAAGTATAGTTAGAGCTAAAATCTGACTGGATGATGAAGCAGTACATCAGAACAGGGGTCATACTTATTAGCCAGGAGCTCGATAATGGGTTCACACTTTTCCCCTTCTGTGAGGAGGGGAATCGTGAATACATGTACAGCCGAATGTAAAGGTATGGAAGAATGGAGGGAAAAGTATCTACCACAACCCTTTACCGGATGGAAAAGAAGAAGATTGGCGTTGCTGAGCAGGCAAGGAAAAGGAGGAGAAATTACACTAATTTCTGATAACAAGAGGTGGGGAAAACACATTGAATAAATCTAATTTTTATTTTATTCTTATAGATGTGTGCCTTTTTATATTTCATTATGGAATGCCTAACATCTAATCTGGTATATAATGTATTATAAAAGCATGTTGAAGTTATTGTAATGTTGCCACCATCACCACTTTGTAATCATAAAGGTGCTTATTATTATTATTATTATTATTATTATTATTATTATTGTTATTATCATCATCATCATCTTATCATTATTATCTTATCATTATTATCAACACTCAAACATAAAAGTCTGGGGCCATCAGCAGCAGCGCCGCTGCTTTCTCAATAATGATTGAAATCAAATGGAATCGGATGAAGTTTATTATCTTGCCTTTTGAACACTCACTCCCGGAATCTTTGAAAACACTTCTGTGTCTGTTTGTAATGTGAAGGGCAATGATATTCCATAAGGTTGGTATGCATACAAAATAGTGTTTAATGCCCTTTTTCACGCTGAGGCATCACAGGCAGTGTACATTTTTTTAGGGAGGAAACGTACGAAGCCTAAGTTTAGGGTACCTCGCTGGTATTTGTCATTATTGGGGAGAATGGTCCTGGTGGGAAACGGATCCCAGACCTCCCGCTTACGAGTCCGTATCTTAACGACCTCGCCACCCGTAGCGCTCACAATCCGATTATGATTTATGATCCATAACTGTCATACGTAAATGTACGCAGCCCTTCTTGAATCGCTCCATGGAAAACGTCCGTTTATAACAACATTTTGAAGATTGCATGCATAATTGACAATAAATATGCATATAATTAGCATTTCAGAGTATTAATAAGCAGCCCAAACTTAACTATTGGGCATAGGATACAGCTAAATGAGGTTTTTTGGTTACTTTAGAGCAGGTGTATTTTTAATCCATGTTATATGGCTATAAACGCTTTAAGAAGAGCATGGTAAGAGCATTTTGTTTACTGGCTAATAACTACTCTGTTTGAGTCGCCACTAATGCATTTTATTCGTGTAATTCAAAGTTTTCATGTAACAGGTACTGAAGGATAAGATATGTGTAAATAAGATTTGATAACGTATGGACGTAACACAATTCGCTCTTGTTTTTCATAAAACAATTGAAAATATAACAAAAGACTAACTTCAAGTAACAACCAGATTGACATGGACTTAAAGCATGTCAGAACTGCAAATATACATCACCGCAGCTCAGATTTTATTTGTTTGGACATGAATTAGCGAGCCCTCGTTCGGTTCCAAGCAGAGGAAAGTTTCATATACAGGTTTTTCCAGGAGATTTCCCTCTTCCAAGAAATACAAACGGCAGGTAAATAATGGTCTTGTGTGTTTATTTCCACTCATTGTCTCCAAGAAATGTGGCAATCAACGTAGGACGTTAAACACTTAAAAAGTGTTTTACGAGACTCTGGTCTCCAAGTACCTAAAACATATCCTGTGTTGCCTGAGCTAATAATAAACATTGTTACTGTCATTAGTGTGCCACACCGGGTGGCCGAGGTCGCTAAATCGCGGACTCGTGAGCGGGAGGTCTGGGTTTCTAATCCCACCACAATCGTCCTTCCTGACTGAGGTTTTTTCCAGGTTTTCCTCAGTCCTCATAAATGGCAAATGCCGGGGAGGTACCCTAAACTTAGGCCTGGAACGTTTCCTTCCTTAAAAACAAATCCTTTCCCAATTTATAATTTCACTTCACGTATCATCAGTGTCCATCACTGTGGTGCCCCTACAGCAAAAACGGGCGTTAAACACTTATACATTCTTGTGCCATATTGAGACTTACGAATCCTACTAAGACAAAAAGATATTTAGATCTTGTCGAATATTAGGCATTATGTTTTGAAATAACTCAAAAATTGTTAATGAATTTACTTGATATTTTTTCCACACTTTAAAACATTTTATGGGGATTAATAGTTAGTTTTTGTTATTTAATATGTGCAATTTTTAAAGAACATTTTTAAAGTAATGTAGCAAAAAGGAGTATTTTCTCAAATATAGGCAGTACATAAATAAAGTGCTGTTTTAACGTCGTATTAAGGAATTAGACAGATATTATGAAATAGTAAAGAAGTTACTGAATATTGAAAAGAAAAGGATGTTAATGTCTTGCGTAAAGTTTTCAATAATAATTTTTTCTCCTACATATTTTAATCATTCCTCTTTTTCCTCATTGAGGATTTTGAAAATACACAACATTTTTAGTGGTGTATGATAAAAGTTTCCTTTTTTGCTGCATTATTTTCAAAAATGTTATTCATAAAAATGTGCTTCTAAAATGGAGTATTATTCATAGGACAAAAATGTAACAATATAATAATAATTCTAACCCATTCTTGTACGTATGCCTCTCTCCTTAACAATTAAGTTATTTTTATTCAGACTAGACGTTTGCTTTACAGAGCTGAAGTGTACACTTAAACAAAGGTTGTAAAACGCAATTATCAATCAGCTCGCGGCACTGCACATTCTTACTGCCAAACTCTTTGGGAAGATAAAAGAAATTGAATGAGAAGGGAGTGTAGTTAATTGGCATTACAAGGGGGAAAAAAAAAAAAAAAACACCAGCCATACCACTTAGTCCAACCGACAATAGTAACAGTAAACTAGACAAACTAAATACATGAGCTGTTGGCACTTTGAGCTGAGGAGAAAATTTAAATGCTGAAATAATACAACTGAAGTATAATAACCACTACTAACTTTAGCCTCGTACCAATCAATCCCTCATTAAGCATTTTACTAGCCTTTCTGGTGTTCTTAGAACATTTTATCATTCTTTAAGTGCTAAATTAAAATTCTGCATAGGCATTAATTGTATGGTAATGTAATCGTGCTGGGAAAGAGAAAAATATGGTATCTGTAATATGTTTTGTATATTACAAAATGAAAATCAACTTCAATTCATAGAAACTTTCTAAATATTTATGCGTAAAGTTATATACTGTGATAGAGCAACACTTCACACGAGGCGTAAACTAGATCACCATTGACCCAATTTTCCTTTCGGAATCAAAATTCACATTTTTAATTTAACCTCATAGAGCAAATCCATCGATAATCATTTGATAATATTAATGGTTCTCTGCTAAGTGTTCCAATACCTGTTGTTGTTGTTGTTGTTGTTGTTATTATTATTATTATTATTATTATTATTGCCTTTGTGTAAACTGTGCTGATTGTTTTTCGTTAGTTATGCCTCTATATAACTATGAAAAAAAGGCGATTTTAGTTTGATACACGTGTGGAAATGAATTCTTTCAGAGAAGTGTTAAGGCGACTACAAGAAAATATTGTGGCAGTCGTGTTCCAGGAAGAAAAACGGTTCGCCTACTTGTTAAAAAGTTACGAGAGACAGAATCTCTAATGTTTTTACTGAAGAGAACGTAGAATGAAATACAGGAATTTCCTACGCAAAAATGTCGGCAATGAAATTTTCAACTTCCCTTATAACACAAATTACTGCTGTTTATTGTTATGAGTTTTAAATTAAGTGTATTTTATTGTTTGCAATAAAAATATACGTCTTAACCTTTCAACAAAAAGACTCGTAAATTTTACCACGTGCACATGTTCATTGTGTTGACGCAAAAAAATGTCAGGCCAGTCGCCAAATGGTCAGCACCTTCCCGGCCAGCACTTGTAGTTGCGTTTTCCGCATTACGCAATTAGATTACACAATTATAGGTATTCATTTGTTTAGTGCATGATCATCGCCGTAACGTTTGTAACAACACGAGTTGTGGATGTAAGAGGTAAGTTTAAAACGTCCAATAGTTTTATTATATTTTCTGCAAACGTTGTTCTTTATTGTTCATAAATATCATTGTAGGCATTATTATTATTATTATTATTATTATTATTATTACTATCATCATCATTATTACTATCATTTTCATTAATATTTTTATTCCGGATATCTCTTAAGTTGAATGTTAATGATTCAACGTTTGCAGAAAAGGCACTGACTATTTTTCATGATCTGGAGCAGGAAAGTGTTTCTAATGATTCTGACGTTTCTTTGAATGAGGATGAACCAGACCATGTTGAAGTTGAAGATGATGTGCTAACTGAAAGTGAAAATGACAAAATTGCATTTCTTCACGAAAACGTCCAATCAGGGATGGCGGAAGCGATGATTCATTAGTAGGCAGAAAATGACCAAGGCTTCTGTCGTCATTATACTCCGTATTCAGTGATAGAAATACTGATGAACTACTGTATATTATTCAGCAAAAGAAGTCTCCAAAAGGTAAAAATGGACATCGCCATCATGTTCAATCTCCAACAAACGAAGCGAAGTTCGCCTATAACCCATTGCAAACCTTTTCTGTATTCCATACAAATGATATTTTTCAATTGAATCTTGATCTTAAAAATGAGGAAATCAGCCAGACGAGAATGAAATATCAACAGCCGCAGGCAACTCAACGTGTAACTTTTGATGAATAGCTGAAAACCTTACTTGGATCCATGATGTTGAGTGCAGCTTTAAGAAACAACCACTTATCAACTCTTAACATTGCTTGATAGAGCTGTGGTGAGCTTGGAAAGTTTGAGTTCCTCGTTTCATGCTACGGTTCAATGGCAAATGATACGTGATGTAAGAAAACAAATAGCTCCCCTTGCTGCAATCAAGGGAATTGCGCGAACTATTTCTTGAAAGATGCAGAAGGAGCTATAGACCAGAATCATTTATCACCGTAAATGAACAACTTCTAGCATTCCGTGGTCGTTGCCCATTTTGCATGTTCAGACCAAATAAACCTGCTCAGTGTGAAACAAAAATAGTCAATGGTTGTGATTCGGGATTTAAATATATGATTTACGAATCCCCTTACCTTGGAAAAGGAAGCAATGCAAATGGATTGCACCTTGCTTTGAAGAACTGGAAAAATGTGAATAATTCAGCAATGTTACAATAAATAATTATTGGTTCTCATCGGTAAAATGACCGATGATTTTCTGAGTGATAAATTGACAGTTGGTACCTTAAGGTAGAACAATGAGAGATGTCCCAGAATTACTGGAGATGAAATCCTTCAAGCCAAAGACAAACAAAGTGGTAGCTCTGTCCACTTATATATGAGCAGGCAGAAATGAACGATATTACACAAAAATTCTGAAATTATTGAATTCTACAACAGTACAAAACCTGTATTGACACATTAAACCAGATGTGCCGTAATAATTCGTGCAGCCGTTAAACAAAATGCTGGCCTTTTTGTCATTTTGTCGGCATTGTCAACATTTCTGCCGAAATGCTTGGGTAATTCATGTTCGTAACAATACTAAGCCTCTGAAAAGGAAAAAGTTCGTCATTATGCTCCGTGAATAGCTTATCCTGTTATGGATGAAGAAAATCTGCTTATATCAACGACATCTACGGAGCTCCGTTATCGGGAAAGAAGAGAGCCACGAAAATGAAGATGCAAGACCATCAACACTAGAAAGCAGCACCATCTTCTACATGTATCAAAAGAAGTGAATGACAGCCATTTCTGCAAAGAACACCAAGTGTAGTTGTGCACAAACTGCAGTGTAAAGCTGTTAAGCACAGTGACATGTAAACTAATAAAATGACATTCATACTTCAATAAATGTATCAAATAATTGAATGTCGTAAAATGACTTGTGATAGAAGTATATTAAATAAGGATTGTGCTCTAGGATTAAAATACTAACTTTACGGGCGGCGAATCTTATCTCTAATATCCATTTGAGGCGACTGCCCTTCCCTACTAAGTACCGCCACGGGTGGCCGAGGTCGTTAAGTCTCGGACTCGTGAGCGGGAGGTCTGGGTTCGAATACCGCCAGGACCGTCCTTTCTGACTGAGGTTTTTTCCAGGTTTTCCTCAGTCCTCATAAATGGCAAATGCCGGGGAGGTACCCTAAACTTAGGCCTGGAATGATTCCTTCCATAAAATCCTTTCCCAATATATCATTTCATCTCATGTATCACCAGTGTCCATTGCCTGTGGTGCCTCTGTAGCAAAAACGGGCGTTAAACACTATTCATTCATTCCCTACTAAGTAATCGCGCTCAGGCGGCCCTTAACTCAAATAACCTGAATGTACATTATTTTCATCATAGAACATGTAGTATTTAACACTATATGGTCAATGTAGTGGTTTTAAATTGAACACATTATTAAAAAGTATGTAATAATTACGATATACAAAGAGTTGTCTAGTACAAAATACTGACATATTTAAAAATGAAATGTTCAGTATAATAATGTAAAGTTGTGCTGAAAGTATGTCTATTATAAAATCTTATTGGTCATTTCTATATATTAAACATCAGGAAATAGTTCTTTTTGGTCTCGTAGCTGCAGACAACCGACACGGGACCAAGGTCCTTCTGGTTACCGGCTCTATCGATGGACAAGCTCTGCTCACACAAAAATATTTTTATTTCCTAATGAGCACTAATTAATTTGTGTTAGGCAGTATGAAGGGGTATCCGTCTACAGTTATTGGTATTTACTTCAAGTTTCTCTACAGTAAGAAGGTTATCTTTTTTCTGCTCTAGTTTCAATACACCACAGTAAAATTTACTGCACTAACTTACTGCAAACATTAACAAATAGCTTGTGATAACACGAAGGAACATAAGACTGGCGTTTTACTAATCTCTTAACCGCAAACTGAGTTAGCACCGTGCAAAAGTAGAAATAATACATTCTCTCATCCACGTGCATCCATAAGCACGGAAATTGTTATGACAGATGACTGCCGGGAACTAGGCCAGCGCGCTGCGGATGCAGGTAAAATGTATCTCTCGGTGCTTTGTAAGATATATTAAATACAGATAAAACAAAGTTACAATGCGTTAAGCATTATTGTTCATATATGTTTTTGTACAGAGTAATGGGGCCATACCTGTTCTGTAAGAATAGATTTTAATTTTGTTCATCAAGGTAAATGTAAAATGTGAGTGTGAACATTAAACATTCTCTCGCATTCACAGTGAGCTTATTTTTATAACAATATAAATTAGCACGGCGTTATGCAAATTTGATTTTTGTCCAGTAGGTACTGATATTATTTAATTGCATATTTTTTTTGAATGGTTCTTGATTTTGATATAAAAACTCGCAATTGAAAGTATATATTCATAAGAAAGTGTAAAAACGCGCATTTTAAAATATCCCTTACAGAAAACTCTTGTTATTAGCATCAGAAATATTCTATTTTTATTTATAAAACTCCTACTTTTGACGGAACTTCCGTATCATATTAAACCATATTTCACTATTGTATAGAAGTTATCACATTAAAACATTTTTATTGTAGTGTCGAAATTGAAAGATCCGGTTGGCATAAGCGCGAGCATCTACGGTGTTGGTGTGTTACAGTTTTCGTTAATGATGTAATGCTTACAGAACGCTTTTGTCATACCTTGTTGGAGTGCTAAGATAGCGCATGAGTCGTTCATGTAGAAGCATTATGCTACCTTATGAACCTTTATATGTCATTGTTCCCAATGTTGACTGCACTGCTGCATTTAAAACTGATGTAATGCGAAACAAATAAGTTTACCGAAAAAAGAGTGCTATTTTAGTTCTGCAGCGTCTATAGTAATGCTGCCTCTCTCTTATCAGTATATTCTTAATTTAGTTGTTGTTTTAAAATAAGTTTTGTTTTCAAAACTTGGTTGACGTTTCACTAAAGAAAGCGGAAGTTATTCCTGTAGTGTTAGTTGTTATTTCAAGTATCAATATTCTATGACTTATCAGTAAAAATTTCTCTTGCATTTAAATCGCATTTGACAGAAAAATATTTGTATCAATATTAACAATGTTTTACTGCACAATATTCATTTTTGTACATAAATGAAAACACGTTATCTTACATAAGAAAGTGCATAAATGAAATTCTGTTTAAAAAGATTAATATTTGTTAATATTTGCGAACCTTATACTTTGTTATATAATTCGCCATAATTTTTTAAAATTTTGGATCTTTTAAATGCAGTCGTGTGGCTGCCCAAAAAAGTCTCTTGCAGCTTATAAAAGTCAAACGAATATCGGTTTCTAAGAAAAAAGTACTTGATAGCAGTTTTGACTGCTGTGTGTATCAGAGGTGTGCTTAAATATCACAAGAAGGGCACACAAAGAATGGAAAAATGTGATTTTTCCCCCAAATTTGATTGACTGCAGATTGGTAAAAAGTATCTTTCTCTCCATTAGTACTTGAAAGCCCGAAATCGGATCTTAGCCTGCCGCAGCAAGCCCTTCGTCTTTTCTTTCGTTTTGCGATACCATTGAGAGAGGATAGCATTGCAAGGGCAAGTGACCAGCTTGCCGGCACCAGGTCGGTCGTCATCACGCGGCTTTCGAGATCGATGGGCTCCACTTCCCTGTAAGTTAGCTCCCAATTTGTTCTCACGAGCCTGGGAGGAACACGTTCCAGACCTCCCTTACTTAGGAAATTCCTTAGAAGATACCAGCGGACAAATTGGGACCTCTTTGCAAGCAGTCAGTAAGATGACCAAATCTTGTGCTGGCAAAGGAAAAGAAAAGAAGGCCCAATGATGAACTAGGCTTATAAGGTTACGATTTATTCAATACTCGACTTTTCATCATGAAAATATCCTCAAAAATGTAATCTGCACAAGGAATAAAACTTCATTATTTGCAGACTACCAGATTGTATTCGGAAAAGCAGATGATTTGCAGCGAGAGTAATTTCATTTACAAAACTTAGTTAAAGAATATACTTGCAAATATCAAAACAAAGTAATAGATCCTGCAGAAATATATCCATTACCTGTACAAAATGGCAACACAGTTCTTTTTTAATGGATCAAATAAAAAAAAAATGAAAACAGCAGAACTGAAATTCTTGATGAGCTTTAATCTTCTACATAAAGCATTCGATAAATAAATACGAAAATAATTAAATTAAACATATCAATAAATAATAGAAGAATACGCAAAAAATTCACACGAGCACATTTTAAGAACGGGTGATATTTGACTTCCGAAAGCAGTGTTAAATTACAAACCAGAAGGGCGAAAGGATAGAGATCCACCTAAACGTATATTGATAAAGTCACCCGATTTCGAAAAGACCATCAGGCCTAAACCGTAAAGTGTAAGAAGAAGACATTAGGAACATACTATGATTTATCTCTAACTTTAATTAAAATTTCAACAAATTGCCATTAATGATCGTGACGTTTTAGCGCATATCCCTTGTCCACAATCAGTATATGAAGCTATGGTTGTCCTTCTTACCCCTTTTTCTTCTTTTGTTGTGCTTTTACGTAGCTTTAGCCTGATCTTGATAGTGTTCATCTATTGGCCAAAGCGCATTACTTAGTAACAGATTGAAAAAGGAACGGCTTTGCTACGTGGCTAGTTCCTCAGACACTTGCTTTCTTCTCCTCGCAGAAGACATAGTCAAGAAGTTGCGAGGTGGGTATCTTTCAGCTTTTATAATTAAAAATTTTGTTGGAAGCTTTTTCACTGTGTGTACACAGTGACCCAGGTATTTTGCATGAGCAAAGTTGTTTTTATCTAACTTTTTTCCTTTTTAGTTATTGGATAGGATTGTATTTAATTACCAGGTTCCTTCAGATACATTTTCAAAATATATTGCCAAGAAATGTGTACTATTAAGGAAAATGTAAAGTTATACAATTTTGTTAAGAGTTTAAATAGTAATTTTTTAAATGAAAGAATTTATTCAATTCTAGTGTTTGCGATTAGATTGCCCAAGTGTTTGTTTACTTTGCTAGTTAAATGGGACAACTCTTTTACGAATTGTTGTGTGAGACTTTCTCTTTTAAGACTGGATTTTGAAAACGTTAATTATGTTGTATAATTTCAATGCATTATTGCTGCCGTAGGTTTTTCTTTTCTGTATGCTATTAATATGCAGCTTTTTACACCGTAAAAATGTTTTAATTTAAAATATTTTGGCACATTTTCGTACATCATAAGGATTGTTTAGAAAATTATGTTTAAACAGTTATTGTTGAACTTTTTGAGATATTAATCTTCTTCCGTGTTGATGAGCCACCTTTTCATGGCCAGATCTTTGGGGTTTTCCTCCGGTACCTTTCTAAAGGAAAATCTTGCAAATATCAACGGTAGGATATCTTTGCAAATTATTGATAACGTTTGAAGATGTTCATACAAATTTCTAAAATAATAAATTACAAGGTTGATGCAACACCCTGTATTATTTGAAGAATGAATAAATATGAAAATATTTAAAATATTTATCTGCTGCATTCTATTTTTTTCTATATTTAAAAGTATCGTTTGGGAAATAATTTTCCTAGTTAAAATAATAAAAATTTACAAAAATGTAAAAAATCTGCTATATGTAGGATTTTAATGTAAGCATATTTAAAATAAAGTAAGGACTAATAAAAGAACTGATTATGACAACAGAAATTGTACTTCTAAATAAAATTGATTGAATATTGTACATTTAGAATTCTTGCTAATGTCTTGCCTTTCTTTAAGGATCGATGGATTTTTTTTGGGGGGCATAAAAATCCTAAGTATGGCTTCCTTCGGAAGGAATGTTGAGGCATGGGCCATGTCGTAGATTTACGCCACATAAAAGAACCTCAAGCGTTAAAGAAGAAGCCTTTTAGTAAAATTGATCGGCCGTTCACGCCATGGATTTAATCGGACATTAATAACTTGAGATGTTAAAGAGCATCCATAAATAAAACAAATCAACAGCGTTTACAAACCTATAAAGTTCCTTAATTGCTCTACAAATAGTACTGCAAATAGTTCTGTTACGTATTCTAAAGCTCTATCGGGCTGACTTCTAAAAGAAGATCGTTTAAAAAGCCACACTTTTATTTCTTCTAAATTATTAAAAAGGAAAGTTAGGTATTTTTACTGTGATAATACTTTTCAGCGCCTCTGGGTTCCGTAAATAAGACCAGAGCAAATAAAGAGAAATTTTTTAGAAAATATTCACTTTCTCTTGCCTCCTAATTCTCTCTTACAACTTTCAAACCAATATACCTAATTTGCTGACATTTGACACGAACATATCTTGATAAAGAAAAGCGGGATGATCTAATAACATATTGAAAGTGGTTGCTATTAGCACATGGTTCTCCATGTTATGGAGGTTTTGATTAACACATCGCCAGCTAAATCCTCAATTTCCGAGTTCATGGTTTATCCTAATACACTTTTAGTGTTGGCGTGCACCATTGAAAGACATCTGGTACGGTAAGCAGGCAGCCTTTATGGCAAACCCGTTAGAAATGAATTTTCGAAGAAGGAAACAATTTTAGCAATGCTTATACTAGAATGTGATAGGTGGCGCCATCCTGCAGTAAACAGTCAGTTCGCTGGAGCCAATAATATGAACTGCTTGATATTATGCAGTACCACTATATTTCTAGTAACACAAGGCTGGAAGACTATTGACGGACTCATAATAACTAGCGCATCACCACTGATAACGCTGTTGAAAGTCATGCACGATACGCGGACTTAAGATTTGCGCCGTCTCTCTAGTATTCCCATAACCATACTATACACTACATACACCAAAATCTATCTGTGACAAATTTCAGGATTTAAAGTTATAAGGGAAATGCAGAGACCGAGAAAGAGTGAAGTACTTGATGTACAATGTACTATAAATAGCTCTACAGGTGAAGATAGTATACAATAATTGCCGTTTTAACTGTCGGGCCGGCTCGTGGTGAAGGATGCATTTTCAGATTAGCGGTCAAATTAATTTAATATTCTTATATCAGTAAAAATATATTGAGTCTTCGTTTTGTTGTCAGTCCTGGTAGTCTAGTGCTAACCATATTTATCTTGTAGATTCACCGTCGTGGGGTTCATACCATGTTTCAGGTCGATCGATTTTTAAGCTGTAAAAATCCTAAGTAAGAGTTTCTTCGGAAGGGAATTAAAAGAACCTCAAGCCTGAAAGAAGAGAACTTTGAGCAAAATTTATCGGCCGTTTCACGCCCTAAATTGAATGGAATGCTATTTACCAAACATGTTTAAAAGCGCCCTTAAATAAATAAAAAAAATAATTCGTTTTGATTTCACATGAATTAGGATCGGTAAGGTTATGTATTAACAGAGAAAAAAAACTGGATGATATGACTTCTCGATTAGAACAATCACAGGGAAATTTTTACAGAGTTAGCACAACAAATGGATTTAACCGACATCGCCACATTCTGCTACAAAATTACTACAAGGCTTCTGAAGTACATGTCTTACAGCCCACCGACTTGGAAGGAGAAATTTCATCTTCCGTGAAACAGGTAAGCACGTTTTCAGTACTTTGCCAGTCATGCGGGAGCTGGATGTGGGCAGATATTCTGTGTGCTCCCCGCTGCCGGCCACGTCCGCATGCGGGAAAAAACAAAACGAAGACAGATGTATTATAAGTTTTTAATCATAATTGAAAGAGTTACTACTTGTTGATGCGCTAGCTACAAGCATCAGCGGAATGCGCATCTAGCAATCTCTTGTCTTTCATGTTTCTTTAGCTTCTCGTAGACAGAATTTTTTTTGCAATAACTCGCAGCTTCTGGAAAATAAGGAATGTCTTCTATGGTGTATGAGGAAAATTAAGAATGATGTATATTTACTTAATCAATTGTTCTAAGCAGTAAAGAATAAAAAAATAACAATATAGCGAAATTAACTTTATCTCCAGCAGTACAGCTTAGTGGAATTGCCAAACGGAGCATTCTTTACCGTTTCTTCACCCATGGAGAAGTTGCTAGTGCTTGGGAGGTTTCATAAGCAGGTAGAACAGTGTGCTCAACCGTTTTATTGTTCGCAACACAATACAAAGTATGTTTCCATGGCACATTAACCTACAAATTGGCAACAATGCAAAGACTTCTTCAGCGTTCACAACTTCCCTTCATTAAGGCAGTAGGCCTGAAGTCCAAACGCCATTTCGTCTAGTTTCGACACTTGCGTTATATGCCTTATAGTGTTAATTTTGCTTTAAAATCTGACGATAAATATGTATAAAATTGTGATTAAAATAAGAAGAGATTAAATTGGGTTAGTGACATGCGAACTTCCTAGCTCTTGAGAATAACATGACACAGTATTTACCATCCATCACTGCCTTTAAAAGTGACTGGGTGCTCAATCCTTAAGCTGTATCCCAGAATTCTCCACCGACCTCCCTCTGGAGAAAGACGAGCAGTCGTAGAACGTCTCAGACCGAACACTTCAACTGAAATATGCTCAACTACCACTTCCAGTTTTGGAAGTCAGCGAACAATAAAGCAGTGGAAGCCGGAACTGTGCTGTGTTTGCCTTCATTTCCATCACAAATGGAACTTTTGTGTAAAAACGACAAGCTTACGTTTATCTTTAATAACTCCTCTCTTTTATTGTAAAGCATAAGCTAATTAATGTCTTATAAAATAAATATAATTAAGCTTTTGAATATTGATCATTTGTTCCTTTTTAAAAATGAACACACGGTGAAATTATTTTAATTACTTCTATCAGCAATATTACAAAGTCTGCATTTTCCCGGCACACTTACGAATCTCGCGGCACATTTATTGAGACACACTGAACTACAACGTGCTCCTTTAAATAACGGTTTATGCCGTCTTAAAAAGAATGTTATGAGGGGTGTTCAAAAATTTTACAGACATACATTCTCGCACTACAATAATTTGTTAGCTTAATGCGAAATGTACACATTGCACAAGATGAATTGTCATTTCCAGTTCCCGCCTATGAGAGATGTGCATGTTGAAACATGCTCAGTTCCGTCTACAGCAAAGGGGAGGTGACACGGGACGATCAATATGCTGCTTTGAAAGTCTGCCTTTGTCTCAACAAATCTTAGCTCAGACCCATCTAATGCTACAGAAGATCTGGGGAGTTTATTTTCCCTCTAGCACTGGAAGATGGTTAAAATGTTTACAGAGGGGATACATCAATATGCAAAGGAAGGTGGACCCGGACTCCATAATGTGCTCTAACGAAAGAACACAAATAACACCGCTCTGTCATTGTTAGAGAGCATCGTCGAATAACATTAAGAACGCTTTCAGAAATTCGGAAATTTCAGTGAAAGCCATCCACACGTTGGAAACTGAAAAGTTGCACATGAGATGTGTTTGTGCCTGGTGGGTTCCAAGAGTGCTGATTCCCGAAATAAAGAACGTTCTCGTGCAGATTTGCATGGTGTTGGAAGATGCACAGTTTCTTTCAAAGGTAGTAATCATTGCTGGTGAAACTTGGCTATATCTTTTCTATCCTGAGAGCAAACACCAAAGCTCTGTGTGGCAATATGCATCATTACTAATACACACACATTGGATGCTGCACCGCTATAATGCAGGGCAACACATCGCACATGTGGTTGCTGAATATCACACAAAAATCAATTACTTTTCCTCAAATTGAAGAATCGCCTTCAAAGGCGGCATTTTCCATCTTCGCAAGCAGTGATAAAGGCGACGGAGGCTGTTCTGAAGAACCTACCAAAATATGGTTTTGCAGCATGTTACTGAAAACGTCAGAAAAGCTGGGACAGATGCAGTGCATCCAACGGCGACCAGAAAGACCATCAAAATTAAGATGAATAGTAAAGGTAAATGATAACAAAATATTGATCATTCTTTATTGAACAGCCCTCGGATTTAGCAGTTCAACACTGTAATCTTAAAAAGATCGAATGGAACTCATATGTAAATAAAAGAAAGTAGTGGAGTAAATTTTCTATGTAGTCTCCGCTTCAGCAAACGGACTGCCATTGGTAGTTTTCTTTGAAAAAGAGCAAAGAATTTATGAACTTTGAGCGTATTTTCCAGGGAAGAGAACTGGTAGCAAATAATGGTGCAGTTGAGATTAAAACGTGTTGTTTCATGGCATTTGAATTTGCATGTTGAGGAAAACTCAAAAAAAAAAAAAAAAAAGTTTCACCTGTTTTAACTTGTCCAAAATGAAAATAATCTCGTAAACTTCTCTTCCATTTTACCAGCCGAGGAACCAGCAAAAATACAAAGTACAATTAATTAGTTATTTAAAATACATAAAAAGGAAAATTAATAATGCATGTGAATATTACTTGCAATTAATTATTACATATTTTATTATAGTTAAAAGATGTAAAGATAGTGCTACAATTCCGCTTGTTCTTCAATACTTTTTCTCAAATACAAGGGGTAGCAAGGAGGAACAGGAGAGAAGCAGTAAGAAGAATAAGAAAAATCGACAGACTAACTGTTGTGATTCCTAGAGTTGAGACGACAATTTAATCTGCGTTTAAATTACTGTATTGCCGAACAATCTCCGACTTCAGGAGCATATTATATATTCTAGAACACTAAGATGTCTTTACTCTGTTGTTTTATTCTAAATACCCAGCTTTTAATAATAAATCCGTTTCTGAAACATTTGATTTTCCACTTTTTTATTCAACCCTGTGGAGATAATTTACCTGGGTGAGGTTTTCTGGACCCTGAAATGACAAATGGTGGGAAATTTTAGAGGTCCACGTCTTTCAGTTGTTTTGTGCCATCATTAATGCATTTCATTTATCGTCTTCAAGCGTGTATCAGTGGACATGAGACGTTAAAAGCTTAAAAGATGGGCGAAGACGGCTTTGAGAGACACTTTGTTGCTTAGAACATGCTTGCTATGATTGGATAGGGTTGCGTGGTAAACGCACTACAGTCACCAAAAAACATCTTCTCCGATGCACATTGATCGTAAACATGACATTTAAGTGGGAGTACAGATATTTGTGTCAATTCCCTTCACTTTCCACCTCTCCTTTACGGGAGTAGATATGTTACTGACCTCAGCTTGCGTAAACAAAGGTATGTTTACATTGTTTCGAGCGACTTCACTCTGTAGTATTACCAGTTTCTGGTAGGAGTTTTGGGCTTTGTGGAGCTTTTATTGGGATTAACAGCGGTTTTTTTAACCACGTTTACTTTGTTTACAACTAATTACTTCATCTATGTTAATACAATTTGGAAGCAGTTCAAATTAAATTCAAGATGGATACAGGGAAATGTTAAATCAGGTCAGATTTAATTTAAAAGCATTGCTTAGAAAATACAATGATGGTCACACATTAATGGCCATTTCTACACAAAAGTTGCTATTTTGGTACTCTGTTATGTTCATGTGAATACAGGAAGCAAGATATGTGAACAAGGATAGCACAAAGGAAAGTTTTCTGCCATGTTGATGAGCCTTTTGTACTTATACTCCACAAGGGGGCACCTCCTAGAGCCAGAGATGGGATTAGGAATACACTGCGGTTACTACATTTCATCAGTTGATAAGTCCCAGGCTCCCAGCATGCCCGCAGCCCAAGCAGAACCCACCATGCCTACTTATAATTTGTACTCTGCAACCAGAACTATGGAATGAAATTGGAGAGTGGAAAATTCGTGGAAAGGAAATACTCGTCCTAAGAGAGCGGTGCAAACCATGAAAAATCGTGAAGTCGGGATGGCCGGTCGCAAGGGATTTGAACCCAGAACCTCCAAGTGAAATTCTCAAGCTTCAGTGTCTTAGCCATTCCGTTGGGTTTAATCAGAACATGCTCCATGCTAACTGGAGAAATGTGTTTGTACATAGTTTAATGTAAAGTCGCTATGGCTAACGTCGACCTTCAGAATAGTCGAAATGATAAATGAAAGACAACAAAGAAGCCGCATAGAAGTCCGAGTTCTGACTTATCTGGTTATTTCCCTTTCCAGAACATATTACTACTGAGTGGTTCATAGAAAACCTGGCCCACGCGCGGCATTCGTTGTTTGAGCCTACGCAGCAAACGGTACTTACTTATGAGTGTGAGTAGTTATTTGGCAAGCTGAGAATTTGTTTGTTTGAAGAAAAACAACTGAGGTATAGTTCTAAATTACACCAGTGCTTGGAAAACTCTAGAAATCTCTCGCAAATAACAAACAGGATATTCGTGTTCTTTCGCTCAAAGAGTTGCAAGATTATAAAAACTAACGCAAATAGTACATTCAAGAGTTCCTAAACTTAGGCCCAAATTTAATTAGTGAATACATGATGGATTAATAAATCTAATTTTTATTTTCTCCTCGGACAATGTTTGGTTATACCCACAGTTATGCACATTCACAAATCACCGCTATTTCTGTTCTGAAAAATCTCAACTCCTTCACAATGAAAAATTTGCTGTCAATAAGCCGCGAATTGTGAAAAACTACAGACGTTTTATGTATTCAAAGTGTCGCATGCATTAACCAAAAGAAAGCCTACTACTACCTTTATTTAACTGGACTCTGATACAGACCATACAGTCAATGAAATTGAGAAAGTATACAAAGAATGTATTAATAAAAGTGTGGGCTCTTCTATTTTTATATTAATTTATTCATTTTAATTATAGCGCATTACAATAAATATTCACTTTGTTACAAAATTCTGGCTACATTTGTCTAGTTTTTTTATTGTACACAAGAGCATTAAGAAACTTAATCAAATAATAACGTTATATCTCATTTTAGAAATTATACAAAAAGAATAATAAGATATTACCTATAATATCATTAAAATTAGGATATTTATTATCAATTTTCTAAAATCTTCAGAAAGTTTTAATGTATTTAATTGGATCACTGTCAAATTCACGTAATTTAACTGAATAGTTTTAGAGGAAAGATCACGCCTTATGTTGATAGGTATGTGAAATAATTTCCAGTTGTTTGTAAACAATTTTAGGCAATAATCATGAAGCACTGGGCGCTGTGCATAAGCTCTTGCTGTATTAAAAATGCATGTCAATTTTGTGGACATGAATTATGAAGTTTATTCAAATAAAATGTCACAGGCGTGTGCTTTCTTAGAATTCATTCTATATTCGGGAAATGTAGGAAATGGTGGGATATAACACAGATGCAAAAAATTAGTAAAGTTCAGAAACTCCTTTTGCTAAAATGTGTGCTAATCATAGACCTTATTTTCAAATCATTACCTCACTGAATAACCACTGTAATCGACTACTACTCGTTCATAGGGAAGGAGTGAATGGTGCAGCCAGCAATCCTATGAATTAGCCTGTACTTGTTACTTCTTCCTACCGGCCTGGGAAGCAGGTAGTGTTATCACATTAGCCACAGTAATTGATATTGTAGACAACGAAATGCATTTACAGCTTATATAGCTATGCTGGCACATTTGTCTAAAAACCTAAATGCACATGAATGGGTGATAATTCTTTGTGGAAAGATACTGCATCTCGAAGACTGTAGATATATCCCTTTAACTCGCTTTTGCGCCCACTGTTTTAAGAAATTTTGGATGAGATAAAGCACATTTCACACGAATTTTCTAAGTTAGGACCTCACTCTAGCTTTCCTGATCGACCGAAACCGTTTTAAAGGGGAACTTCTCAATACGATGCCAAACTAAAAGAAGACACACTTAACATGCTATTGATTTATCTTATATTTGTGAATGTGTGCATGCATTGCCACAAGAGGGTAACTAGTACATTTCATAATTAAGGAGGGCTTTATGTTGATACTTAGTCTGTTACATAAACTCTTGAAGAAAAGGCAAGTTCTTAATTGGTTTATAATGTGAATGTTAATTGCAGCTCTCAGAGTTAACGAGACGGAGTAGCATGAGATGATTTTAACCCTAAAGACCCGAGCTCAAAAGCGAGTTCGGTGTGAGTGTTTTAACCCAAGGTTTCTTCTATTTGATAGTACTACGGGCACCAGTGTATTTAATGCTACTTTTAACTTCCCGGAGACGTTACAAGCAAAAGTGAAAAAACAAAGTTAAAGATACTTAATACAAGAAACATCTGTGTTACTGAGATCGTACCGTCTTCGTAAATAGGATTATTCAATTCGTCTATTCCTAAGGTTCATACTACAGCAGGTCCTTCAGAACTCACTTATCAACCATTCTTAAAACATGACTGACTGTGTAACCCTTAACCTCATGGTTTAGGCCAAACTGTCTGTTCAAACTCTAGAATTTTCATTGAAATTATTCGTTGCATCCCCGCCTGGACAAACTTAATCTCTGCTTACAATTGTAGATTAATGTTTCAATTCCTTGTGGTGCCATTCTCTATATATGCGAATTACATGATATCTTTAATACATACATGGGCCCTAGAATCCCTGTACATTTTTTCAAGTTATACTCTCATCTACTTTCAGGACACATATGCCATGTTGGCTGAAATTTTCATGGGCGTAGGGATGGAGAAAATTGCCTGTTTTGTACGGTTTTCCCCCTTAATTTTCTGTAATACTTTTCTTAACCAATAAGGTGCAAAGCTAACACTTAATCGATGCGTAGTTATTGAATACATGTTCATTTCCTTTTCAACTGTATACCTATAAATTATACTTTCCTTTAACTGTTAAAAGGCGTACACTTTTCATTTTATCTTTCTACTTTCTCGCTAGTAAAGAGAATTTTCCAGTACCCATTGTTAGCAAAATGCTGTAATAGTTGTTTGCATCTTAGCACCCTCTGCTACTGTTAAAAACCGCGTTGTGGTGCTACAAAAAGCCCTCAGTCCTAGGTCTTATCTAAGCATTCTGGACGTGGATCTCCTAAACTTTTAATCTCAGGCATATTCATTGTTCGCTTTCGAGCTGCATTCATGATCCGTCACTGCTTGCACAGCAGTTGAAGTCCTCACAGAGTGCGGTGCTGCGGATCCGAAACGGTCATCTACAGTACCGGTCTCAGTGAAGCTTTAAGTGTATGGTACACAAATATGCTACTCGTTTCTAAGCTTTTAAGGCTTTTAAAAAATTGCTTGTTGATTTTTCAATCCTAATGCCATCACGATTATAATATCCGCATCCCACAGTTAAATTTCAAGTAGTGCACTCTTTCTGTTGCAGCTGAAATCAACAATAAGGGCGATAGTGTCTGACAGCAAAACAGTTATCTGATCATTAAAAATCTGAAATACTTCCTTTTAAAAGTTTGTGACAATATTCATGGCAATCCTAGCGCGCGCGCGCGCGTGTGTATATATGGGCAAGTCAATAAAGACTGAGGATAATTTATTTTTTCTCATCATACAGTGGAGATACGGCGCTGAAGCAATTTTTCATGAAAAAAACAAATCTCGTGTAATTGGTGGATAAAATTCAAAGCGCGTCTTAGAACAGGACGCCAGCAAAGACCGCGTGTTTGCCAATTGGCTGCGTAAAATGAAGTTGCTTGGCAACCAACAATACAATGCTCTGAAATTTTGCTTCCTTCTGCAGAAGTTCAGCATGGAAGTGTGTGCGACGTTGCAGCAAGCACATGGCGATGGTGTTGTGCTATATTCAACCGCACTTGGGTGGTTCAAAGAGTTTAAGGAACGCCGTGTTTCAATACAAAGTTCCAGGTGTTCCAACCACTGCAATGAGCGAGATTAACACAGCTACCTTCATTGTTAGGAAAGATTGGTGAATAACAGAGGATAGACTGGCAGACATGTTACAGATGCCAACGGTGGTGTGTTCACCATTCTGCACGGACGCTTACACGTGAGATGGGTGCCCAGATTGCTGCCGTCTGAACAGAAGATGGTGCTAACGGATGTGTATCAGGAGATTTAGCATCTGGTAGCGGAGCATGACGAGGAATACTTAAAAGCAAAAAGACGAGCTCAGTCTGTAAATCAGTTGGTTCTTCCAACACCAAATTAGACTGTTGTGGATGGTTTGTCAATATGAAGTTCTCCTACAAACAACGGTTAATGGGATTGCAACTGCTTTGAGCATCTTGGCCCAACACATCCGATGAAAACGCCCTGAGCTGCGGCTTCACCATCAGAATGCCCGCCCTCACGTTTGCAAAGTTGTTTCTGAACAGTTGACCCGGAAAAAATCGAAAGTGTGTTTCACCCTTCGTACAGCTCGAACCTAGCTCCGTGTGAGCTTTTTCTGTTCCCTCGTCTCAAAAACGAGCTCCGGAGCCAGCGTTTTGGTACATTAACGGCTGTCATAAAGAAGGTGAAGACAGTGTCAAAAAACTGTTTCCAAACGTCTTCCAGGGCTGCCAGACAAGTTGGGCCAAGTGCATAGAGACTGCTAGAAAAGACAGTACCAACCTAGAATCTTCCATGTTTGCTTTGTAAGTAAAAATAGCTTCTCAGTCTTTATTGACCAGCCCAAGTATATATAGTGCAGATTTTGTTTCTAGGGTTCCTCTAAGGGCAGGTTCGCGTATGCATAGAAGACGATTGCTGCGAAGCAAATGAACGTATTATGAAGAGGAATAAAAAGTAGACGTGGTAATCATCTAGTTGTAGAATATCTAGATGCTGTAGCAACAGATCCCAGAAGTTAGGCCCTGCATCGACACATTTGCTGTCCGCTTAGTCGCCTACTTATTGCAGCTCTCTTACCGCATTTGCATATTTCTTGCTGTTTCTTTTTCATGTTTTAAAAATGTTGCATGCAGTAGAGCGAGGTGACGCAATACTTTGCCGTGAGTGAGGAACGGAATGGGCTATTACATGTAGAGTCAGCGATAAAAAGCTCAGTCATCTGATAGTAGTGCCGACTTCTTCTTCACTTGCATGGCGTAAGCGCACACACCCAAAAACACCCACACCGTTCGAGTACATGATGTGCTTTCTTCCAACCAGGTGCTGTAAGTTATTTTTCTCATTTCCCGTGAAGGTCCATAATGTGTTTTCGTACATGGGGAGTTAATGCAGTTCTTTCAGAAATGAAATGAACTGAGTTGCATGCCGTCAGAGTATGAAAATATTTTTGCGAAGTTTCGAACTGTTCTTTGTTCATCTTTTCGTGATCTTGAATTGAGATCTCAGAAAGGAAGCAAACTAAATAAAGATTTCAAAAATAAATTCGTTATTGTTTCTTTTTAAAAAACGTTAACATCTGATACAGACAGCAATGATCATTTCGGGTTGATGAGTGTAACGAACTGATAATTGTTGTAGTATGCTCACAAAGTCTGTTGACATTAACTTTCTTATTTTCAGGTATAGCTCCGGAAATGTCAAATAAATTGCGTCCAATGTTAGGTCTTTCATTTAATTGTTTTTGATTTTAAAAGGACCGATTTAAGGACGTAAGTTATTTCCAACAAGGAATGTGCTCAGTTGAACATATGTTGTTTTTTTCTGAATGCATCTGCTATTCACAGTAATGTGCAATTAATTTGATCGCATGCGGGTACTGAAGGATGTAAATTCCATCTTGGACAAAGTGGGTATAAGAAAAATGCAATACCATGGATAGAAGAAATGAATAATTAGCTTTTTTAAATTTGGGCTCTCTTCTTAAATCCCAAAGAAGCAGATGCTGTTGCTTAAGTAGTTGTTCTTATTTTAGGCAACGTATACTCGCTGAATTTTCTCATGGAGAGAAAACTATAAATAAAATATTAATGCTTTAACATTTAACTGAGCGGTAACTGATACATACGCTCCTTGACATTCAGTTACACAAATGTGTATATATTTAAGAAGCTTATAGAAAAGCAAAAGAGGTACTACTTAAATGGAGTGTCTACAAAAGAAAAAAAAATTCTGGAGACTCCAGTTTGTAAAGGCTACCACATTAAACATCTCCCCTTAGGCATCAAATGTAACTTAATGAAAATACCTATAATATTTAGAATTGGATGGTTTAGTTTTCGAAGCATTTCATCAGTGCGTGAAACAGTCATTAAGTTTTCTGAATATAGAATTTGTTAGTTGTAACAAATATTTATGTTTTGTACGTACATAAAAGCAGTGTATGCCTGTATACATAATTACATACAGATTAGCATAAATTATATATATATATATAAGTTATACAATCATCTGCACAATATTAAGCTTTTTACATAGATATTTTTAAGATCGCGTTTTAAGGGATTTACCTTTGTTATTTGAGGTCTTTGAGTTAGGGGGAAGAGCGTTATATGTTAAAATGAATTCATGATAAACTCAGGATAATGCTGAAACTGATCTGTTTAGATATCCTTTTTGTTTAGTATTTTGTAATGAATATATTAGTTTTATATAATTTTTATTTATTTTATATAAAATGTTAATAGGGATAATGTATACTCAAATGGAAGAGCCAGTATTTCTGGATACTTTAAATTATTCTTGCTATGAACACCTGAACTTATTCGTATTGCTTTATTCTGCAATAGAAAGACACGCTTACTGTCAACCCCGAAATGGGACCATGTTTCATTACTGATTTAAATAGGCATAATTGATTGACTTTAAAGTCTCGGTGTTTTCAAGGTGCACCAATTGCATAACATGCACAGCTAAGAGCATACTTATATTAATATGAACTTTCAATTTCAAGTAGTTATCTATTTGTAGACCAATAAATTTACTGTCATGCGTTGGTTGTATACCATTAACATTCCTTAATTGTAATTAGGGATTTGGAGATCTGTGAGTCATGAAATTCATAACTTTTGTTTTATCTAAGTTTAAAGATAGCTTATTAATTTTAAATCATGAACATAGATAACTTTAAACTTGATTTTATTTAAATGCGCAATCATTTAAGCTATTACCATTTACTAATACACTATTGTCGTCTCAAATTAGCTATACTTTCTATGGATAAAGAGAGATCATTTACATATTTTAGAAAACGTAGAAGATATTTTAACATAATTACGTTTACTGAATTACACATATATTTTAACTGTTTTTCTAGCATAGACAGCAAATTCCAAGCCTTTTCTATGTTAAAACCAGTTCTAAGTCTGCAAAATAGGAAAGAGAATGTTCGTTTCTAATTCATAATACACGTGAACACTCATTTATCAAATGATGGGACGCAATTTACCTGTTCCACAGTCAAGGGTTATATTCATTGAAGGTAGTAGACTTAGTCAGATAACCTGTACCACTAGGGATCGTGTTCATAACTACAAATTTCCTCAGTTAGGGCTGGCAGAATCCTATAGTGACTTTCATGCATATTATGGTTCACAGCAAGTTTCCAGCTTTCCAGCGTTGGTGGTATTAGTAATTGGATTTTAACGTAACTCCCATGTTAGATTTTTCAGTACTTCTTAAGTTTAACTTTTGAGATTCAAAAAGATGAATTGGCACCCTCTTAAAATATTCAAGCTCCGTATATCAGGAGCAAATAAGGCTTATAATTCCAGCCCTTCCATAGAAGCTAAAGTGTTTCATATCATTTCACCGCTGATGTCCTGTCCGATTGGTGTAATATTCATGAGATGGTCTGGTGTACATGTATGCTAAGTGCTTCAATCTTAACATGGAGACCAAGAGTTCTTTAATCTATGAGTTCATCTTTTGGGGTAAAGAAACATCAGAAGAAAACTTCATTTAGGTAACTAATCCAAACTAGATTGGATCCTCTCGCCTTCTAAGTGGAAACAGCTCTCGTGAAAAAGTACACACACATATTGACTTGGATAAGATTGCTAAATCCCGAAGTAATAACATCTTATGCATTAAAAAAATGTAATAATAAAGCCATTGCCAGCAGATTACAATGTAGAAATACATCATCATGTTTGGTCACCACAACTCTCAGGACAGGATGAGTTGTGGCTGAAGCTTCAACAAACCAAAATGTGAAAGAGCAAAATAAAAAGTCAACTATGTTACCCAAATTGAAATGGTACAGTTTCACTCATGTCTGCAATTTTATCTTTAAAAAATATTGAAACGAAACAAAACTATTAAATGTATGGTGTGAGCTTTCTGGTTATTGATCTGTAGTCTTTGACATAATTGGCAGTTCTCTACAATGTCATCCAATTGCTTAAGCTGGGGGATTTCTTTCTGTGCAATGAACCGCCTGCAGGATAGTCCGACCACATTACACAGGAAGTATCTCATAATCTGTTTTGAAAATCATATTTTTTATATAAATTGCTACTGTTTGACTTTTATTATCTCCTCCTCTCACTACTTGTAATTTGCATTCCCGTTTGTTATCTCTAGGGTAAAACGTATCAGGGTAGACCAGCAATAATGAAGAACTTGAAAGGAATAATTGAATGTGGCATGGATGCTGTGAAGAGAATTCTCAAATTTTACAAGGATATAGAATGGAATCCAAACACTAGTAGGAGCTCTTTGAAAATATTGCAAAATAAATCAAGCGTTTCTGGCTTTAAATTTCTGCACAGTAACACAGTACCCTCGGTAGGGTTTTGAAGCATTCCAATGAATTCGTATCTGTCCAAGATGGACGCCTCAGTCAGGTACACTATGGTTCATATCAGGTCTTCGTTTTGTCTTCCCCCGCACGCGCACAGGCCGGCAGCCGGAAGTACAGAGCACAGCTGCCCACACACAGGCCGCCACGCGATTGACCTGAAAACGTGCTTACCTTTTTCACAGACAATGAAATGTCTCCTTTCCGAGGCGGTGCACTGTACGGTATATACTTCAGGAACCTTGTAGAGATGAAATGTCAGCGATATTGTAGCAGAAGGTGCTCATGTGCCGCTTGTGCTATCTTTGCAAGTGATTTTTGGGGCAGTTGTTCTAATCATCAGCGATATCTTGCAGTTGTTTCTTTGTTAACACATGACGCCCGTGTCTTATTTTCTGGTTCAGCACTGATCGTGTTGTTTTGAATTTAAGCACTATTTTACGAACTTAAATCTGTCAGTTGGATGAATCTCCAGCAAAAAATATCAAAATTATGCACGATACTGAGCAGCTAAATAGTTTCTTAAAAGTTAATGAAAATGCATTGTTCTATATTAAATCTTTGAACCATGGCAAACAGAGAAATGAAACGCACTGGTATAGTAATTGCTCTCTGTTCCGAAACTGAACACCTATTATCCGAACTTATCAGCGACAACATGCGTCCTTTTCTGTCAGTAAGTGCAGCTGTGATCTGCCCAGCCCCGGTTTAGGCCTGCGTACGGGGAAAACAAAACAAAGATCGGGTACAAGTACTTTGGAAACAAATTTTTCTTTGCAGCGAGCACAACTGTAGGAAAATTATGGAGTGGTGTTTACCTAGCAATGTGCGCACATACGTGGAATAGACTGGCAATGTTCACTGTGCATAGTAGCTATACATAAAATCTCTAGTTGAAATGTAGCTTACAAAGTTTCTGCTTTTTTTTTTTTTTTTTTTCCCTCACAATGAGCATCATCGAACTCACTTGAACATCGCTGATGAATTCCACTCATTTTCTGGCACTGCTTATGAATATTGGTTTTGTACTATTGCAAAATTACCCCAGATAGGACAATATATTTTCCGATCTTTAGCCTGCAAATGCCCTGTGAGGTAAAAATATCTTGTTAATGTCCTGTTTTTGAAAGAAACTTAAGCTGCATACCAACATTTATTGACTCTTGGCATATTTGAATGTAAATGTTGCACACTTTTTATTTAGTTTTTCATCTGTTTGTGTGTTGCAGGCTATAATGAAATGTAAAGTTTGAGTTAGGATGTGATTTATTGTGAATTCCTAATAAATATATTTTTGTAATATCGTTCGAATGTGACCATACGTGTAATTTATTACAAAGACATGCATAGAAAAAATTCCACTTCAGATGAAGAATATTTAAAACTCAAAGAGACCGCTCACTGCAACGAAGCGCTTCTAATTCCACGCATTTTCCGAGAAAAGAGTTCAGATTAGGTCAGCTGTTTTCCTTGTGCAAAAAGATCCCAACATGCTAACCTATCCCCATTTGGTTTTCAGTTCGTTATCTAAACTAAGCGATATTTTCTCTCTGCATTTTGCCTATACCCTGTTAGCTAATGTCCCTTAGTTTTTGCTGTACCATCTTCCAAATATTTTGCTACCTTTTCTCATATCATGCCTTCCTAAAGTTTCATAAATGTTTAATTTTTTCTACCCAGTATATTTGATCTAAATGATTAATTTGTTATTGGTAAATTAAAGCCCTTTTGTGAGATCACCTTTTATTGTGCATAACCATTACTAAATTATTCTAATTTTACAATGAATAGTGTCTTGAAAACGCCCAAATTCTCGTAAAACCTTACAGTCGGCTGTATTCCTCGCTACTCCTACATTTCGCTTTGAAACTTATTTTCGACATTATTCAGTCTGTCCATTTCCCCCAGCCCAATCTCAGAGACCTAGAACATGACACAGCTTACCATGACATTGCAAATGTTTTCTGTAATAAGTTACAGGAATATTAGTCAAGTGACAACGTAAGCGAAACTTATGACATTTGTTCCTGAATCTGCCTAGTTTTCCATTCATGCTAGGAGTTACACCTAAATAATCTAAATATCTCATATTCTCTATTTCATTACCCTGATATTTCAATTTCTCGTTTTGCTGTAGACTGGTTCGTTTTTAAAAAGGATAGTTTTGTTAACGTTCACGATCATTCCCCATTTGTCGCAATTGCCCTCTAATTTGTCGAGTCCCCTCTTGTGGATCATCAAAAGTTAATAATGAGCACATTAATAAATATTTGGCGTATAGTAAAGCTGGAATGAAATGTATGATAAACAGCAGTCAGTTCAGGAAATTTTACACGCTTTTCTAATTATTTTTTCGTTCAAAAGGAGCAATTCAGACTGTTTTGAAATCTATCGATACTCTCCTAAAACTCGGGCTCTCCCCCACAGCATTCCTTTCTTATGAATAATTTAAGCGATTTTTAAAACATTTTGCAAATACTGACATTTTCAATTAATGCGATGTTGTAGTAGTAGTAAACGACTTTTATTGTGACAAGTTTACAACTGTCACGTGGGCTTACAGCCGTGCATGCTAACATTACGCGCAATAGCTGGAAGATTGTTTGCGGGATAGACCCAATATTGAGACGCTATGCGCAGGCTCAAATAGATCACGTTTGGGGGAGGGTGGCTATGTAGATGTCTGGGAGAGAAGATACAAGTGGCCCCGCATGGCTCAGTTTGGGAGCTTGGAAAGGAAATAAAATAATTAATGCCCACTGTGCGGAGGAAGTCACCTGGATGCATATTCCGACAGAATACAGAGAAACGGAGATTTTAACTTTACAATTTGAACTCCTACCTGGAAGTGTTGGTGCACGAGAGATACGGGAATATTTCTGCCGAAAACCCCACAAAGAAGGTTAATGACTGTAGAGAAGAGAGGGGAGTGAGAAAGGGGTTTTTAGAGCTAAGGGATCTACGCATGTTTGTACATGTGTGTTGAAATTATTCATGGAAAATGTGTAAAGTAAGTATACCGATGTGTTTGTATGTATGTGTGTATATGTAAAGTCAATCATAGAAATTAATGTTACTATCTTTTGGCAATTGTGTATTTTGACTGTTAAACGAGACGGTATTAGCACGTACGGCCGTAATGTCCATGCGACAGTTGTAATTATTTGTGTGTACTTGTAATGCAATGTGTATAGCTATTGTTACTTACACACCACTCGGCATATTATTTTATTTAAAGTGTTGTAATTTTTAGCTGTTCTTTAGACCGAAATGCAGTCGAATTATTTCCTACGTTATAAGATGTAATCGCCATTTTAAGAACAATGCCTGAATGGATTTGGGATTAATTTGTGGCCCTGAAACTGCACCTAAAGCTTGGTGAAGTCGATGGAATTGATTAAGGGCAGTAGCTCATGTGAAAGCGACTGACGAAACTGAAAGGGAATACTTATCATTTTGGTGTAAGATAACGGGGCCCGTGAAGGAAAGCGTCTTGCCCGCTCCAGTCCGACCCTGAGCGAAGTAAGGCGAGGGGCAGCCGGACGGGGGAGTGAACCGGTCTGCCTCTGGCCATGGCTCGCTTGCTGACCTTTGTTGCGATACTTGAGAGATGCACAGCGAGCGACTGCCCGACAGGTGTCTCTTCCCGTAATGAATCACTTTCCTCTCTTCCTGTGCCATCATCTGCCACACAATCTGCAAGGCATTCCTGGAATTTCCATTCACCTGCTATCCTATAACCAGGTTCTATGCCCGAACATATCACTCCGGCCTGCTGAGCATTTTTCTGCGTGTGTTCTGTACAAAAATAATCTTATTAATTCATCCTTTTAAAAACTTCATTTTAGCAGTGACATGGTTTATAACCTAAAGCAGACAAATCTATGCCTGGGCATTCACACACAAAATGAAAATAAATTGCAATTAAGAGAAAATTGGTTTGTATTATGAACTTGGCGGTATTAATATACTACAGAAATACTGGTGACTTAGACGTTTACCTAAGTTCTAAACTTATATGGAGAAGAATATTGAAAAGGAAACTGGGAAAGCATGGAGGGGATATAAGAAGCCTGATGAAAGCGAGCGTGAGGTCTAAGAAAATAGTTTATCTAACATTAATGCGGCTTACTAGCGATCCATATAGAATATATCAAATCAACGCAATGGAACATGTGTTGTAAGGCGGCTAAATTTGTTAAAAATAACAAAGAAGAAAGCGTAAAAGCACTAGAATGGAAGAAGACTTTTAAAAGCTTGGCTACTATAATTGTACAAAGCATATGCAGATTTGGTAGGATGACACGAATCGATAAAAAAAAAAAAAAAAAAAAAAAAAAAAAAAAAAAAAAAAACATTATCACGCGAATGATCATGACTGTAAAATAAAATGCAGGTATCAAAGAACTGATGTAGGTAACTTCTTAAATAAAACGATAAGTGTTAGCGTTGCAATCACAGTATAACTCGCATTTACGTTAACAAAATACACATTTCGATTAAAATAATTTGGCTAGTCAAAAGATGATTTTAAAATTTGACCATGGGTATTAATATAAGTTTCTGGTCCACATGTCTTCATGCACAATACTAAACACTGTCTTCTATTATTCTTTGAAACAAAAATTTTGCCATGGAAATCATTATGGCAGCTTAAGATTTGAAAAGAATACGAAGCGGTGTATACTTCGGTCTAAAATACGGTGTACTGCTGCGCTACCACAAAGAGTGATGTCGGTCCCGGTGGTGTAGTGGTAACCATACTTGCCTTCTAAACCCAAGGTCGCGGGTTCAAACCCGGCCAGAATCGGTGGATTTTTCGGGTGTAAAAGTATGACTTTCTTCGGAAGGGAAGTAAAGCCGTGGGTCCCGTGTCGTACATTTACTACAGGATAAAGAACCTCAAGTCTGAAAGGAGAGGCCTCTGAGCAAAATTTGTCGGCCATTTCACGCCCTGAATAGAATGGGATGCTGATGTCCTGAGATGTTAAAGAGTCCATAAATAAACAAATCAACAACGCAAAGAGTACATTCAGGGGTATAGAAACTGTTGCGGTAAACAAGCCACTGTGGTTTTTAGGAAATATCACAAATACAGTTTATTTGAGGGGTGCTTGAGGTGTGCCATATAAAATGAAATAATTACTAGTAAATAATCTAGATTTAATTTATATAGCACCTTCTACATAAGACAAACATGTTCGGCGCATAATTTCTTTAAAAACTAACATCATATTACCCCCATTAAATATGTAGAATATTTTTCCTAGAGAAAACCACATGTACTTCGGTTATACTGTATCACAAGTTAAGCATATAAATAAAATAATATTGGTCTGTAAATATGAGGGAAAATAAAAAATAATTAAATTAATTTTTACAGCCAAACCGAAATGAATTCATAAAAACTGAAATCTACATTTAGAAGAGTGAATATTGCTATACTTTTCTACATAGCATCCATTCACATTTATACGTTTGTCCCACTGTGACACCAATTTTTGGATGCCCATGGAATACAAATTGTTCGGCTGGACGCACGACTGTCACAATTTCCGTGTCGCTGCGGTGTGTTCCTTCGGTGGGCTGAACAGGCAAAAGTCTAAGGAGGCCAGGTTGAGAGTTTCCCAATATCGGGAAATGACTTTTTACGTTACTGATGCAGCCACGTGGGTACGAGCATTGTCATGGAAAAAAATTACCTACTCCAGAGATTTTGGTGGATGCTTACGCAATAGAGCAGCTCATAGACTATCCAGTGTAGCATAATATGCCCTAACCTTTACAGTTGCTCTTTTTATAGCAAAATAAGCAGGAATAGCACCTTGGTTGTCCCAGAAAACTGTAGACAAATCTGTTCCTGCGGACAGGGATTTTTGGGTGGGGGCGAGTTTATATGTTTCCATACCATACCTGCCGTGATTCGTCCAGATAAGAATGCGGCCGAGGAATGAGTTTCCAGCTCTAAGGTATCAGAGCAAATGCTCAAGACTATATCCCATACGGTCCTCCATATGTTGAGATAGGAGCTGTCTGGAGACTTGTTTCGCTGACGCCTTGCAATAACCGAAGTTATGCATGTACTGCCATATTAAATGCATACTGCACCCGCTATTGTTTGCATTGTTGACCATCGCTCCTACTGAATCAATGCCTGTACAGTGTCGACATTGCTCTGTGTGTGGGATGTGCAAGGTTGCCCAGATTGGGTTCATCGAAGAATTTACACGCCCTGCATTGAACTTTGCACAACATTTAGTACAGTATCCTACACTGCATGCAACTTAGAAGTCGGGTGATTTCTGTCCTTTTGATCACACGTCTCAAGCGTAGCTACCATACTGAAACTGCAAGGTGCACATACCTGCAATCTCGTGGGAAGTTGACGAAATACATGCACCTCCTAATGTATATTTCAACTTCTATCAGTACATTTTTGTTTTACTATAAAAACTTTGCTCGTTTACTTTTTGATTTCCCCTCATAAAATGACAAACAAAAAAGATATGTTTCTAAGATTTAATTTCATAGTCCATCAATTGCAACGTGCAAAATGTCGAAGCAATTTCTTTTAAATTATATTGCTAGGAGTTCATTTCACACTTGAATGACCTTCTGCCATACCTTGTATGTACTCCCCATTAAGACTGTAGCTAAGAGGAGGAAACGGGTGTTACTGTTGTAAAGGAAATTCAACAGAACGGATTGACATCACTGGCCTAAGTGTCTTGGTGTGTATAGCAAACTGCCACATGCTATAGATACAGTACGCAAGTAGTATGCAAACGATAAGGGCGCTGAAATTCCTTTCTACTTCACAGCTTGAAATCGGTATAACGAACAGCAGTTGACACTCAGAAATACGGCAGTATCACCTAACTCCATGTCTTCATGATTCTGACAAGACGTAATAGCTGATGTTGTTGAACATGTTTTCCCTTTCCCAAGCAAGAATTCGTGTGATCCTTTGCATTATTGACGTCAACAATGCAGACTCTGAGGATTAGGCCAGTAACATTATCTTATAATAAATGTCATCCATGAAATATACATGTCTTACTTCCTTGTTCGACAGTAATCTACAGATTGGGTCAGAATTAATGTTCAAGTGCTGATAGTTTTTTTATATCAAGGTTTATTGTTGTAGCTCATTCATTTTACCGTTGTGATATGTTTGGCATATTTATAAAAGACAGTAAATTATTGGATAGGGCATGCATGCTTCTCTCCTAACAGCGCCCCTGACAACTGTGTTAAGTACTAGCTTATACAGTGAGGGTATATGGGTTAGGGCCGCCTGAATGCGGCTGCTTGGGAAAAAGGAGTCGCCGCACGCGTGAAACTAATATTTGATTTGTATTGGAATCATGTGATAATAAACACTAACTGCGTTAACAGCATGAGAGATGTGGAGACAATACATTGCCGGCATCTGCGCGTATTTCGTGTAACTTTTCTTCTATAAGAACACGACGGTTTGGAAAAATTTCTGTCAGTGAGAGATCCCGTCTCTTGTAACAAGTTTACCAACAGTTTCTGTATATGGAACTCGATTGCCAGGATATTTTCTTGCGAAGCGCCTCGCCACATTTCTGCAAGAAATCGTTTTCACACATGTGTCGTACATAAAAACCCGTTCTTCAAGACAGTATTTACGAGAGTAATTTGATAAGTAATTTGGTTTGATAGAACAAGTTTAATCTTGCAAGTACTTTTATTTTCATTTTTTCATATAGTTCAATGCACTTGCTCCAACGTTTCTCCAGATTCCTTCGTGAAAGTAGATTTCTTCGAGACCCTTTTACCTCCTTATGACCTTTTCCTTTGATTTAAATTTATGTCCAGCCAAGAAAATTTCGAATTTAGGAAACAGATGGTAACCGAAGAGAGCTAAATCAAGGTAATAAGGTGGATGCGAAAGCATTATAAAATCGTAATTCAATAAATTTGTCCTGAGCGACGTGGTTTGAATGCACCGGTGCATTGTCAGGCTAAAACAGCACATAATTTTTTGGCCATTTCTGACGTTTTTCTACGATCGTTGTCTATAGTCTTTCCTAAAGAATGCGTAGGTTCTCCAGTAATGGTTTTCCCCATCTACAAGTACTCAATCAAGAGCATTCCTGTTGCGTTAAAAAAAAAAATAAATAAATAAAAATAAAAATAAAACAAACAAAAAAAACGGAAGTCCTGACCTTTTAAGCGAAATGAACGCATTTCACAATTTTCAGAAACGTATGCTTATGCGGTCCACTGTTTCTTTTCCAGTGAATAATAATGAATCTGCTACAGTAAAAAATGCCGTAAAATATTGGTTGCATTCTTGTTAAACATTTCCAAACAGTCGACCGATGTTTGCATTGGATTTCGCTTTAGTTCCGGAGTGAGCAGACATTGGTGCCACACCTGTATTACGCAAGGATGTTCAATTCTAGTTCATGATGCAAAATAAAATTAACCCATTCAGTTGAGATGCCCGTGGCCTCTGGTAACTCGCGCACTTTAACTCGTTTGTTAATGAAAACAATATCATGAACTTTAGCGATGACTTCTGGCCTCAAAACTGATTTTGGAGCTTCAGGACTGGTGGGTCTTCGATGCTTGTTCTGTCACGTTTGAACTCATTTATGAAAAGTTGGACGGATTCATAAGAAGGGCATGCGTCACCCAATGTAGACAAAATCCTCTCATGAATTCGTTTGCTGTTTTCTCTTCAAGAAAATGAATTTAATCAGCTGAATTGCAATTTTACTTCCCCCCCCCCTATTGTCACTCTACACAACTACCAAACAACGAATTCACATTCGAACGACTTGTAACTATAGAATATTGATACGTAGAAGTTCAACTTTATGACCATATATGCAAATGTTACCGTTGCTCTCTATTAGTATGCGAGCCAAGCTACTTATGAAATCATCCTTGTGTGTAGCGGCATAACTAATAAAGAATAATTTGTATCATTTGCACACAGTGAAAGGACCAAGTAACACGCGAACGCACGAACACTCACTGCCAAAGCATCATCAAACTAACTACAAGCTTCTACCTGCACATGCATTATAGGCCTTGACGACTGCCTTCTCCCAGTATGCAGCCGCTCTCTGCAGGCTCGGTACTCATATAACTTTAATATACACTCAGTCCCCTAACAAATACATGCTTATATATTCTAGAAAATGCGTTTGCTTGTTTCGAACTAATAAACTACAGTCGGTCCTGGTGATGTAGTGGTTACCATACTTGCCTCCTAAAACCAAGATCGCGGGTTCGAACCCGGCCAGGACCGGTGGATTTTTTCGGGCGTAAAAAAATAAATATGGCTTCCTTCGGAAGGGAAGTAAAGCCGTGGGTCCCGTGTCGTACATTTACAGCACGAAAAAGAACCTCAAGTCTGAAAGAGAGGCCTCTGAGCAAAATTTGTCGGTCGTTTCACGCTCTGCGTTGAATGGGACGCTGGTGACCTGACATGTTAAAGAGCGCCCATAAATAAATCAATGAAAAAAATAAAAATAATAAACTACAGAGGAAAAAATAAAAATGCATGTAAACATTAGCAAGACGACAAAACATGCGCAACGGTATAACTATTTAAACTCGTATTAGAAAGCGTACTTTTAATGATACAATAAATGACATTAAGGCAACATGCTTTTCGCTCTCTTTTTGTTTACACTTCTCCGGTATTAAAACTTAACGCTGGGGTTTACAGGCCAATGCCCGTCTCGATCGTCTGTCGGGGAACTAATTATCTCTGGACGCATTAAGAGTACACATTAATTATGAAAGACACTCTGGATGCGTTTTCAGGGCCGCCTCGAAGATATCACAAACAGAAATATGGCGACGAATGGTGAAACGGAAGTTCAATGCATGTCAGAGAAATATTAACCCGGCATTTGCTCTTTCTGAAAATGGACCGTAAAATCTCAGCGGGGTGACTCAGAATGTAACGTTTGAAACTCGCATTCGTGAGGTCTCTGGGACAATTCCCGTTGGATTGGTCATGCTGACATTGACTTTTTTCGTAGTTTCCCCTGGTTACTTAGACGGATGGATATTTACATTCCCCAAATTTTCCACTCTTTCATTTCATTCCCTTGGTTCTGTCAAAGGAGCGAAAAGTCCCCGGCCGAATGGGTTAGTGCGGTGTGACGGTGGTTTGCGCTTTGGAAAGCTCTTTTCCCCGGTGCCTGATATAGAAGCGGACCTTCTGACGGGCTCGAACTCCTTGGGAATAAGGAGGTTCTACCGGCTTCGGAATGTTCTGTCTAGAAATATGTTAGGGACACTATCCAGGTCCGCACAGTTGATTCTGGAAGCCGAATGTCTCCTTAACGATCCCTTTCTCTTGGAGATACACCTATTGGAAGCGTAGCCATGAAGAAGGCTAAGTACCGAAGTAGTTTCCTCCGCCCCAAATACTCTAACAACCCAATCCAAGGTTAGTCGGCCGCAGGATTAGGACCTGCGAATACTTTCCCAAGCGTTACTGCTTGTCGCTTACATTTTGTTTAAAGAAATAAAAATAGAATTCAAAATAATGTTAGAAATATCAGCCCATTTCAACAAACATATTGCGTTTTAGTTGTTTTTGCATTGTCGAATTACTGCAATGTTCCTGTGTTTTTTTTTTTAAAAAGAATTAATACTTATAAATGTGTTTATGAGGCGAGTTAATTTACTGCAATTCGAAATAAAAAATATTAAATTCTTGTAAAATTACGTTAGACACATTATCGTTTTATAATATGACTCCACCGCACAAAGACAGTGGAATTGGCTAATTACAATTGATATCTTATCTATATTTATGTATTTATTTCAGATATCTAGTTTTTGTCATATATCTTGACCAGGGTAATAGCGAGCGCTGTAGAATTGATGCGACTTCATTGACGGTATGTTTTAGAATGAAGTTGCTCGTGACGTGGGACTCGTATAGAGAGATCTTTCAGACGTTGCGTCATCGTATGTGCGCAACCAGTTGCCGTGTAAACATAAGGCGCATACCTTGTGCACACATCGGATATATCAACAACACTTCTTAACATCTTCAGAGCTTTTAGTTGCGGTACTGCATTCTCACCCAGTTACCTCGGTCGCAATTCCGCTGCTATCTTCACCAAAGCGACTCGCTAAGCACATTACCTTTGATAAACCCGCAGTCCGCTAGCGTTCGGCTTTTTGAGGGGAGAGGCATAGCCCAACTTTGGTCTATCTACAGGCGAACCAGCTACATTGCTCAATGCACCTAATTTTTTGATACAATTAAGAAAAGAGAACGTTTTTCTTGAGTAAATAAATATAATGAAAGGAATTATATGCCTAATAACTTCTACACTTACGAAAAACGTACTATGTTCATCTTATACATAGAAATATTTTCATATTACCGCCACGGGTGGCCGAGATCGTTAAGGCGCGGACTCGTGAGAGTAAGGTCTGGGTTTAGAATCCCGCCAGGGCCGTTCTCGCTGACTGAGATTTTCTCCAGGTTTTCCTCAGTCCTCATAAATTGCAAATGCCGGGGAGGTACCCTACACTTAGGCCTGGAAGATTTCCTTCCTTAAAAAAAATCCTTTCCCAATATATCATTTCATCTCATGTGTCACTAGTGCCCATCGCCTGTGGTGCCTCAATAGTAAAAATGGGCGTTAAACACAATAAAAAATTTCCATAAATAATGATTCATAGTGAACACCAATCCCTGGCCTATAAACATACACTTTTCTTGGCAATAAAGAGACAGCCATACAAGTATTACCCACTCGTGCAGCTTTCTCGTATGTGGGAAAAGCGCTGCTAGTTAAGGTTAAGGGTGCCGTTTACTTTCTATAATGTGATCCAAGATAAAGTGTAATGCCATAACCTGAATATAGCATTACTTATTCATAAAACCATTTTTGTTAAGGGAAGCGAATAGTGTTTAGCGGTGTTATCCAAGTCATATCAAGTTTTCTCGTTAGGAACTCTTGGCTGCATTCTTCGCTTCCTAACCCCAACACTTCCGAAATCTACTAAGTAGTTATGGATCATAATATGAGTTGCACTTTGATAACCTGGAATCTTTGTTCAAATCGCCTTCCAACTTGAATATTTTGTTTTTGTCAGTATATATGACCTATACATATATGTCATAATTGGTGCCAATTTGCTCGCTATATACTCGCTGAGCATGTCTCCATCAATCGTTGACGTTAATGTTTTAATAGTGTTTTACATTTATGACAGCACAGTATGGACACTGATGATACATGAGATGAAATGATAAACTGGGGAAGGAATTGAGGTAGAAATCCTTTCAAATTAAGTGTAGAGTACCTTTCCAGCACTTGTCGCTAACGACCAATGAAGAAAACATGAAAATTATATAATTACAAAAAAGACGGCCCTAGTGGGACTCGAACCTTAAATCTCCCGTTTACAGAGTCCGTCCTCAGCAATCTTGGGCTCATATTTCGATGATGTCCTTTAGACAACTGTTTCAGTTCCATTTCTATAAGCAGTACGCGCTAGACTTTTTGTTATTATTTGTGTGCCAGCGTGAGATACTAGCCAGAATAATGAATATTTATTTATGTTTATGTAGAAAAGAAATCTTACGAGTACTAGGACAGAATTTCGTACTAAATTCCAAAAGTAACACCTCCATCTGGAATGCAATTTTAAGAACGATGAACAAAGTTCGAGCCAAAGGCCTTTTCATTGGCAAAGGGGAAAAACAGTAATTTAACAGAGCAGACACTTGATGGAATAGGCAATCGATTAGAAATAAAGTCTTTTAATATCATAGGCCCAACAAATTGGTGTATGTGTCGCCAGTGCGTATAAAGCCACTCAGCTGCTAAATTTTCATCCATTTAAAGGTGCCACTGTATCTGAAATAAAACGAAGGTGCTGGAACAAAATATCTTGTATACAGATTACAACATTCAAGAGGGTGAATAACGGAGTGTCTCAAAATATTTTCTAAAGTATTTAAGAGCCTTGCAGCTGAGGTTAAACACATTGAGCATCTGCTATGATGGATATGTATAGTATTAATGGTTATTTACTATTAATAAATAATGAAATATTTGAAAATTGCGCGCTATGGTCCGATCGCGTGACATGACCGCAGATGGCGAAGGTCGTTACGTAGTAACGACAAAATCAATTTTAGAATGCGTAGCGGAATGAGAGACTTGTAGATTAGTGCCTATATGGGGATTAGGAATTTCGTCTAGTTTGGCAAATTGTTCATGCCACTTGTTTGTAATAATCATGAATTATATTTGAAAAGAATATATATTTAATTGTTTAAGTATTGTTCCATATTTTTTTGGTGATCCAATCTGGTATAACGTATCCTCCTCTAAATTTCATCTTCGCTGCTTTTATTTTCCTTTCATCTTTCTTCCATAGAATCCACGATTCACACCCTTATGTTAAACTGGGTATCATCATCATTTTGGAAAATTTTAGTTGCATGTTTTTCATTGCTGCGAAGTGTTCTACTAGTTGTACTACATATGATTTAAGGGTCCTATTCTTGTTATCAATATATTGGTCCTAATTAGCCTAAATACTTAAAAAAACACTTGCCCAAGATACATATTTTTAGATATCGGTATTTTAGCCTTTAAAGGACATAGTTTCAGTTATTGTTGCGAGATTTCTAAAATATATTCTCTACCTAAAACGTGTAAAAGGCATACGGAGTTTAGTAAATTATATTCTGTTGCGGCTGTAATTGCTTGACGTGGGCAGCTCAGAATATTTAATTTATTTAATATATGCACTCTCTGGCATTTTCATAGAGGCATCCTCAATGAAATTTAAATGTGACAATATTACATCAAATGCATTTAAATTGGTAAATATAAAGCATTTTATTAGATACAGTATATTAAATTTAAATCATTTAATTCCAGAAGTATTAATAAAGCATACTTAGCCCATTACCCTGTTTCGCAATATGTTAATGTTGAGTTTCAGCTAAGTTATCAGCATTAAACACGTTTATAAATGTGAAATTTTGACATTTTTAGTCGTTGGTTTTATAGTTTACCAAGCAATTATTCAATTAAAATGTCTTCAAATAATCCGTCTACGGAAGAGAGAAACTTCGTATGTCACTTTCTTTAAATTAAATTTGAAACGGTCTCAATGTTTTCAACATTGAAAACTTCAGTCTTTATGCAAGCAGAATGAAATTAAGGATGTTAACAGCTCATTAGTTCCCCGGCTTTAATATTACCATCGAATGTGGATAAATATTGGGAGGCTAGAAAGAAGATGAGTGCTCAGAAATGATGATTATTATATAAGTTATTTATATGATTTCGTTTATATATTAGTTAAAAATTGTTCTCTTTTGTAAGTCTGTCATCTTTACGATTAAGGATATTGGCACAACTTCATTAAATATATAAATACTTCAGTGGTTAGTTTTAATTAATGCATTTTATTATGTATTTATTTGGAAATATATCCGTAGTGTGTATAACTAGAAACATGAAAGATGTATGAGAAATTCGAGATGTAGGTGATATAACCTCTGAAAATATTAGATGTTCTTTTATACAAGTCTCGTGTAGTTCAAAAATAGATTACGCCAGAGGAAAAATTACAAGTCACGACTGACTTCAAACTATCGATATTTTACTTTCCAGACCAGTGCTTTTGTACAGAGCTACCCTGGTGGTCTGGTACTATGATTCGTTTCTGTCCTCGCTTACCTCTGGTAACATCAAAAGTGGTCCCAGCACCAAAAGATTGGTGTGCAAGTTGTGTATTTTCTTTCTGGGTCAAAGAACGAAATTGTAAACCCCGAAACGGTTCTTTCTCACAAGGCATGTATAGTTAGACATTATTTGTAATATATGTATATATAGTTATAGAGACGTTACAATTATATTTCGTTTTTGGTACCATGCAGACTACAAGTTCGCCTACAAACCAGCGTCACGCTGTCACGCTGATATTCCGTTATAAATTTCAAACTAATGGATGTAATTTAGAGAAATACTCTGGGTGTGTAAGAAGCGTGACTAAGGAAGAACATGAATAGTGGCATAACACTCTAGCCCGTGAATATTGATTGCATGTTTGCTGTAGTGGCAATAGTGTGATGCTTCTGATGGGCTGCTGTTACGAAATCATCCTTATGTTTTCTGTTTAAGCGTATGAATTAGTAAAGAGTGAAATAAAAGCCTTTGTTGTTGACACCTACTGGATAACTGTTTCTGTAAAGGAGCGTGAAATACAGTTTATTGCGCAATTTGGAGTTTGGAAATCACTGGCATAATCCTTCGCCCAGTATCTGATTAAGAAATTGGAATCATGGGAACTTGTCGAAGAAAGACGAACGAAGCTGCCAGAAGTAACTGTGTAAGTGCTAAAGTGCGGGACAAACTTTAATAACCTCGCCCCATCCCACCAGGTTCTGAGAGTCTAGTGTTATAAATAATGGACATATCAAAAGATACGTTATAATTCCCCAGCGTTGTCGCTGTTATTTTCGTATATTAAAGATTAGCAGAAACTGTGATTATTTCCTGGTTTTCATATTATTAAGAATGTATGAGAGTATGTTAATTAATAAATATAGAATAGATCACTAAATCATTATTTCTTGCTTCCATTTTTGATCTCTTTTAGCACTAAATTTGTACTGAAAAAGTTGTAGAGACGCGACAACGTTGTTTTCCTGAGCGAAATATTGACAAATCTCACTCCTCACACGTGTCATATCAAAGTAACATAAACAAGCAGCTGGATATAAAAAAAAAAAAAAAAAACTTGAAGGCTTCCTCCCCATAGTATCCTGGTAGAAACTGTCACAGGAAATTGGAGTTTCCACAAGGACATGCCCAAGAACTGGAAAAAGAAATAAAGCTGCTTACATACCGTACTCTCTAGATGAAGAAACGTGTTACTGGACTGGAGGAAACACTGTCCTCCCCAGTATTTGGTATAGTGAAAATTCTCACCTCTCCATGAGAAAACATTGGGTTGCAGTGCTCTGTCGGGACATCGCATTATTGATCACATCTTCATATAAACAACGGTGGATTCTAAAGTTTACCTTTTGTGTATCAGTTGAAAGATGAGGTACTCCAAAGGCTATTTTTAGCAAGATGGTGCCAATTGCCATTCCTTCATGTCAGTATGGCTGAAGTTGTTTCTTTGTTTAAATATGGTGTCACTTATAAAGTACTTTGTCCCCCAAGGTCGTCTGACCTTACCCCACCATGGTCAAGTTGAAAGCGAAAGTGTATCTCAACAAGCGACGGACTCTCGTGGAACAGCAAGAAAACGTTCGGCTCTGATTCCCGATGTTAGGTATGCATCTTGCATACCACAGAGAAGCGTGTATAGATATAACTCGATAGTACTAGCAGTCAATTTCAACACTTGCTTCTCATTATCAAGCTTTGTTCGTGTGAAATGTCCCTGATATATGTTAAGTTTGAAATTTACAAGGTAAAATTAAATGCTGAGAGCGAGTGAAACACCCCGTACTGGAGTCTTATAAGTAAAAAGAAAGGATAAAATATATTTCTTCCATTATAGCATATGCTTCTTCACTTTCTCGCTTTCAGCTTCCTCTTCTCTTCTTCCTCATTACCGGGTCCTTCTCAATGCCCTGTGTTGTTAACTTGCCCAATGCCTTTCTATATATTGTTATTAACTAGTCGCGGTACCGCAATGTTTCCCCATCTAGCGAACTATAAAACCCTACGCAATATTTATTGCTGAAATGTGATTTGAATATTCGCCAACCTCTTTCTTGATATAGTATGTTGTAAATTACATTTATATTGATCTAGGACACGTCCTGCTGCCTTAATAGGAATTCATGGCGAGTCTCGGAACTTCATAACTCCGTCACAATGCGACTGCTTTGTTTTTTCTTTTAATTACCAAGTCAAAGGAGAGAGAAAGAGCACTACTACCCATAGAGGTAATTGCTTGAGATTTTTAGTTAAAGTAATTGGAGCTTTCTCCTTGCACATTGCAATTTGAAACAGAGAAAATTATGCGTAGTGCATGTATGAAGAACTTCATATCAAAGTATGGATTATAAACTAGCATATTCTTTTTAACAAAAACGTATTTTAATAACTTATTTTAATAAAACCCTTTAATTAGATAATTAAATTATTAACAACAGCTAAGCTCATTACACCAGAGCATTAAATTTATTTCTTGGCAAAATTTCCCACCGGTATTTATTTGTTGAACTAGGGGAATGTGCTGTTGTAATTATTTAAAGTAACAATAGACAAAATTGAGGTATATTGAATTAGATATTTTAATGAATTTTTGGAAAATTTAAAAGAATTATTTTAAGTTTTAAAATAGCTTTAAACACCCTGTATCATATCTAGCGAACAATCCTTTACACGACCTCACCAATCATGGTGGAGTCAAGCCGATAGTAGCAGTGGAGGATACGAACATAATTTTTTTTCTCTTAAATTACAAATAATAAATATTTAAAAATAATTTCCCCATCCAAATCGACCAAGAAGACTTGAACCCCCCTATCTTTAGTTAAAATTTATATTTGGCATCTGCTGATGGAAGTATTCATTGCAGTGTACATTTCCCTGAGAGAAATTGTTTTTTCCGTGAATATTATTTTTCAATTCATCAATTTTACAGCAAGAGATAGGCTTTAGTTTCACATTCTGATGCATAGACAACGACAATTAGATTTCCAAATTTAATCGTCATTGAGAATAAATTCCTTTTTAACTCCCGTAATAGGGTATAATGTCCTTTTTTTACTTCCTTGTTACATATTTTAAACTCCTTTTTTCATCCTTTTCTACATTTTTAATGCCTAAACATTTGACCTCTACAGTTGATTCTAATTATAAAATATGTCTCAAATTGCCTGCAGTGAAACATTGGTGTATATGCTGTGGCACAGTTCTGCTGAAAACCAGTGAAATCAGTCTCATCCCAGTTAATTATGCAAAAAAAAAAAAAAAAAAAAAAAAAAAAGTTATTATTCTCTCACCGATAATGGATAAAGCTAAACTTTTTCTGAAAATAGGTTGGGATCAATTTGTTTGTTTTGCACCTAATTAAATACATTCACTAAATCTACTCCAGGCTACATCATCACACAGTTTAATGTGCTGCATTACAGTACATTTATAGGAGTTTAACTTTAGTAACTTTGTAGCCGCTTGAGCAGAGCCATAGAAAATGTTGTTTGCTGAGAAAGGCAGTGAAACGTTTTTCCGGCGGATCTTTTTCAATGTTATCCGGAGTTTTCTCTGTTAGTACCGCACGTTTCTTATGAAGAACACTTCCCGATTTGCCAATCTTGATATCCAACTTTAATTTAGCACTTGAGGAAATTCCTTTTTTTTTTCTTTTTCTTTCTTTCTTTTCTTTCTTTCTTTTTTTTTTCTTTTTTCTTTTTTTAGTAGCATTTAACGCCCGTTTTTACAACTGATGCACCACAGGCGGTGAAAATCCAATCGAAATACTATCCTTATAACGTGACCGAGCCAGTACGAAACACACATGAATGCTCTTTGTGAAATGGGATACCTAATTTAGCCATAACAACGTAATTAATACACTGAAATGTGTCGCCCAAAGAACACGTATTTATCTACAAGAGTAAGCACGTAACCTTCAGTGCGCACTTACCGCATCCGTACCGCTGCCTTATCGCTTGATTTACTACACACTCAAGGTCGCGCAAGTGGGCGCGCAAATAATTGCTCACCTGGTATAAATACACAGTTGATTTCAGAACACCATTTTAAAGCCCTCGAGGTATATTTAAAAGTCCCTTTTACTTTATTATGCGTTAAGTATACAAAATTGTAACTTCTATTTTCTCGCCGTTTAAGCTATGCAAAAATTATAGCAGGCATGTTCATAGGAGTGTAGTGAATTAAACTTGTCCAGGTTCCGTTTTTTAAGTAGTTTTAAGCATTTTAAATGGTTAATTTAAATATTTATTTATTTATTTTAGAAACATAACAATTAAAAATAAATCCCAAGTAGCATAGAATCATTAAAACCCCAGAGTTAATTTGATTGTGGGGTTGTTGGCAAATTGTAGGATTAAACAATTATTGTTGTGTTTTAAGGGACTGTTAAAGTGACGCGACTAAATTAGGTATTTACCTAATTTAGTGTCTACTTCATTAGCACTAGAGTAGTGGTATATGGAGAGTTGTCTAACTGTAATACCATAAACCTTGGGATAAACGTAATAAAGCTAGAGGCCTTGTTTGAAAGTTCGTCTCTTCACCTAATAGTGAATACCTTAACAATAAAACATAGCACACTTTCATTATTTTGGCCTGTAAAAGAAGGCAATATCTAAATGCATAGTTATCAAGTTTAGTGAGAAACTTTAATTCCCTTCATACCTTCCTACATTGACGACAAAATACCTATTTAGTGCAGTATTTACTGGTGTTAAAAGTTCATACGTCATGTAGCAGTTTATTATCAATGATTGAAACATAGGCTCTATTCCCCCACGTAACAATTTATCCTAATAAAACGGGACGCAATTATCCAACTGATTTTACAAGCATAATAAAATAATTATGCGCATATCATTTCTATTATTCTTTCTCTATTGTTATCTTACCTACACATCCTACCTACAGATTAAACACTAATTTCAATGAAAAACGCATTTTCTGGTTTGCGAACATAATTTTTAATGGCGTGTGATGAATTGCAACACTGCATAAACATTGCTGCTGGACCGGAGAGCACGTTATTAAATATTTTTCTCTGCAGGGTCAGTGTGGAACAAGTACAAACTTATTTAAAAATTAATATTTTAAACTTTGTTACGGTATATAAAGCTCTGATCTATTTGACCATTTAGTGTATATGCTCACGTGCTTGTTAATAAACTTTATCCAAGCGCCCATTTCCGACTGGGTCGGTCTTTGAACGAATCTATCCGTTTGCTAATAGCTTTGAGCGTCATTTTTATATCCTGTGTACAGAATGGCATTTGCAATGAAATTCATAAAAGGTGGAAGGCTGATTATCATTATATTTGGTTGTCAGTCCTGGTGGTCTAATGGTTAGCATACTTCCTCGTAGACCCAGGATCGCGGGTTCAAATCCTGCCAGAGTGGATGGATTTTTAGGGCATAAAATCCTAAAATATCTTCCTATGGAAGGAAGTAAAACCGCAGTAAAAGAACCTCAAGTCTGAAAAATAAAAGGCTCTGAGCAAAATTTATCGGCTGTTTCACGCCCTGAATTGACCGGGGCGCTAATGACCGAAGATATTAAAGAGCGTCCATAAATAAATCTAATAATAATAATAATAATAATAATAATAATAATAATAACAATAATAATATTTGGCAAAAAGGTGTTAATTAGTTGTTCTCAAGTTAATGACGTTTGTCATTATGTCAAGCAGAAATTGACTGCATGGAGAATTCAAGCAAATAAAATATTCCCAGTATTTACATAATAGATATCACGTATTACACTTTATAAATAGAACACATTTTATTAGTAATTCACAGCTGCTAAACTGAAATTTTTTTGCATATATTATACATATAATGTGTGGAGTTATTTGTATCTCCAACAACCTCATGAGTATTATGAAACAGATTGATTCGCAGGGTGTGCGACTAAAAACATAAAAAAGAAGTACTTCGTGCAATTGTTCTACTTCATAAGAACTGAATATAAATAAAAGGGTTTGATAAATGCGATTTTAATACAAAATTCCCAAGTAAGCGTTATTGCACGTGATACCATTTTTACCGATGGTGTCGCCATCAAAGTTAGCCACTACAGAATATGATATACGTATATGAACTTTCCAATTATATCCTGCTTGTAATTTTTATTTTGTGTGTTCTGATAGTCATTGAAATGTAATATGTAAGCGGATCTAATATCGCGTAATGTGTTATTTCAGACTATACCTAATAAAATAAAGTAGTTAAAATTACAATGTAGCCTATTGAAGATTTGAAGCGCTTGTTTACTGCTGCTATGTGTAGTTATGCCTAGAATCTTCATTCATTTTTCATTTTTGCAGCTAATTCTCCACATTAAAACATTACTGACTTGCAAACCAATAAACTGCCCTCTCCATATAAAATTGTAAACATAAATCCACGACAAAACCTGCGGATTAGAAATGGCTCTTAACGGACAGAACAAATTTTTGGTTCATATTGTGAGAATTCATTTTGGCGTGCATTCGCAGCTGAACCAATAGTGTAAGCGAAGTATGTCGTAGCTCATACCAGACAGATAGCTGCACGTGACAGTCATCGCAGTTTGCTGTTAGGATGCAAGCATAAGTAATGTCTTTTTGTTGTTAAAAGTCAGTTTCCGGTTAAGAGATAAGTATAATTAGGTCTTTGTGTTATTAAAGGCTATTGGGCGCCAAGGTTACTAATTACAGCATGTGAATGAAGTAAATGTTGCTTTAGTGCATTACACTGAAATGTTACCACTTTAAGAAAGAAAAAATAAAGTCTACAATAATACCAACATACTGTGGAAGAACTTTAAGAAAAGTCGTTACAGAAATTTGGAACAATTGCGGAAGCAGAGCTGTTACAAATTTCACTAAAAGATGTCAGAACCGTGTTACTGCAGACAGATACCACTTGAAACAAATCCTGCAATACTCATTAGGAAGCAAATCTAATATTGTGTGAATGCCATTATTGATATAAGCTGTAGCGACTGGTGAAACCTTAGCTCCGCACTGTTGAGTTCAGCTGCAGAAGCAGACCAAAACTAACGCTCTGTAATTCTGGAATGCAATGTCTGCCCTTACCATTAAAATGAAGTATTTCATTAATTTAAGATAAACCAGCTTCAACAAGTTCTGAGGGGATGAACACAAATAACCAACTGTATGTATCAAATAATTTTTTGTAGTAATTCATTGTCCACCTCCTAAATAAAGAACAGTGGGGACAAGTGTTCCAAATGAATTTCTTTTCTTCTCATTAAGAAGGAAAACATATATGGCGTATTTGCGAAAATAAATAAATAAATAAATTTTATAAGCTTATCAGCTGACTTCATTTATCACCCTTAAGGAAGGGGACAACATGTGGCTGCTCAACCAATGAAGCCATTTCTCCAAAGAGGAAAACAATAGCAAAGTATTGCAATTCAGTTTGATATTGGTTAAACTTACTCTACAAGCAACATGTGTAAGTTAGAACTACTACTACTACTACTACTACTACTACTACTACTACTACTACTACTACTACTACTACTACTACACCCACTACTACACCCACTACTACTACTACTACTACTACTACACCCACTACTACTACTACTACTACTACTACTACTCTACTACTACTACTACTACTCTACTACTACTACTACTACTACACCCACTACTACTACACCCACTACTACTACTACTACTACTACTACTACTACTACTGGTACTACTACTACTACTACTCTACTACTACTACTACTACTACTACTACTACTCTACTACTACTACTCTACTACTACTACACCCACTACTACTACTACTACTACTACTCTACTACTACTACACCCACTACTACTACTACTACTACTACTACTGGTACTACTACTATACTACTACTACTACCACTACTACTACTCTACTACTACACCCACTACTACAACTACTACTAGTACTACTTACTCTACTACTACTACCACTACTACTACTACTACTACTACTACTTCTACTACTACTCTACTACTACTCTAATACTACACCCACTACTACTACTACACCTACTACTACTACTACTACTACCACTACTACTACTACCACCACCACCACCACCACTACTACTACTACTACTACTACTACTACTACTACTACTACTACACCCACTACTACTACCACCACCACCATTACTACTACTAATACTACTACTACTTCTACTACCACTACTACTACTACACTCACTACTACTAGTACTACTACACCCACTACTACTAGTACTACTACTACCATCACCATCACTACTACTACTACCACTACCACTACTACTAATATAACTATTACTACTACTACTACCACTACTACTACACCTACTACTACCACTACTACTACTTCTACTACTACTCTACTACTACACCCACTACTACTACTACTACTACTACTACACCTACTACTACTACTACCACTACTACTACTTCTACTACTACTCTACTACTCTAATACTACACCCACTACTACTACTACTACTACACCTACTACTACTACCACTACTACTACTACTACTACCACTACTACTGCTACCACTACTACTACTACTACTACCACTACTACTACTACTACCACCACCACTACTACTACTACTACTACCACCACCACTACTACCACTACTACTACTACTACTACACCCACTACTACTACCACCACCACCATTACTACTACTACTAATACTACTACTACTACTTCTACTACCACTACTACTACACCCACTACTACTACACCCACTACTACTAGTACTACTACTACCATCACCACTACTACTACTACTACTACTACCACTACTACTAATACTACTATTACTACTACTACTACCACTACTACTACACCTACCACTACTACTACTACTACCACTACTACTACTAATACTACTACTACCACCACCACCATTACTACTACTACTACCACCACCACCACCACCACCACCACTACTACTACTACTACTACTACTACTACTACTACTACCACCACTACTACTACCACCACTACTACTACTACTACTACACCCACTACTACTACTACACCTACTACTACTACACTCACTACCACTACACCTACTACTACTACTACTACTACTACTACTACTACTACTACTACTACCACCAACACCACTACTACCACCACTACTACTACTACTCCACCACTACTACTACTACACCTACTACTACTACTACTACTACACCTACTACCACTACTTCTACCACTACTACCACTACTACTACTACCACCACCACCACTACTACTACTACTACTACTACTACTACTACTACTACTACTACTACTACCGCCACTACTGCTACTACTACCACCACTACTACTACTACTACCACCACTACTACTACTACCACCACCACTACTACTACTACCACCACCACCACTACTACTACCACCACAACTACTACTACTACTACTACTACACCCACTACTACTACACCTACTACTACTACTACCACCAACACCACCACTACTACTACTACTACTACTACTACTACTACTACTACTACTACTACTACTACTACTACCACTACTACTGCTACAACCACCACTAGTACTACCATTACTACTACTACTCCACCACTACTACTACCACTACTACTGCTACAACCACACTATTACTACCATTACTACTACTACTACTCCACCACTACTACTACCACCTCTACTACCACCACTACTATTACTACCGCCACTACTACTACCGCCACTACTACTACCACCACCACCACCACTACTACCACCACCACCACTACTACCACCACCACTACTACTACTCCAGCACTACTACTACTACTACTACTACTACCATTACTACTACTACCACCACCACCACCACCATCACCACCACCACAACCTCTGTCCCAAAATAATACTCGCATTTCCTCAAAAACCTTTTGTGCTCGCTCTAGAAACGAAAGTGAAAAATCATTGTATTAGAAACGCCACAGAGCATATGAAACGTGCTCCTATCTACTAAGGTGTTCAGAACATGCAATCTTTAAATGCAGCAACAATTTATGAATCTGAAGGTTTGTTGACATGCATCGGAATCCTATTGTGTTGTTTATGTAACGAAAGAAGCATAGTATTCAAACAATTGGAGGAATTAATGTTGAACATAATTAGCGGCAACCCATGTTATGATTACCTACTTCCATAGGGGAAACTGCTGAGAAATTTGACATAAAGTCTCCCCAACATCAACAAGTCACATTCAAGGTAAGCGAAGTTGTTAGTATCGTTGTGAAGTCGTTTAGATCTTCCTGCGGAGACACTGAATGTCTTCCTAGCCTTACAACCCGTCATAATTGAATGTATTACGATTAATGGGAAGAACTGCTACAATCTGATTGACATGGGAAAGCACAGTTTGCGAAAGGTGTTGACATTTAATTCTTCATTGCAACCCCGACATTATAATCTTTTCTCGTGCTGCTGTACGCCATGTTCAATGACTAGTATTCAGAGAATTCTGCCAATATCATCTTCTCAATATTTTTATAAGTACTGTATTTGTAGTCATTCACTGTCAATAAATACCTGTCTAAAAATGCGACTATTTTGGGACAGAGATTGTGTAGTTTTTGATAAGGAACATTTCATTTATTCCTGTTAAGGATAATGTTTCGATCCTGCTTAGCGTTTTTCGCAATAGCTATGCGACAGATTATTTACCTCTAGCACAGTGGGATTTGGTTCTGTCCCAGGATGGTTTTCCCGCATATTTCCCTACTTCGAAAACGTATTTTTATAAATCTTGTTCTGTATTCATTCATTGTCAATAAATACTTCTCTAAAGAAATGTCACTATTATTTTGGGACGCACATTATGTATATTTTTTGTTAAGAAATATTCACGTATTCCTGTTACGGACAATGCTTCGATCCTGCATAACGTTTTTCGTAATATATGTAACAGAGTATTTACTTCTTACACAGTGAATTCTGGTTCTCTATCCCCGCAGTTTGAAAGTTGAACGTCAAGCAACGAAAGAAGCACACAATCTTCCTGTTCGCTTGCGCCATCATGCATTTTATTTAATTCCCAGAAGCTCTTTGGTAGTCGGTATGGGACAAAATCTTTTAAAAAGTAACTCAATTAGTTACGTGACTCTTGCCTCGCTCTGGCTCCCCTCCTCCCCGCTCCTCTTTAAGGAAGACTCCGCACTTGCTCAAACAGATAAAGTAATCTGGAAACTGCGAATGGAAATTAAAGCACGTTTTCCCTTAAAGCATTTAGTTGAGAGTTAAACCATGACGGTCGTGATTCCATAATGTCCTTCATATTTCTATGAAGAGCTGTACGTTTTCCGTTTCACGACCAAGGCGTTGAGTACACGAATCAAAACTGGTTTTAAATGGTTCACCTTGAACCCCACAGTTCTAATTAGACTTTAAGCTATTGCGCTTTAAATGGAAATAAAATGGCTCCAATAGACACAATCACTTTGCAGAGACGCAAGATGGTCATTCCTGCACGTTTTAGTTTGGTTGGTACACCTGTATAGCCAATCTACTCCGTTTCTACCTGGTGCAGTGGAGTGCGCACAGTTACTTTAATACGGTGCTGTAGACAACACATCACGGTTGTTCAAGGGAACCAGGACCTGAAGGTTTTTCCTATCTCGTTAATGTTAACGTAGGTACATTTTTCTCAGAAACCATTTACCCAAATGCAGCCAAATTTAATCCATATATTTATTAGTATATGTGCTATAAAATGTAATAGAATGATAATGTATAGGAGCTTTCTTTGGATATATATTTAAACGTTTATTTGCACCTAAAATGGTATATATTTCAAATTCTAACAGCCTGAAAATGAATTATTTGGAGCCAAATACTAGATATTCTAGTACACTTTATTCAAAATACATACACGAAAATCTGTGCAGTATTTGTGATTTAGGAGAATAGTGTACCTAAAGTTAAAAATGAATTCAAAGTTTAAAGTAAATTTTTCACGCCTGCACATGATGCTAACGCAACCCTGATTCATAGGCATCTTTCCCCCTGTATTGTCTTCCAGTCTACGTTTGACTTTCCTCCTCTTTATTTTTGTTTCCTTTGTTACTTCCAAAATCTTTCTTTGCGCTTCAGAAACCCGTAGGGTGTTGATCAGCTTGAGAGACTTTTCTGTGTTTTCTCCTGATTCAATACCCTGGCTCTCTAACACTTTAATTCTACTGCGTGCACCATTATTGAAACATATCCTAGCATCAAATGGTCTCAGTTTAACACAAACAGTTTGGGGTATCCGTTTCCAAATACAATTAAAGCTTTCATTTGGGTTGTGGATTTTCCCTTGAACACACTTGCATAAAAGTTTTGTATCTGCCAAGTTACTATAAACTGCTTTAATTACCTCTAAACAGCATATGGTAATGTGTGTTTATGACTTACTGCTCAACTGTCTACTGAGCCTTTTGACATTTGCACCCTCGGTCCACACCTTAGGGACACAGGCCATGGCAAAGATTCACACCAGTTCAAGAAAAATGTGGCCCACACAGCTCTCCTCATGTCTTCCATATTCTCTACATTTCTTCTGATTACTAGTCCGTAATAGTTCTGTAGCAAGTCTATTTCACTGTTTTAAGTCTACCGCAACCATCAGAAAGTTGGTTTTTATATGTAACTTTCTTAGTCGAACTCAAAGCCTCTTTTGCACATGCCAACACATTCCAAATTCTTTATTTATAAATTATCATAAAGGTTGTCCTCTAAAACTTTCTGGAAACCCTTGAAATCAGCAACGGTCAATGAAGGGGGTGTATCCGTCATTACAGGCCTTTATAAAATAGGCCATAAATAACATAGATAAATAATTAAATTGAACGTATGAACTACATATATTCTTGCATAGAATGAAACGTTTGATATAATACAGGAAAAACAGACAAATTTGAATTTGAATTTTGTTATATTGCTCACGCCCCGGTTCCCTTAAGTTATGTAATGTGAGCCAATATTGAAAAAATTTTCCATATTACCGCCTTAATAAAGTTGCTACCTTTTAATCTTTAATAGCCTAATTAGTTAAAATTGAATGAAGCGATGTTTTCATGTCTGTTCGTCTTAAGGGGAGCTACCGGGCAAACATTTGATGTTTTAATATTTTTCAAAAGAATAAATTATTATAAATGTCCAAATTTTCTTAAGCATTTGATATACTTTTTGTGGTGATATGTGGCTTAGAAGTATTTTTATGTTGGAAAATACATGTGCATAAATTAAAAACTTTTGAATTTGACACCTTTAATTTAAAATTATATATCTTTCGAACCAACTGCGTTAGAAGGTTGTGGTTTTTACCATTTGCTAGAGGAAAGTTGTTTTGCTGTTCACTATTCTGACGTAAACAATCTGAACAAATTCTGCCTATGGCGCAAGCATGCATTAGATTCCGAATTGCAGCTATGAGTGGGTTTTTAACAATTTTTTTCTTTGATCGCAGTTTTCCCAAAAATACATTTTTCTACATGCGTGTATCTCTAGAGGCAAAAATCCCCATCAATTGCCTTGAAATGTATAGTGCTTATTTTAGACATAAAAATAAAGCTAGTGAAGCAGAGTTATTAAGATGATATTCCATAAGCAACGAATTATAAAGTTTTGACAGAATTAGGCTGTAAATTAAAAATAAAAAACCAATTCTTCTTGCAATGCTTAAAAGTTACAAATTCTCTTTCAGTACACAGACAAAATATGACACAATAAGCTATTCAATCTTTAGTTTTAATGGTGAAATAAGAGCTTTCAGACTCCCCTTAAAATACACTGATTAGATAGCAATAACCAGAGCATACATTTCTACTTAAACGCTCCAACAATTAATGAGACATGTTCACCACCTGATTGTGTTGATAACAAACGCACTCGTCCTTATATTTAATACACCAATTTGTTCTGTAAAAATATTTTATACACACTTTAGTGTTAACGCGCGAATGGAATAAGTACTTGGCGCTATGTGCCAAAAGCGACGTCATTTGACGCCATTATCGTGACTGACATTACTAAGAAGCAAATAAACGGATCCTGCTTTTTAACACATAAGCACTATAAGATTTCAGTTAAATAACCACCAAAACGGTGCCTTGCTTTGCATCTTTGCATCTTGCTTCTCCACATTGTAGTAAAATTTCTCAAAATTTAACTCCCAACATCAGTAACGAAACCCCATATATTGTTTACACGTATTATACTTTCTTCGTAGCGTACCTTGTGATAACACCCCCGACGTATCCAATAATCGAAATCGAGCATCATATGTCTTTTAGAATAATTTTCTTAAAACATAAGTTTGTAAAAGCTTAAGAAATCCCTCCTCTGAATTAGGAAGATAATATTTTCAAAATGAAAAATTTTGGATGCGTGCCCAACCCTCCTAATGCCAGCCATAAAAGCCCAGCCAATTAGAAATCAAAATAGCTTTGAAGTGCAAATTATAAAGGCACATCGAGAAGCCACTTCACAGCCGTTCTATAGATTTTACTAGTGAAGCGAATCCGGGCCACAGCAATGACCATGTGCCCAGCGTAAATTTATTGTGCTCTCTTGTGCTCACTTAACTAGCAAGGCAAGCAGCAAGCACACTCCAAAGTTCAAACCTGAGCAATGATGGGTGGTTTACTTGCCAAAAAACGGTTTCGAAGGAAGGGAGGAAGGAATGTCAGAAATGTAAAAGTACCGACTTTCTCACTGTTTGATGCACATCACCCGAGTGCGGAGGAATTTTTCGATGACCGGTTATAAGTGATTACATCATAAATCCAATATTGATATAGGAAATGCGGAAGAAATATATTACATTTTTTCATACATCCTCTGCTTAAGACTAACTGTTATTGAATATTATCTACTAATACGATTTTTCAAGAAGTTCGGCGAAAAGAATCCGGACTTAAAAATTGCCAAAATGATTAGAAGAGTACGGATTTTATGTAATTACATATTTTAAGTTACATGTTCATGCCGAATGTAAACAAAAACTGTTGACGAGATTCACAAGTTGGAATGTGTTGCACTATTTTTATTCTACATATTTTTTAAACTTTTTAAGATAATACTCATTTCACACCATATTACATATGTATGTGTTTTAATATTATTACAGAACCATCATTAACATTTGATATAATATATCGCACAATTTTAATATTTTAACATTATTACGTTACTCATTGTGGTTAATTCAAAGACATATTACAAGATTTCGTTGTCCCTAGCAGTAAATGAGTTATTTCAAATGTTGTCTCTTGAGACTTTTCTCAAAACACAGCGTAATATGAAGCAGTCAGTTGTTTATCACCAGTCGTGCCTTGATTATCATCCACACTGATCTGTATTGACCGTGCTTTCACAACAGATTGATATCGCCAACAATATATATATTTAAATTTGGTTATTGAGTACAATGAATGTTATAAGCAGCATTTACTTGACACATCTCTTCTTAGTGACAACCTGAAACGCAGCCTCTACAACCTGTGATTATAAACTGTGTATTTTTTTGAAGAACTTTTCTGCTGATTCTGCAGTTTGTGAGTCAACCTTGTCGATGATTAAGGCATTCCAAAGTGTTCAGTTCAGTTTCGTTGCCCTTCCGTCGTTATCAAGAAAGTGGGGACTTCTGGTGGGCTTCTCCATGAGGCCCTGCTAAAATTCAGTTCGGAAAGTTTTGTTGTACGGGGTGAGGTGGGTGGAGTATTTCTACTAAAATGTAAGCTGCGCTGAAAAATCACCCACGAATTTCTTACTTTGTGTTATGTTTTTAATGGTGAAACTGTAAAATCCGCTGATAATATTATTGCTAGTTCAACCTGCACATAATCACCTCTGACATTTATCGATGTCTAACAATCTTTCCATGACTATAAAAATACAATGAGAACAATTTAAAGTTCCGCAAATTAGATCGACCGATAATTGAATCTACTCCTCTATAATCGCTGAGATTCCCCAAGCAGCACGCGCGGCCCCATTCAATCTTTCACTCATTTGCGAGGGGGATTTCGACAGAGTTCGGAAGTTGTGTTGTGCAGTCGATAGTGAGATTCCATTGTGCAGTTGAATTCTGCAATGTGAGATATTTATTGCGTCGCATATTCATCTTCAAGGAACATACAAGTCTTGGCAAGTGATATGGCAGAACAAAACAGAAATTTACATTTAAATTTTCTGGCAGCTCGGTTGCAACACGAAAGACATTAAGTAAACACAG